>CAOLHI010001959.1:0-311956 GCA_948474755.1 Ctenosaura bakeri | reverse complement strand
TCTTTTGCTTGTGTATGGCTGTAACTCATCTGATTGTTTTCATGTATGTATTTTGTCTCTCCTTCCATACGTTTTAAGATGGGAAAAGTGCAGATGTAACTTGTAAACTGATTTCATTCCACCCTGTCATGTAGGAAAAAGAGAAGCTGTATGTAGAACTGAAGCACATCTTAGCCCGTCAGCCTGGACCAGAAGCAGCAGAACAGTTGCAGTTGTATCGGCATACCTTACGGGAGAAAACCAAGCAACTTAAAGTAAGAGTTCTTTGAGCAATTCATGATCAAAGTAAATCTAAACTGTAGTTGTTCTCCTCCAAAACCTAAGGACAAGTATCTTAGACAGTAAATACCACAAGGACTCACTTCCCTTCCTTCCAGTAAAAATACAATAATAATTAATGGACTGCCTTATCGCACTATACCTTAATACTGCACTGTTCTGTTGGAATCCCACTTACAGCCATTCCTGTGATGCTATCAGATTATTACCGTTCTATATTGTTGCAAAACAGGAGTCGAGAAACTCCTGCTGATAAAAAGAAATAAAAACTCCTGCTTGCTTTAGACTTCATGCCTGCTTCACGTAGCAAGTAACAAAACACTGCTGAGGTCATACTAGCAGATTGACTACGTTTATTAGTAAAAAAGAATTTCAAAACAGCTTAAGTTACAGAAGCAAAATCTATTCTGCCCACCATCATGGCAGATCAGCAACAGAGTGCAAAGAGAAAAGAACAGAGAGACTTTTACACAAGGCATGGGGTTTATATGATATGCAGTAAACATGCTTTAGGCACCTTCACCTCACGACAACAAGCGTGAATAACAAGTTCATAGCCATAACATGTCATGTAGCAAAAACACATATGATGGCGCAGCTGTGTGCCAGTTCCGGACAAGCTGATAACGCTGAGGAAAAGTTTCCCATGGAACTGGCTAGCCATAACAACAGGTTCGAAACAGTTTGCGTTTTCACACACACACACACAAGAGCTGTGAGAAATTTGTGGAGCAAGGAGTCCATTATGCATCCACATAATGCAACACTCCCCTACTCCTTGTGGAACAAATTTTAGTCACATATTTAGCCACTTTGGACTGGAAGCTTTGTCAATCCCAGTTTACTTACAAGCTGACCAAATGTCTCAGCAGATAGTGGTTTAGTAAACACATCAGCTAAGTTACATTCTGAAGGCACATAAGTGAGAGATCCTTTCCCATCTCGCAAAAACAACTTTACATTGTGAAACTTAATGTCAATGTGCTTTGAGCGAGAGGAAGTTCTGTCAGAACTTGCCATGTGAATACAGGCTTGTGAATCACAATATATTTGTACTGATTGTGGAATATGGATTTCCAGATCTTTTAACAACTGTATGAACCACTCTAGTTCAGTACAGAGTGTAGACAAACTCACGTACTCAGCCTCCATTGTTGACAAAGATAAACATGTTTGTTTCTTAGTTTTCCAATCAATAACCACTCCACTGTAAATTATAACATAACCAGATGTGCTCTTGCGATCTGACACATCTTCTGCAAAATCACTATCAGAGTAACACACCAATGTAGGCTGTTCTTTGGGAAAAATACACAAACAATACTCCAAAGAACCTTTCAGGTACCTAAGCACTCTTTTCACACCTTGCCAATGATACTGGGTAGGCTTAGCACACGCTCTGCCCAAAATGTTTACACTTAGAGCAATATCAGGGCGGCAGGTACTTGCTAAGTACAAGAGACTCCCGATGACAGATTGATACAGATGTATGTCAGGAAACATTTCATCACCAATGTTTTTCATAAACCCAGGTACCATAGGCGTTTTTACAGCCTTGCAGTCAGTCATGTTGCATTTTTCTAACAACTTCACAATCTTTTGTTTCTGACACAGCAGAAAACCATTTTTGACTTGTTGTACTTCAATTCCTAGAAAGTTTTGAACTGGACCCAGATTTTTGACTTGGAACTTTTTTCCCAGTTCATTCTCAAACACTTGTGCTTGATTTTGTGTAGCAGAAACTAAACACAAATCATCCACATAGGCAAGGAGAATTTCTAAACTTTCTCCTTTCCCTCGGACATATACACAGGGATCAGCAACACTTTGTTTGAAACCACACGCCTGCAGAGCATTGTGTAAACAAACATTCCAACATCTGGCTGATTGTTTCAGACCATAAAGAGCACGTTTCAGTTTCCAAACGTGAGACTCTTTTCCTTCAACTTCAAACCCATCAGGTTGGAGCATATAAACCTCTTCTTCCAAATCAGCATTGAGATAGGCAGTAGTGATATCAAAATGTGTCAGCACAGCATTCATTTGAGCTGCCAGGGAAAAAACCAATCTAATATACTGCGGTTTTGCTGTGGGACTGTAGATTTCATCATAACTGGCATCACTTTGTAAAAATCCACGCGCGACCAAACGCGCTTTATGTTTCACTTGCCCATCAGCAGAGGTCTTTAGCTTGTAAACCCATTTACTGTCAATTGGTTTCACACCTTTGGGTAATTTACACAGAGAATACACATTGTGCTGAGCAATTGAATCCATCTCACTTTGCATGGCATCCCACCAGGGCTGAGCTTGTTGCTCAGGCAATCTTTCAAGAGAAGCAAAACTTTCTGGTTCAGAAGCTACAGCTGCACACACACGGGCTGCCTGAGCGTCAGGGAAACGACGCGGGGGGATGCCTTTTGTTTTTCTTTTTGATCTTCTGAGGACGGGTTGACTCTGTGAGGTGCCTTCCCCCTCCTCAGCACTACGTGACCTTTTAACTGAATACTTTCGCTTTCCCTCCCCTGTGCTAGACTCAGTCACATCGCTTACAGCTCTCCCCCTTCGCAAGTCTCTCTCCTCTGTTTTAACCCTCGAGGGCCTGGGAGCAGAGACTGAGGGTTGGGCTGGCTGCGCTGCAGGCTGGCTAGACACAGGAAGAAGAATTTCAGACACTGATTGAACACGTGCCCAGTTTGCGTGTTCCTCGAAGGAGGCATTTCTTGACACAACACAGGAATTACCACCAGCATGAAAGCGATACCCTTTACAAAAATTCTCATAACCAACAAAACGCAGATGCTGGGATTTTGGTTCTCCTTTTTTCCTTTGACTTTTGGGAATGTGCACCCAGGCAAAACTCCCAAACACCTTCATGTGAGCAATGGAAGGCTGTTTATTATACAGATACTCATAGGGGGTTGCATTGATTACACTACTCCAGAGCCTATTGTGTATGTAACAGGCAGTCAGAACTGCTTCACCCCAAAAACTCAGAGGCAGATCTGCATCAGTTAGCAGACTGTGCATCAGAGTTTGTAAAACTCCTGCATTGCGCTCAGCCACTCCATTTTGGTGAGGAGAATAGCTGGCAGTTGTCCTGTGAATGATCCCTTTCTTTTTGAACCACTGTTGCATGTTTTCTGACAAGAATTCAGCTCCCCTTGCTTCAGAAGTGGGCAATCACGCCTGAGGTGTGAAGCAGATCCACAGCGAAAACATCTCCGGACAGCATGGGCATGCACCAGCCCCTCCTCACTGCGATCAGCAGCTGAAGATTTTTTCTTACCGGAGCAGACTTCTGCCGCTGAAGCCTGTGTGGGAGGTACCGCATTCCTGGCTCGCTTGTCTTCTTCCTCCATCAGCCGGGCAGAAACCATGGAGACAGTCAAATCCCTTTCTGGCACGGACTGGAGTGAAGAAACGACTAGTTCCCAGGAAGCATCAAGGGAATTTAAAATACAGAATACCCTGTCACTCTCAGGCAAAACCTTGCCTCTCTCTCGGAGTGATGAAAACAGCTCTGAAAAAACTGTCAAATGCTCCCTCATCGAGGTGCCTGGGGTCCATTTGGTATTGTAAAGTCTATGAGACAAAGCATACTTTGCTGCTCCAGATTCACTGAGATGTATATCTCGTAGTTTGACCCATCCTTGACGTGGAGTATTGAGGTCCCTGATGTGCGTGAGCTGGTCATCTTCCACAGCCAGAAAGAGCATAGACATGGCTTGTCTAGTTGCAGCCTGAATCTGAGCTGCTGTACCTTGCAATGAAACAGGATCAGTAAACGCTCCCCACAGACCCTCGGCCTGCAGATATTTTTCCATTCTCGCTGACCATGCAAGGTAGTTTGACCCGTTGAGCTTCACAAGGGGCAAACCCCCAGGCACTGGTTGAGCCATGGTAGAACCAGCTAAAAACTTATTCAAAAACACTCCTCAGCAGGCATAACTTAAAGCAGGACTCAGAACAAGGTCGATGGCTCGCAACCATCCTCTGCTACCATGTTGCAAAACAGGAGTCGAGAAACTCCTGCTGATAAAAAGAAATAAAAACTCCTGCTTGCTTTAGACTTCATGCCTGCTTCACGTAGCAAGTAACAAAACACTGCTGAGGTCATACTAGCAGATTGACTACGTTTATTAGTAAAAAAAATTTCAAAACAGCCTAAGTTACAGAAGCAAAATCTATTCTGCCGAACATCATGGCAGATCAGCAACAGAGTGCAAAGAGAAAAGAACAGAGAGACTTTTACACAAGGCATGGGGTTTATATGATATGCAGTAAACATGCTTTAGGCACCTTCACCTCACGACAACAAGCGTGAATAACAAGTTCATAGCCATAACATGTCATGTAGCAAAAACACATATGATGGCGCAGCTGTGTGCCAGTTCCGGACAAGCTGATAACGCTGAGGAAAAGTTTCCCATGGAACTGGCTAGCCATAACAACAGGTTCGAAACAGTTTGCGTTCTCACACACACACACACAAGAGCTGTGAGAAATTTGTGGAGCAAGGAGTCCATTATGCATCCACATAATGCAACATATATCACACCCTTTCAATATGTGCAGATGAATAGCGTCATTCACACTGGTCTTCCCTCTGCACTACGGTGTCATTGCTGAGTCCTTTTCCCTGCCCCATACATCTGGAGGTTTTTGGGCGGAGATCTCCTTGGGAGTAGTTGAGGGATGGACAATCTAGGAATGCCCACTCCATGCCCACTATGGGGAAGCTGCACTGCCACAGTTGACTGGATTGTTATGGGAAAGGAGGTCATTTATGGATTATTTAGAGCATGAAAAAAGGGCACATTTCAAGTGGACTGTAACACAGTAGCTGCTGGTGAGCAATGATGTCATGTGATAGGACTGAACCCAAACTAGGAATAACACATTGCTCTGGTGGTATGACACCTTGGTGTGATAAAGAAGGCCCAAAGAAACAATTTGCTGCCTTTCCATATCATCCAGACTCTACCAACTGAGACAGCTGCTTCACTCTGCCTAATGGTAGGGCTTGCCCTGAATATGAGGACAAGGTGATTTATAGTCTATATTTCTTTCTGTCTTTTTTCCTCAAACACATCAGTAGTTGTTAGCCATGATAGCCAAATGGCACCGTAATTCTGAGTTGCAATAGGTGATAATGAATTTCTGTACATGTCTACTCAGAAGTAAGCTTCGTGGAGTTTGGTGGGACCTATTCCCAGATAAGTGCCTGTAGAATGGCATTGAATAAAAGAAAAGAAAAGAAAAGACACATTGATGCTGACCAGCCAGGGAGAGTTATTGCTTTGGTGCCCTGCTTTGTGGATATATGGAAACAGTTTACATTGCCGTAGCTGGAGATTGAATACTGGTCTAGGTGAAACCAGATGAAGCCAAGCCCTTTTATTCTTAGCCCTCTGAAGTGAACACATCCCCTCTTAAATAAAGAACAAATTATCCTTTGGATAGTAGCAATGAATCATATGAAGTATGGTTTTAGGGAAATGCCCATGAATTTTTTTACACATGTTCTGCTGAAGAAAGCTAGTGTGTAAATTCCCTAACCATGCCAAGAGTAGCGTTTTGTGGCATAATGTTTGTTTATAAAATTAAGAAATGAAAATCTAATTAGAGCATTAATTTACAACCTATTACTATAAATGTGCATCCCACTTGGGCCTTTGGAGACACTGCCAGAATTTTGTATGAGTCTTAATTTCCTTTTTAAATGAGCAAGATTTTCTAATGTGCCAGTCAGAACGTTTTCCTTCTTTCTTAACAAGCTAGCGGAAATGGATTGAGAAAACATTGCTAAATCCTTCATCTTTTTCTAACAGTACCTCCTTGTATATTAGTCTCGCATCTTATTAAAGGGCTGACAAGAGTAATCTCTCTTAACCCCTTGTCATTGTAAGACAGGATTTCCTTGGTGAGAAAAGCTTGTTTATGCCTTCTGGAACTGCTTGAAGCACCATGTTAAGTAGCATTCTTGGCTTCTGTGCAACATATCACTTTCCCCTCATTTTCATTGGTATGAAAATATAGCAGAATACATTGGAGGTTTTGTTGTTGTTATTGTTTGATTGTTTTTTCCTATGCATGCAAATTCCCTAACCATGCCAAGAGTTAAGGACAACAATGAGGAGAAAAGTCACAACCAATTGCCATAGGTGGCAATAATAAGGGAAAAGCTTACATCTGGGATAGAGAACTTTCAAGGATTTTTCTTTCTTTCTTTTTTTTCTTTTTTTGTGATGGCTAGATGTATTATGTATGCCAATAATATGGAGAAGTTGTGTGGATTTTTAAAGTTTCTAGGTTTTATAGGTATAAATGAGGTTGGAAAATAAAATAGTAATATTATGTTAAAGCCTGTGAAACAAAATGACAAATCTATTGGTTTCTTAGCCTTATGATTTCTAGGGTGTTCGAAGACTTTCCACGACTATCTTAAAGTTTTTCTGCATTGTTGGACTGTCACAGGAGAAGTGTAATATGGCTGTACATTTGCTATATTATTTTTAAAAAATAGCTTTTTGATTAATATTAATCAAAGCACCAGATTCTACTAGCTTATTATTTTTTCACTTCTGATTCTAGCTGCTGGTATTAAACATTTTCCATACAAATTTCGCATTTGTCTACAAGGGCTTTTGGTTAGTTTACCTCCGCGTTCTCCTGTGCATTTCTAATAAGGATTTTTTTCCTGGAAAAGTGGCTGTATCATTTTAATGTATAAACAGACTGAAAATGATAGTGTGATGGTAAAATATGCAAAATCTTAATGTGTTAAGTTTTTGCAACTCAAAAACCTAATGCCAATGTAATGTTAGTGGAGAAGAACACTGCACTGGTGGATTTCTGATTTTTTCCCCCATTTCCACATGTGGTAGCACATTTGTTCATGTAGTCCCTGGACACATTACAGTTTGTATAGCTGATTGTGCAGAATTTTCCACAACTGAGTACTACCTCAAAATTACCCTTTCACATACTTGGGAACCAGAGACTCATGAGTGCTATATCATTTGTGTGAAGAAATAGCACCATTTAGAGATATTGGGCAGTATTCTACTGTAAAGTCTTTCTCAGGATGGCATGGAGGAGTAATACACAACAATTTGGTTAATCCTTGCATGCCAACCAGAATTGGCAGAAGTCCATGTTCCAATCAGTTAAGACAGTTAGGACTACAGATTTCTTGCTACAGAAAAAATAATAAGTGAACTGAGCCTATTTATTTGTTAATTAATACTTTTGATGCTTTGCCATTCTGTGAATCATGTCAACAGAAGCTAACAACAGCAGTCCTATATAGCTATGTGTGTGTGTGTACACATCTTCTGTGTTGTGGTGCTTTGTCTTGGAATGCCTTCTTTTAGAGGCTTAGGTGACACTGCCAGTGGTTTCATTCCATTGCCAAGTGAAAGTGTGACTTGTTTAACCTCTTTAGGAGACAGTAATTTTATCAGCTTGTGTATGTGTCTTGTTTTAACTGTTTCAGTTTTTCAAATTTGTTATACAAGTTAATATGTTGTTGGACTGTAAGTTATATTTTATTGTTTCACATTTTAACTTATTTTAAATTGATTTTATTGATTTTTGGATATGGAGTGAGGTATAAATATTTTAATAGACAAAACACACAAACCTCCCCAATAAAATAATGAAAAATGGGAAAATAGCAAGTTTAAAAATAAAAATAAAAAACAAGGAGGGAGGTAGCATGGTCCAAAACATGCCAGATCATACACCTTAAGAATCACTGGGGCAAGTAGTGCATACTGGCAGTGTCTAACAGTTCAAGAGCATTACTAGAAGGCAGTGCATGCCTTCTGTGAGGGAATGACTTAATGTCTATACTCAGCTCTGGTTAAGATTTTTTCTAAAATATTTAGACACTTTTCTCTACCATCTCCCTGATAGAATGTATTGCAGTAGCCCAATTCATATTTAGTCATGCCAGATCAGATCTCTCTAAGAATAAGCAGAGCTAGTGCACTAACCTAAGTTGACAAAGATGTACCTGGCTGTGTTTGACATCTGAGCATTCAAGCTTTGGTCAAGAACTGATAATTTGAAACTTCAAGAGGAGTAAAATCTCATCTAAATCAGATGAATCACTCTCAGAATAACTACTCTGGTCTCTGGTTCAGCTGTAACAGGGAAGGAAATGACCCCCTTCCCCTTTCCCTTCCCTTCCCTTCCCTTCCCTTTTATTAAAATGGAACCCAAAAGAGAAAATTTGACTAGCTGACAAGTTTTCTTGGGAATGAATGTTTCTGTCAAGCTGGTGTAATAAACAGGGCTTGTTGTTGTACAAAGCCTTGGAGTGAGTTGCTCTAAATCTCCGCTTGTATTCCCTAAGCAGGAGATGAATCCCAGAGCCAGTCTAAGTATGGTTACCTATTTTGACCCTTAAATGATCTGCATATGCAGTTCAGATGAAAGGTGGTTATACGCAGGGCACTGTACAAACAGAGAGGCTTACCTGTGACCCTTGGAATTTGTCCAGCGTGGATGTGTTTCTAAGGCACAACCTTAAACCACAGTTCTTTCTGCCAGATAGGAAAGAATCAAGTCACCCATAGTATTTACTTCTTAAAATTACTAATTGTTTTTGTTTTGGCTTATGAAGGTTTTGTCTTCAGAACTCAACATGTATGAATCACAGAGTCAAGAATACAAATATGAAATTGAAAGACTTGCTAATGAGCTTCTGAACGTAAAGAAGAAATACCTCACTCAAAAACGCAAAGAACATGAAAACAAGTAAGAGACTATACTGGTGGCAGTAATAGTAGTAGTAGTAGTAGTAGTAGTAGTAGTAGTAGTAGTAGTAGTAGTATAATAATAATAATAATAAAAAGTAATAATAATAGTAATAATAATAATGCTTAATACTAAATGATGGTTCATCTGCAAGGTCATGTGTGTGTTTGTATGTGTTCCCATGGTGAGATAGAGTGAAATAGACCATTACTGGGAACTTCCTCTAAGTGTCTTCTGTGAGAATGACCTCAAATATTCCTTTTCTCAAATGAGTATTTTATGCTGGTAGAAAACCTGTGTCAGTGAAGAACGCACCTATCTTGAGAACAGATAGCCTGTAGAATTTGCCAGTAGAAGAATTTGAAGAACCACAACATTGTCTCTTATTTTGCTTTTCCTGCCTACTTTTCTCCATCTTCTGATACAGGATGATACTTTTTTCAGCTATTCTCTCCTTCCTCCCTGGGGCTGCTTGCCCATTTGCGTTCTGGGATTGGTAATTTAGAGCTTGCCATTTCCAAACAATTAATTATATATAATAATCTCCCTATTTTTTCCTCTTCATCTGAGACTTTATTTCCACAAGACTAGTTTATTATGGATAAGTGTTTTTCTCAGTGGAAGGGATCTTGTAGACAGTCCTTTAACTGCATTTGAATTCAACTGCATAATATGCAGTAGGCTCCTTATACTTCCTACCTTCCCTACTTCATCTATATATATAAGAGCTTGGAGCATCCTCTGTTTCTATACATTCCCAATATTAGGACCGTCAATTGAAAGGCATTATTTGTTTTGTTCTTTGTCATGTGCTATCCTTTTAGGGTTGTCTTCATTAACTAGGACTAGTTAATGAAGACAACCATTCCTGTGGAGAAAAAACTTTACATGGAAAAATTGCCATGTAAATCCTTACATGGCAATTCTTCCATGTAAAGTTTTTTCTCCACAGGAATGGTTGTCTTCATTAACTAGTCCTAGTTTAGATAGAATTTCTTCTGTGACAATAGCACATGTATCTATTTAGCTGTGTGTATATATTTGACTATTTTAACTGTTGTAGTATTCTTCTGCAGTTGCCTGACATGATGTTTGCAATTCTTCTTTCCCAATATATGAATCAGATGCAGTTAAAATAATGCAATTTTTCCCATTTTCTCCACTTTTTACCCCAAGAAACTGCATTAGTTCCTCATTCAAAGTAATGAATTTGCCTTGAAATTCCTTTTTCTTCCTTAATCATGTTTTAAGACAGCAAACATTTCTGATGACTGAATTAGCAAAATAGTCAGCGATCAAAAGTGACCTCTGCCCAACTGCAAATGGCATAATGCTGCCTTGATGTTTGGAATTAGCAACAATTTTTTATGACTAATGGCCTTCCTGGAGCTTTATGATCAATACACAATGCTGCTGTAATGTTTAGCAATCCATTTCCAGCAGCTAAGTGTCCTTTTGAAAACAGCTATAATCTTTAAAATTTGAACCCTGGGTTTTGCTTTTCCATTTCAGCATTATAAGGGAATAAATTCACTTTTTTTATCTTTAGAATTTCATTTCTGTTACAATTATATTTTAAAAGGTAACAGAAAGTGTATATTATATAAGGAACATGGCTTTCCAGAAAGAACAGGTTGTGTGTGTGTGTGTGTGTGTGAGAGAGAGAGAGAGGAGAGAGAGAGAGAGACCATGTGTGTATTATAATGCAGTGTTGCAAAGATTCTGTTATTTGTCAATATTATGTAATATCAGTTAGGAAATTGCAATTCTAAGGCTAAAAGTTTTGCATTGTATTCGTCCTAGCTATGCTACGTCCTTTCTTCTTTTTCCAAAATAGTTCCATGATCAAGGAGACCTGCAAATTTTTAGCCACACTTTACATGCAAGTTATAATAAAGCCTGAATTGCATGTAAGTTGTGGCTAAAAATTTGAATCTGACTTGTAAAGTCTGTATCAGGTTTTCTGTGGGCAAATCTACAGAGGGGTTGACTCTTGTACATTTGACCTACTTAGATGCATTCATTGATGGCACTGGCCATTATTAAGAACAGGAATGGGAAAATATGTTCCTATGGTTCTTCTTCATGGTCTCTGTGATTCATACAAATGGGTTTACTGTGCCTGTGCACTGGATCATTTGGGACCTTCTAGAGCTGTTCTGTAAGCATTTTGGTGGTATTCCTCCTACAGTCCATGTGATCAGCCTGATTCCCACTCAGACCCTCAGTTCTTTTTTATTCCCTGCAGCAGCAGTGTTGAAGGAACTGTTGTTGACCTAATTGCCTCTCTTTCAATGCTTTTTTAGCTTCTACTTTTGGAATTGCATTTTGGTTTTAGTCTTCAGATTACCACTTGGCTTGTTCTAGGTTCTGTTTGACTTGAACTGGGCTGTCAGTAACATTCTTGGCTTATTGGCTTCTTTGATTTAGCAGTTTGACTACAGTGGCCTGTTACAGTGGCCTTTATCCCGGTCACTTAAAAAATGTACTT
The DNA here is from genome assembly GCA_948474755.1 of Ctenosaura bakeri. Taxonomy (NCBI): domain Eukaryota; kingdom Metazoa; phylum Chordata; class Lepidosauria; order Squamata; family Iguanidae; genus Ctenosaura; species Ctenosaura bakeri. Next base: position 300,417 of record CAOLHI010001959.1, on the reverse strand, counting down.
CCTGTGGGACTAAAATCCCTGAGAGTGAGAGGTGTTTGTGCTGTTTGTAGTACCTTGGCAAAAGCCACAATATGAGAACATGTGTTCACCCCACAAGTGTACAAAAAATGCTCATCCAGGCTCAGGGCACTCTTGTATGAAGAAGCCTTATCGGCATCTGATATGCTTTCTAATTCAAGCTGCAGGTCTCTACAACCTTGATCCTCTTCTTCCCCAACTATCTGTGGTTCATTGGTCCATGTACCAGGTAAGAGGCCCTTACAAGACTCCCGAGTCTGACTGGAGAAGGTTTAGGATGGGTCAAAGAGGCCTGTATCCAACCCTAGCATTTGATCTAGAGAGTCTGGCACTGATTCAGTCTGTTAGTATGGAGACTCAGTCTTGTGTACCCTTGACACTGAGTTGGTCTATTGATTTGGAGGCTTTCACCTCAAATTTTAAACAGAGAACTGAGAAGAAGTGGTATAAAAAGAAAAAGAGGTTGAAGGATGCAGAGGCTCCTTGGCCAAGCTCACCATCTTCCCCATCACATGCCTCCAGCCACTCAGTCTAACCACCTTGGCTTGAGTCAGTACAGGAGAAGGAGGGATCTCTTGGTAGCAATAACCTCTGCTGTATGAGCCGGGTTGCTGTGTGCACTTAACTGGGATGCTTTTCACTTGAAGTTCCACAAGGGTGAAGTAGTCTTCAGACCAAATATTTCCTTTTTTTTTTTTTGAAAGTGAGATCAGCCTTTCATTTGAACCTGGATATTGTCTTACCTGCATTCATACAGACTCCTACATCAGAATTGGACTGCACTCTCCATTGTCTTGACATTCAGTGAGCACTAGCCTTTTATATCAACAGGACTGCTGCTTTCTGCTAGTCCCAGAGGATTTTTGTGTGTTATGCACCAAACAAGGAGGGTCTCATCTCAGCATCTCTCTAAGTAGGTTACTTCGACCATCCATCTAGACTATGAACTAGCAAAGAAAGACCCTCCTGTTTGTGTGCATAGCCACTGCATCAGAGCTGTGGCCACTTCACTGGCCTTTCTGAAAGGCACATCACTGGAGGATGTTTGTAAGGTCATAGCCTCTGACTTTCATTACTCTCTATAGGCTGGATGCCAGGTCAAGGGTTGAGGCGACCTTTGGGAGAGCTGTACTGTTTTTGTTTTGTTTTTGCGTTGTATGACACTCCCACTTCCTATGGTGAGTAGCTTTCTATTTCCCATTTGTACGAGTCACAGAGACAACAAAGCAAAAGGATGAGTTGCTTATCTGTAACCATAGTTCTTCAAGTGGTCTATGTGAGCTCACACAACACCCACCCTTCCTTCCCTCTGTGTGTCCTATTCTCCCCTAGTTCCTTGGCTGTTGTTTTGACATCCAGGGAACTGAGGGGTTTGAGTGGGAATTGGTTGATCACATGGACCCTAGGAGGAGAGATACCACCAAAATGCTTACATAACGACAGCTCTAGAAGGTTCTGAAATGATGCAGTGCACAGGTGCAGTAACCTCCATTTGTGCGACTTCACAGATGACCATTTGAAGAACTATGGTTACAGATAAGCAACCTATCCATTTCCTTGCTTCCCTACTCGAGTTCCAGACCATGTTGATTCCATGTCGATTTATATTTAACAGGAAAAAAATCTGTTGCTTCGTGTATTTTTTAAAAATCACATTTTAGTGTGTATTTCTTTTCTTTTTTTCAGATTGTGCTATTAACCAAAGTATGTTTGGATATCTTTTTAGATAGTATGCATTTTTCTGCACAGTCTTTTGAAGCATACACACTCTGTCAAGCTTATTTTTCTGTTCTGCTGAATATGCTGTATTCCCTGAAATGTGCAGTTATCAAATTCAAACTGCATCCAGTCTACACCCGTTACTGAGTAGTGCAGATTTTAGAAACTCACCCCCCCAAACCCCCCCCCCCAATGAGTGGACCAGTCCTCTTACTTCTTTAATTTATAAAGGAGAGATCAGTGTTTAGTTATGTGATTTTCTGTAACAATCTAACTGTAGTAATCTGTCCTTCCCAGTGCACCAATCTTCAAGTTAGTCCTGCTGGCAGCAGGAGTTTTTTTTTCGTCTTCTCCCTCCTCCTCCTCCTCCTCCTCCTCCTCCTTTTGTAAAGAATATAGGACTAAAGCACAAATTTAGAACAATATCAATTCCAACAAGACACATTTGACTTCAGGAATTCCTGCACCAAAATAAAGGAGGTGTAAAGAATTGTGTTAATAAAAACAAAATGTATCATTTCTGTATTTGGCCATACTTTTGTAAATCCAGGGTGGGAGTATCACATAGTCTTACCCTCTTTTTTTGTCCTGAATGGCAACAAGATCAGAAGTTTTCACTGCTGTTTTTTTTTTTTAATTAATGCTGTTTAAAGTTGCATTGCAACTTTAACTGGTGGTTTATTGGAACAAGTGAGCTTCATAAGCCATGTTTACCACTGGTGGGATTTTTTCCCCTTTAAGCAAACCATTGTTGAGATTAAGCAGAGTTTGCTGCATTCATTTGAAACAACCAGATCCAGTTAATCTGAAACAGAATTTTCCATAGCCATACCTGAGAAAGAGAGTATGTAAGCCTTAGGCTTACATTAGTAGAAGAAACCTATGCTAGCCGTTGTTTATTGTAGTGCATAAAAAAGCCACACAATACTATGACTTTACAATGGTCAGGTGAATTTATTGAAATGTTTTTCTGCATTTATGTAGTTGCACATCTTAGGTCAGGGAAATGCATCCTTGTGCTGCTCTGATGGAGGCTCTTCCTTCTCCTCATTAAATAGTGGAGTACATTAGTTAAACTGTTCTTTTCTCCTAAGGCTTCTAAATGCAAGCTGGGATTGTTCATTCCGTAGTGTAAAATCTAGAGGTGATTGTGGTTCAAAATTATGTAGACAGTGTTGGGTTTGCTCAAAAAGAACACACTGGATAATTATCACTGTAAGTCTATTAAATAGGAAAATAGTTAACACGATTTATTCATTAAAATTCAACAAAGGAAAAAGATATCCTCTTTCTGCCTTTGATTTCAGCCTTTCATTTGAAAACAGGTTATTATTTGGAAGAATACTATTCAGATCAGAAATTCCAAGTGACAAACCTTACACTTATTTTACTTCTAATGAGAAACTCTGACGATTTTAGGAGGGTAGCATTAGGAGAGCTCATTTAGTTCTAATTTTTAATAATTCTGCATCCTATCAGCAGTTGCCTAATTAGATCCAAGCAGACATCTAATTGTGGCTGTTTAACTTAACAGGCTTTCATCAACATATTTTTAATGATCCCCGACATAACAGTTGCAACTGAGAAAACTGTGGAAACTTTTGAAAATGATACCAAAGGAGAAAGTATTACAGTGTACCACATTATTTTCCTTCTTCTTTCTTGTTTTCCCCCACCCCTAAGGGAGAAGGAAAGAGCCTTGAATAACATGGAACATGACTTCTCAGGACAGAGGACCAGAGTTTCACGCTACACTGGTGGTGGTTTTCCACTTAGCAACCCACCTCCCAAAATTGTGGCCTAAATCATTGAATCAGCACACCTCATCACCTGCTTTGGCATCTTCTGAACTAAACTGTTGTTTTTGGAAATATTTTGCATAACATATTATTGCTTTTAAAGTAACAAGTAGTGAAATATTACCTTGGGATCACTGATAAGAGGTAAAGTTTGGCAAGAATTTGTTACAATGATGACACTCCATATTCTGTAGTTACAAGTAGAGTCAATACTCCTTTTTAAATAGTCTTACACTCCTAGGGACCCTTGATTGGAAGTAAGTTATTTTGAAATTAACAATGTCCGTTTCCAAGTAAATACATTGAGGAGTGATGTTAACCTGGTAATCACCTTGATGTATATTATATGGCTTCATCCCATCTTTTTCTATATATACCCCCTGAAATTGCATTGAAGAAGACAAAGATGCTTATATTCTCCATCAAAATGAGCTAAAATTTATAATCTTAATGGAATGTTAATTTATAAAGGTGTAAGGTCATGTGTTATACAATTGCCAAGTTCATTGGGGTAGGCAATTTGGAGCCTTCCAGATGTTTTAGATTGCACAGTTAGCAAAGCAGGCTAGGAACTGAGGGGACTTGCAGTCCAAAATATCTGCAAGATACCAGTTTGACTATCTCTTTGTTAGGGAGAACAGAAGGATGTGAGGAATGCTGATGTGACTCTAGTGCATACAGTTCTTTTTATTATAGATGCCAAGTGGGACTGAAACATCTTTGATAGTATTTAGACAGTTCTCATTTTGTTATGCATCATATCTGGTGAATAAATATAACCAAATTACACTTGTTAGAATGAAGGCATCAAGTTAGTTTTGCAACATGTAAAAATTGTTTGTGTATGAAGCCTTGTATGCATATCCACAACAAAACTTTTTCAACGTCTAAGAAATTTGGTTATCATATATTAGGAAACCATGTGACAGAGGCACTGTATGGGTTGCTGAAGGATGGTGATGGGAACTTGAAATAAAATATTTTTAAAGTGTTTTGGTGTGGAATGCTTATTTCCACTTGAGGGGTGAAAAATAATTTAAAGAAGTTGCCTGATACTTAATTTATAAAACACTTGGAAAGATATTGATTGTTAATTTGAAGTGACGTCATATAGAAGATGGAGTAAGCTTGTTTTCTGCTGCTCCAGAGACCAGGGCATGGAGCACTGGATTCAAACTACAGGAAAAGAGATTTCACTTAAACATCACGAAGAACTTCCTGATGGTTAGAGATATTCAACAGTGGAATATGCTGCCTCAGAGTGTGGCGGAGTCACCCTCTTTGGAGATTTTTTTAAACAGAGGCTGGATGGCCATTTGCTGAGGGTGCTTTGAATGTGCGCTCCTGCATGGCAGGGGGTTAGACTTAATGGCCATTGTGGTCTCTTCCAACGCTATGATTCTGTGATTTTGGTATAATGAGATTAAAGCTGTGAAAAACTATTAATTTAAGTGTTTTTAATTAACAGAAATCAAGTAAAATATAACATGGAATCATTTATATCAGGGAGCAGTAGAGTGAGTTTTGAAAGTATTTTAATTTTCTGCAGTTTCTGAAATGATGATTCTTGTCAGATTTTTTGTATTATATGTCTCGTATTCTTGTAATTTTTACTGTCTACTCCATATTAATAAAAGAAGGATTAGCAGAATAGTCTTTAGAGGAAAATGTAAGTGAATCTGTAGAACAATTAGAGAAGGCTTAATTTTCCATTGGGGAAACAGCTCAAAGTTTTACATATGGGCCATGCTGTCATGCCTACTCCTGTAATAGAAAGCTATTGGACTTAAGATTTCTGCTCTGTGGCTTCTAAATAACATTGCCACAGGCAGACATGTGGTGGTATCCCTTTATTAACCACAGAGCTAAGTATGTGATAGTGGGGGGACCTGTGGACTTGAATGAGAAGAAGTCTTGAAGCTTTCCTCACCTGTATTTCCACAACCTCCTCCCTCCGCTTGCTTTTCTGGAAGTGATGGTTACTACATACTGCCCAGCAGGGAGAATTGAAGCTGAAAGGGTGACTGTAGAACTAAACTCACTAAGAGCCAGTGTGGTGTAGTGGTTTGACTCTTGACTATGACTCTGGGAACCAGAGTTCAAATCCTCACTCACCCATAGAAGTCCACTGTGTGACTTTGTGCAAGTCACAGTCTCTCAGCCTCAGAGGAAGGAAAAGGCAAGCCCCCTGTTACTTCAGCCCAGGCCTACCCAGTGATAGCACTCGATATCGTTTTTGATATCAAAACTATTCGGCCTTCCTCTGCCACCCCACTCCACGTGTTTGCGAGGCCTCCGTACAAGCACGTAAACATGCGTGGCCGGTAATTGTCGGACATTCCATTCTCCACCTAGGCAGGCCGAACAGAGCCATTCCATTGCTTCAGGGACCTCTCCTGCATACACCTTTTTGCTTAAGCGCGACACTAACAAAGGCGCCCGGCTCTGAGCCGATAGTCTCACAAAGCCAAGCTAAGCGCCTTGCATTTGCATACTGGTTACACCATTGTTGATTCTGCGCTAAGCCGATCATGTTAAACTTGACCTTTTCCAAAGCTTTGTCCTGCTCCAAACTTGCATTGTTCTCACCGAGTAAGGCATGGCCTGCAGTCACAATTCTCCCTATATAAACCCCCCGATCCGAGACCACCTCGGATCGCTCTAAACTTCCATCCCGCTTTGCTGTCGCTTTGTCTGGCGAGCTCCCCTCAGCGAACCGTGCTGAGCTTTCTCTCCTGCACCCCAATGAACTCTACCTTCCAACTTCTTCAGGACTACGAGAAAGGTGTCGTATCACCCATTTACCCCCGAAAATCCTTATTTCCAATTCTTCCGTTAGCTGTGTGATTGTGGTGTCTTTACTGTTTGTTTGTCTTTTAATAAAACATCATTTTTGCTATTTTAAAACTGTCTGGCTGCTTGACTGACCTGACCCCGTAGACGCTGGGTTGCAAGATCCCTGCTAAGACCCTGCCTCTTGCTAGCTTTAGTGAGTGCTCCAGCTATTTTCCCTAAGTTGTGTTATTGTGTTTTGGTTATTTGGGCGCCCCTCCCGGGATCCCCAAAGAACAGGGTAACACTCCCTCTGAAGAAATCTTGCCAAGAAAATCCTGTGATAGGTTCACCTTAGGGTTTCCATATGTTGGAAACAACTTCAAGGCACACAATAGCAACAACGACAACCATAGAGCCGAAAGATCAAGTATGGGAATAGTTCAGTACTCCCCCTCCCATTCTAAAATGTGGATTGTGCTCTTGTCATGTCTACTGATAACTTAATTAGGAGTTAGCATACCTCTTCTACCCATTGCTTTTCTGCTTTAAACTGATCCCTTCCGCACTTGATAGCTGTGGGGAGATCTGAATTCTAACACAGAGGTGTGCTGTCATCAGTTAGTCTTTAGGGAACCTGCTGAAGAAGGCCCAGGGAACCTGTTGCAGAATTAAGAACTGAACTGGCTAGATATGCTTTCCCTGCACTACATGTCTCATGCTGTTCTTGTCATAAACCCCACCTAAAACAAGCAGCAATGTTGATTGGAGTTTTTAAAATCCCATGTGCTGCTGCCTATTAATAAGTGCCATATACAGGTTGTAGCATTTTTTATATTTGTCCTTAAATATGTACCCTGGATATGTATTTTGATTCTTTATTTTCGTATTTCCATATATCATTGGAAGTGTATCATATAGCTGTGTAACTTCTTTTATTTTTATACCTTTGTTTTGTCTGCACTCCTTCCTCTCTTCTCAGATTTCAGTGTTGCCTTTTGGAAGAGATTACCACTAGCTTGATAAGTAATCTTTACATGCTTTGTCAGAACTGAAAACCATTGAGTTGAATGGGGTGTGTTCCCAGATGAATTGGCACAAGATTGTGTCTTTGTTATGTTTTTGTTTAAAAACAAGAATGCAGAAAGTTTCTAAAATACAGGGAGTTTGTTCCACTTGGGGAATTGTTTAGAAGAAACAGGGAAAAAAAGAAGAATTTGGGAGGCCTTTTAAATGCCACCTCCCCTGGTTAACAATGCATTAAAAAAATTCTTATTGCGTTAAACACTAGGCATAATCCATCAAAAATTTTAGTTGTGCAAGTGTTGAAATGATTGAGACTTGACTAAGGACTCAGGTATGTAGCAAGCCTAAATTTGTTGTACAGTGAGCCCTCAGAATCCACTAGGGTTTGGTTCTGGGACCCTTTTGGATACCAACATTTTATGGATGCTCAAGTCCCATTATGAACAATGGTTTACTAAAATGATGTCCCTTATATAAAATGGGAAAATCAAAGTTTGCTTTTGGGATTTTTTTTTTAATATCTTCAAACTATGATTAGTTGAATTCGTGGATGCAGAATCTGCAGACATAGTGTACCAACTGTAATACCATTGTTATTCACAGGTGATACAAGGAGAAAATTGCTTGGTCTGCATGAGCCAATATAATTCACACTTCCTGGACTAAAAAGTAAAATAGAACACAATTATTATTATTTTTGGGGAGGCATTTGTCTTAATGTTGACATATAGTTATTCTATCAAAAATGCATACAGAAGGATACGTTATCCGAGGCAAATCCTGGCAAAAATTCACATATAAAAGGAAATTGCATACCAAATGTGTACCTCAGCAGAAATGCATACAAAAATGCACGAGAATTTCTATGTGCTCATTGTACCAATACATAAATAAAATTGCAAACAGTTCCTGGTGGGATGGAACAACGTTATACTTCAAAAAATTGGGAGGTTGTGGAGAATAAACAAATTCCTATCCTTATCCTGATTTATAGAGGGCTTTTAGGAGCAGCAAACAGAGAGGGCTTAGATAGCGGCAACAAACAACTGGAAAATATATAGTAAAGACAGTTATCTTCACTTATCCTGTCTTTTGCAGGGATATGATTTACTTTAAGCCACAAATAGAACATTTTTTTTTTAAAAAAAGACACTGGAAAAATATTATTCTTCATGAGGAGATGCAGGAGGAACAAATTGGTACCATTTATGACTGTGTCTACATGAGAGCTGTATCACAGCTCCCGTGTGCTGTATCCTGCCCCATTTAATCTCGTTTTAATCCAAGCTCAAACCAGTCTTGAAAGCCACACACTTCCTACATCCTGAAGTCACACTGGTACAAAATGGTGTTCCTGTGGTGTTCGCATGTATTGATTTATTTCAAGTCACATGACTGCAGAGGCTATTTTTTGTTTGTTTGTTCCTGCCATACGTGTGCATATCTGCATAAACCAATAGGCTTTCGTGTTTTCCTGTTGTTCTGACCACTCACCTGCACTTCCATTGGATTGCATGTATATTTGGGCAGCTACCAGAAACATACCTGGGAAGTTACCTTAGCCCTCAAATGTGTTCACTCCCCACCCTGCAATGGCAGGTGTAATTGCCCTGATCACCTTCAGACACATTCTCTGTCTCTTCATTTGGATGGAAATGGAGATCACATTGGAGTTGTTCCTGTCACTTTTTCCTTTACTCCAAAAGACTATTGTGGAGCGTGAGCAGCTGAACATTGCCATTCATAAGCCAAACAGGAGCCCAGTGATACATCTTTTGTGATTCTGTGCCAGATCTTTGTGTCTTAGTGGTTGCCTAATTTTATTTTTGTTTGTGGGGAGGATTGGTATCAGGAGCAGTAGCCAAGGACATTCCTCATGACCCTAGCGTTTTGGCACTGGTGTGTTTAGGCTTGCAGTGAGGAGCGGTGGGAAGTTTTTGTGATGTCAGTCTGGTCAGACAAGAAATGGTTTGACATTTTCTGCATTCCTCAATCCCCCTTTTTCACCATTCTGGATGTGGTTTGTCCAGCCACACAGAGGAAGGACATGATCATGAGGGGTGTCAACCCTGTGAAAAAAGAGTCATTCTCACTGCTTGGATACTTCCAGTTCATAGTGATTATTGATTTAGGTGTCAATACTCAATTGTTGCAGTTTTTTTTTTTTTTAAATAGAAATATGCTTGACTATGGTGTTGGTGCCTCTGACTTGCACCATTTTCCTGAGAAATGCTTAAGAGAACAAGATAAAGGACAAAGAGGGAAAATTCCAAAGACTTTTTTTGAGATGTGTGAGGAAATAGCAGTAATGGACGCATGGAGAATCTTTTATCCAAATGAAAAGGATTATACATATTTCTCTGAAGTGCACCAGTCTTGGTCAAGAATAGATATGATAATGGTATCGAAACAATTTTTAACAGAGATAAAAAAGATAGAAATACTGCCAAAGATTATCTCTGATCACCATCCAATGATGATGCAAATACAAGAAACCACAAAATAATTTCAATGGAGATTGAATGGTAATCTATTAAATGATGAAGAGGTGATACAACAGGTGAAAGAAACGTCGAAAAACTATTTCATGGAAAATGTAAAGGAGGATATGAAAACGAAGACGATTTGGGATGCTTCCAAAGCAGTGATGAAAGGTTTTTTCATTCAAAAAAGACAAATTCAAAATAAGAAAAAGCAACAAGAATATCAAGAATTGACAACAAAACTTCAAGAAAAAGAAAACGTAGAGAAAATCAAGGGAAAAAAATCAGTACAAATGAAAATAAAGATAATACAACAAAAGATAAGGATGAATTTACAAGAAGACATAGAGAAGAAGATGAAACAATTAAAAGTAATCCAGTTTGAGCAGGCAAACAAGATTGGGAAATGGCTTGCATACAGGTTAAAGAAGAAGAGAGAAAGAAATATAATAGTTGAACTGAAGAATGGGAAGAAGATAATTACACAGCAAGAGAAAATAAAACAGAAATTTAAAGAATACTTTGAAAAATTATTCCAGGAGAAAAATCCTCAATACCGAATAGAAGAAAAATGGAAAGAATTTGCAAAAACTATAAAAATTCCAAAGATATGGGCAGAGAAACAGGAACGATTAAATAAAAAAATAATAACAGCTGAAATAGAAAAGGCAATAAGAGAGTTGAAAATAGATAAGGCACCAGAACCTGATGGATTTACGATATTGTACTATAAAAGATTTATAAAAGAATTAATACTTCCATATCAGGCAACCTTACACGAAATTGAGAAGGAAGGAAAGCCACAGTCATGGGGAGAAGCAAATATAGTGGTAATACCTAAAGAAGACAGAGATAAGAGAGAAATTAAGAACTATAGGCCAATTTCTTTGTTGAATGTACACTACAAAATATGGGCAATGATACTGGCTAAACGACTGAGACATGCGATACAGGATAAAATACAAGAAGGACAAACTGGCTTTCTACCAGGTAGATGAATGAAGAACAATATTAGAACTTTATTAAATACAATTGAAAATTATGATAAAAATCCAGGGAAGAAGTTAGCCATTATCTCATTGGATGCTGAAAAAGCATTTGATAATGTTTCCTGGAATTTTATGCATCATACTTTAAGAGAAAATGGCCTGGGAGAAGTATTCTGTAATTGGTTGGAGAAGATATATTGGGATCAATCAGCGAAGTTAATAATAAATGGAGATAAAACACAAAGCTTTGAAATAAAGAAAGGGGTACGACAAGGATGCCCGTTATCACCATTATTATTTATAGCAGTTTTAGAGGTATTACTGCTGGCAATAAATGACGATCCACATATAAAAGGATTAAAAACAAAAAGGAAGGAGATAAAATACAAAGCCTTTGCAGATGATGTAATAATATTTCTTGAGGAACCACAAGATTCAATACAGATGTTGAAGGAAATCTTGCAAAAATATGGACAAAAAGCAGGATATAAGATAAATAAAGAAAAGACGAAGATGATGACATTAAATATATCTAAAAAAGAACAAGAAAATTTGGAAAAGAGATGGCGATATCAAATAATAAGAAAAACAAAATATTTAGGAATAAATATAACAAATAAAAATCAAGAATTATTTGATAACAATTACGAGAAGACATGGAAGGAGATTCAAAGCAAAATGGAAAAATGGACAAATATGAATTTATCTCTTTTGGGAAGAATAAATGCTTTAAAATGTCTCTATTGCCTAAGCTAATATTCCTGTTCCAAAATTTGCCAATATTAGGAGAAGAAAAGATTTTTAAAGAATGGGAAAAAAGATTACGGAAGTTTATCTGGCAAGGCAAGAAACCAAGAATAAGATTGAAAACATTACAAGACACAAAGGAAAGAGAAGGTTTTAATGTGCCATCGCTGAAAATTTATTATCAAGCATGTTGCTTAGAAATAATTAAAGATTGGATTCAGGTGGAGAACACAACAATAAAAGAAGTTGAAGGAGTAGGAAATAGATTTGCTTGGCACAGATACTTATGCTATGATAAAGTAAAGGTGAATAAAGACTTTAACAATCATTGTATCCGAAAGTCTCTATTGAAAGTGTGGATACAAATAAAACACAAATTTTATAGAGGACTTCCGATGTGGACCTCACCCCAAGAAGCATTTAATATTGCTCCAACAAAACAGGGAAAATTATTGACGTATCAAAAGCTATTGAAAAAGGATGGTACAAAGTTAAGAATGAGTATGGAAGAGGAATTAAAAGAGCAAGGCCATGAAATTAACTGGTTCCCATGGAGACAAATAAAAGAAAGATTTAAAATGGATCAAAAATTATATGGGTTTGAAAGAAATGAAAATGAACTGGATGTATTGATGAAAGGGGACCAGAAAAAGAGAATTTCTAGATTTTATAAAATATTATTACAAAGAGAGATGGAACCAGAAATTGTTAAAAATAACATGGTGAGATGGGCTCAAAATATAGGACATCCAACTGAGTTGGTTACATGGGTAAGGGCATGGAAGACAGATGTAAAATTTACACCAAGTTTGAATTTAAGAGAAAATTTTTATAAAATGTTATATAAATGGTACATGACACCTGTAAAACTGAAAAAAAATAACAGGAACTGGGAATGGAGAATGTTGGAAATGTGATGAGAAAGAGGGATCTTTTTTTCATATGTGGTGGACCTGCAAAATAGCAAAAAAGTTTTGGAAAGAAACACATGATGAAATTCAAAGAATGTACGGTTTTAACTTTGAAATGAAGCCAGAACTTTATTTGTTGAATATGTTAGGGCAACAAAGAGAAATAGGATCTCATCAAAAGACATTGTTATATATAATAACTGCAGCAAGATTGACTTATGCTCAACATTGGAAAGAAGGAAAATATATTGATATAAGAGAATGGAAATTCAAAGTCCTGGATATGGTAGCAACAGAAAAGTTAACTTTTTCACTTAAAAATAAGCCAATCCAGGGCTTTGAAAGAGAATGGCGAGAGGTATTGAACTGGACAAAAGAATGAAATAGGGGGAAAGAAAGAAGGCTGCGAGAAAGGAGGAAGACAAAATGAGGTGAAAAAAGATAAAATGTAAATACTTAAATATAAGCTAAAAGTAATAGTTTACTATTGTTGTAAAAAAGAGATAATGTATGGAACTGAATACTTATATGGAATGGAAAGTTAAACTCAGACTCAACTGGGAAAATTGATGTTGGAAGCGGGGAGGGTTTTTTTTATTGTTTTTTCATTGAAAATTTTAATAAAAAAATTTATCTACCAAAAAGAAAAGAAAAGAAAAAAGAAATGCTTAAGAGATGTGTTGCAAGGGCAACTTTTCAGTTCTGTTGATACAGATTTGCATACTTGCATACATTGTCACTTTTTTCTTTTTCTTTTGGGATTTCCATAGGTGGTGGGGGCACTTAATGGTACCATTGCCAAATTGATTCTTGAATTAGGCAAACTGGGGAATTCATAAACAAAAAACACATATACTCCATCCTTCTATAGGGGACCATGGATCACAGAAGGTGCTTTATTGTTGTGCAATTAGGGTGGAGTGTTTCTCGTAACTATCCCATATATGAGACTATGCAGGTGGGGTTCTTAGTTCCTGACAATCCAACAATAACTAGGGAGCAGGTTGGTCCACTATTACTTATGGATTGCGCATGTCCTATTAGAAAGTGGTTGATGAAGCCATGTCTGGGTATGCTCAAAGAGAAATATTCCTGCAAAGGATGGAAGTTTAACATGAAGTGGATGAATGTTCTTAGTAGGCACAACCACTGGTAGCTCTGAAGATCATGGAGACTGGATTTTGGATAGCCCTACCCCATTCCCACTCATTCAAACATATACATAACCACTTTTCTAGTGGGAACACAAGTAGCTATTGCTCTGTGGGAGCGCTGGACATGGCTGCTCATCCCAAGCCTGGGGGATTGTCTTCTGGTAGGCTGAGGAAACCACCATCCTGCTTGACTGCTTCTTGGAGGTTGATGCTGCTTATCAAGTGAAGAGCAGCACCAATGGGAGGAACCAGCACTTTTTTGTCATAGCTGTCCATGTGCTATGACAAAGGGGCATAAATTGCACTACCACCCAGTGCTAGATGAAGTTTAAGGTTCTGAAGGCCCAGATCTTTGAAGCACAGGAGGTCTACAATGGGAAGCACCCTCAGTCCTTTCCCCACATTCTTCACCAAAGGGCACCCCCTATGGGTGATGGCGAACTGGCCCAACTTGCTGGATCATCATCTACTAGGAACACCAGGAGCACAATAATATGTTATCACTTCTACCACCAGCTTACCCACTGAAATACATACTAACCAAATGGAAAAGGTAATGGGAGCCATGTCTTTGTGGGTGACCTCTACTCAAACTGTCCAATTAATTTGATTGGTTTGCTGACTAAAGAACCCAGGTTAGCCAGAAGGAGGGGCTAGGTGGGTGAGTCAGCAGCAAAAACAAAACAAAACTGAAACAGGGTTTGAAAAAGAGTTTCTTCTGTGAGTTTGAAAGGAGAAAGAGTTCCTTCAGATAGAGAGAGAAAGTGGAGGAAGTATTTGCATGTTAGGAGCAGGAAGTCCTTTGATGTCAAAAATACTGAGTTGCCCAATACCTTTCCCTGGTTATTACATTTAATAAAGATTTTATTCTATTTTTTTAAAAGAGCAGCTTCCATGCAGTATCTCTTTAATTTGAGCTCAGTTACACACGCTACCACCAGTGACATACTCAGTTGGGATAAACATGAAACCACTTTGCCCTATATCCACAAGAGTTATGGGCTTAAGGAAAGCAGAGAGGATATAAGTGTGGAGAGGGAGCCAGAGGGTGGTAAATATATAAAAGGGTGTTGCTTCTCCAAGGAGGAAGAATTTAAAGCAGATCTGATCTGTCACAGCCCTGGCTGGCTCAGATCTCCACATCGTGACAAGTACATCTATGATTCTGTGAACTGTTGTTGCTTATTGTGTACCTTTCAGTTATTACTGACTTGTGATGACCCTAACGTGTAGTTATGAAGGGGTTCTCCTGGTTATATTTGTTCATTTGTGGTTTGGCATTGCCTTTCTCGGAGGTACATACCATGTGACTTGCCCAAGCTTTCCATAGTGGAGTGTGCATTCGAGCCCTGGTCTCCTGGGGTCCTAGTCCCAACACCCAAACCACTACATCATGCTGCCACCTTGGAATGGACTGTGTGGCATTGTGATGCAACGGTAGTGTGGTAGAGAATAATGGGATCTAGGATTGTAGTTGCCATTACTCTCTCCCAGGTGATCACTTGCATCCAAGTAACAGACTATCCATTTCAAGGTAATTCCCTGAATGTAGCTGCTACAACACAGCTGTCATAATTAACAATAATATTAAACCAACCTCAAAGCCGCCTTCTTTCCTCTGATTGCCATAGTGCAGCATTAAAAGTTAAATGTGTCCCTTCCTTTGCTTAGGAATGAATGCACTGACACAAAATAGTGCTGCCACTCTGTGCAGAGGAGATGGAGGGCAGATATCCTTCCTCTGGGTTGACAGAGATGGGTGCTGCAGTGCTGGAGGAGGTGGTAGCAGGCCCAGCCCCCCTCAGACCCTTCACCACCACTAGGCAAGAGTGGGAGCTGCAGTGCTGCAGAAGTGACATGTCACTGAGACTGTAGCTCCCACAATCCACAGACAAGCAACATGAGTATGTCAACCACTGCCTGCTCTTATGTTTTCACAAGAGTTTGAGGACAGAGGAATCCAGGAGCACATCAGCAGGCCTGCCTTCTTAGCTCTGAGGAGGAGGTGATGGGTGCTGTGGTGGAGGTGGAGGCAATGGCAGGCCAGGCACTGGGTGAGACACTTCCTATTGATACATTTTTTTCTTCCCTCCCACATCACACAGCCAAGACTGGGAGCTGCGGCAAGACACAGCTTCATGAAGTGGCATTTCACATGTACTGCAGCTTCCACAACCTATAGCCAGAGTGATGCTTTGTTTTGCTTGTTTGAGATACTCCTGTTGGCATGGCTTCATTGGTCCTTTTGCAGATGACAGGACCTATGGAGGAAGCCCCAGGTGGGAGAGGACTGAAGAGAGCAGAAGGGAGCTGGTGGAAATCCTGCATCCCTTCTTGTCCCATCTTGTCCACCTCATAATCTCCAGGAAGAGAAGAGGTAGCAAGGTAAGTCTCAACTTTCTAACTGTGAGGCATGCCTAAAAGGTACAGCACGAGAGTGGTGTTATTAGTGATAGTGCTAGGTATCATGGCCTCACACTACCTACTGGCTTTGATGGCTCATCATGTTACCTTGTAATGCAATACCTTACAGTTGTGGCTGTATGTAAGCAAATCTAACCAGCCGTTGGCAACCCTCCTTTCCATCCTTGTCACCTTTCAGTATGGCATTTCTTTTTATTTTTAAACTTTTGGTGCTCCAAAAATGGATGACGGGGGGGGGGGATACAACTAGGGCAAATATTTTGGTATTTCAGTCCTGAATGGATTAAGAAATTTGTCTCCAAACATGGATGAAGGGGGGATACAACTGGGGCAAATATTTTGGTATTTCAGTCCTGAATGGATTTTATATATATATACATACATACATACACACACACACACACACACACACACACATATACTCATATCCTTACTTTCAGAAAGAAAATCATTGGGTCTGTTGGTAACTAATTGTGCTAAGTGAAAAGCTATATAATGCATTTCCAAGTGTTGGATTGTCCCTTGACAATCAAGCCACGTTTAGCATTCTTTACAAATCTCATTTTTTTTATTCCCAGGAAAGAATATTCAATTTGTTTTCGCCAGTTTGCTGTTTTTTTTTACTAATCAGTTTTACTTTTGTTACAATTTAACAAAAGTTAAAATTTTGGCAAGTTATGTGCCTTTATAATTGCTGGACTTCTTAGCAATGGTTTTTTAAATGTGACCATTCTTTTAACTTTTAGTTTCATATGTGAGACAAATGGTTTATAATTATGGTTCACTAATTATTCATTTTTTAAAAACAAACATTTCAGCTAGCTAATTTGTATTTGAAAAACATGGGGTGAATTTTGACTCACCTTTAATCCTTTGGTGTCTACTTAATGGCACATTAACTTAGACTTTTTGTAATTTATTTTCAAGCTTGTATATTGAGGAAATTCTTCTAATGTGTTCTTTAAGGGCTTTAAGAAATAGCAACATATCATCTGCATATAAATTGATCTTATGAATTCCCTCCACCTTTAAAGTTATACCTTTGAAATCCTGGTGCTTAGCTCCATAACTATAGCAAATAGGAGGGGTTATAACGAGCAGCCCTGCTTGATGCCTTTATATAAGTTAATTTATTGTGAATCTAACCGATTAAATTTGATGACAGCCTTAATTCCTTTATACAGTCTCTTAATAGATGATACTATCTCCCTGCCATATTAATCTTATTCAACCATCCAAACATATATGGCAATTCCAAGTGATCAAATGCTTTAAGGATGTCCAGTGAAAGTACCACTGTGTTTGCCACTTTGCCTTTACTGTATGTAAGATACTTAATTCCTTCTGGACTGCCTCTGCTATGTGCCTGCAGGGCATGAATTGTGATTGATCTGAGCTAGTGTATGATGGTATAAAAGAGTATAATCTCTGTATGAGGACTGCTGTAAAAATGTTCTGGTTCTGGTTTACCAGTGTTTCTGGCCTAAATGTTGACACTTAGGTAACATCACCTCCAGATTTAGGAATAGCTACAGTTCTTGCCAGTTTCCAAGAATTTGGCACTTCTTCCCCATTTAAAATACTAGTAAATAATTCTGTCAAATATAGTGT
This sequence comes from Ctenosaura bakeri, assembly GCA_948474755.1. Taxonomy (NCBI): domain Eukaryota; kingdom Metazoa; phylum Chordata; class Lepidosauria; order Squamata; family Iguanidae; genus Ctenosaura; species Ctenosaura bakeri. The sequence continues at coordinate 282,764 of CAOLHI010001959.1, read as the reverse complement.
TATCTCTCCTTAATTTTTTTTATAGGGATTTGTTGTAACCTCTCAAATCCTAGTGCTTTACTACTTTTTAAACTTCTTATTAATTGATCTTATCTCTGATTCTGTGATTGGATAGATAAGAAAATCCCTGTAATGATTTTGTAGTGCATTTATTGGCAGTGAGGATAGAAATCTATCTCAATCAGTGTCCTCTGATATTTCTGACTTATATAGGTCCATGCAGTACTTTCGGCATGCATTATTTATACTACTTAATGATGTTACTAAATCTTGATTTTTAGATTTAATCCGTTTATCAGAATTTTTATTCAGTTTCTTCCATACTGCATTATTTAACAGTTTAGAATTCTTATTGCCAAATGCATAGTATAGGTTTGTTTTTTTTAGAAATATCAGTCGTGTGTAACTTGTCTTTATTCAATGTCTCTATTTCTGCACTTATCTGAGTTAATTTTGCCCGTCCTTTCTCAATATTGGCAAGTAAGTCTGATCTCAGTCTTTCTCTGGTTCGCTTTATGTACAATCCTTAATAACATGCCTATATGAGATAGCCTTTAACAAATCACAGGGGAGGACAGGTGCTATTCCCAGATGCTTATTCATTTCATAAAAATTCATTTTCTCTGACTGATGTATTCATGAGCAAATGTCTATTTCTCTGGTGAAATAATTTAGGATCATTTATTTTGTTTCAGTAAGTACACTTCTTTTTCTCCTAACTCGTCCTCCTTTCACTTGACCTCTGTTCTGCATCTTCAATAACACAGTCATGCAAGTTGTCTGGAATCCTCTTGTAGCTTTATGCTAGTGTAACACTAGCAACATTTTTTTTTCTGACATTGCATAAAGAGATACTCAGTTTGTAGGGCAACAGTAGGCAGCATATACTGGCTGCCAGACAGTGCCAGATGGAACTCTGCCCTGACCCAATTAGCCAGTGATTGGACAAGAAATCATCATCATCATCATCATCACCATTATCATCACCATCATCTTTATTTATACCTCATTTTTTTCCCTGTAAGGACTCAAAGTGGCTTATAATAATTATAAAAAAATAGTTAAAAAACCATGGAATACAAAAGTTAAAACACAAATTAAATGGTCAAATGACTGGGATAACCCACAAAAGTGTAATGGAAGACTGGTAATCCACAATCTATGTTTCTTCTTCTTTGTTCTCTTTTCTTTTGTCTTCTATTCTTTCCCCCCCCCCTTAAAACTGCAAACTTTTGACAAAATACTATTTCCATATTTATGCATGGTTTTATTTTATTGTATGGAAGGTTAAAGCTTACAGTGGATTAAACATCACTTTGATTAAAACTTTCAAGATGTAACACTGAGGAGGGGAATCATAGAGATATTTGGTTCCTTTATGTTTTTTATATGATATCCCATTATTGTTATATTTGCAACATTGTTAAGTTTGTAAAGGAATGCAAATGAAGAAGACAGTTGTACATCATGAGGAAAGTATCTTATGTGCAGACAAATTCAATAAAGATTATTAAAAAATGAGCAAATAAGAATGAAAACAATGTTAAAATACATAATTAAAGCTCAAACATTCCTAAATTCTGCACAAGAACTGTGCTGGAAAGTTTGCTTGCAGTCTTGTCTTGCTGTCCATCATTGCTGGAATCCTTCATGTGAAGTGTAAGCACCTGGACTTCTATGTCACTGTGCTGGTGGAACTTCACACTTAGCCACTCTCCAACAGGAACTCAGCCTATAAGCCAGAGGACTCCCTATATGGCTTTATGGTGTTTGTCAAGGCACAGGAGAAGTTTTCTTATCCACACCCATTAATGGTGATCAATGGTAGGGAGGAAAGGTTTTAATTTCTCCATTCCTGCAGTGGCAGAACTTGGGAGTGCGGGGAGGTGGGGAGAGGGGAGGGGCTACGACATGAGAAGTGTGGCCACTGTGCATAGGGGCATGGCCAGGGCACATGGGGGGGTGTCTAAGGGCTGGGACACCCCAAAAACATTGCAGTGCAGGGTGAACCGTCCCCCCATCCCCATCCCTACGTGATTGCATTCCTGTGCATGTATGGGGAGAAGAGAGAGGAGTGTGTGTGTGTGTCTGTATGTCTGTGCGTCTGTGTGTTTGCATGCATGTATAGCCTCAGCCCATCAGCCAACACTGGGGCTCTGAAATGCTAGTGTACCCTGTTATAAGCAAGTTGAGTTTGTGGTGTCATTACGGAATGTGCTGTGTGTGGGTGTGAGGACTCTGTTCTAAAATGAAGAATTACAACAAGAGGTAAAGGGAGATTTTAAAATGTTTTAAAAGTATGATGTATTTCATCAAGAGTGGTAAAGTGGAAACTTATTCATCCAGTTTCCCAGCCTGGTCATACAGTAACAGTCATTATCAGCTTGCGTGGGCTAGTAGAGACCAATGTAGGTAGGCTGAAGCACCTGACCTTTCTTTATGGCACTAGTGACTGAATGCATGAAGGAAGGATTAATTGGGCCTCCTGTATGAGGCTCCATTGCTGGCTTATGGCAGTTCTAAACATTTTTTTAATGCTTTCACAACTTTTTTTGTGAAAAATGCTATTCTTACATGTGTTTGTTGTGTTTGAAATGAACTTGGTTCAGTTTCTGAAGGCGTATCTGTGTTACACTGGCAGAGTGCCACCAGAGTCAACAAAGCTAAGTTTATTTATATCAGCAGGTAATCTGGCATGCGCATGTATAGACAGGTGGCTCCTCCTAGAATAAGAGAGCATATGCTGATTTCAACAGAATAATTTTTGCTCTCTTTCTCACTTATCTATATCTTAACTCTTCTGCTTATGAAAATAGCAAAAGGAAAATGGGGATGTCATTTCAGGTTTCTGGTGAATTCATATTTTCCAATGATTTGACTTCTTGTCCCATATATGGTCAGTGTGATTCAGCTAAATCACTTTTAATCCCTGTTTAATTGAAAACTGATTATGTGCATAACTCAGTGGATCTCTGTTGAACTGAGAAGATTTACTTCAGAGGAGACATGAAAATAATCAAACCCCAATATTTAACTTCAGCAAAATAATACCCAGAAGTTTTTAAGATAGGTATTCACTTATCTGTGAAAAGGGAAAGTGACTTGTATTGCTGTAGGCCACTGGAGTGCATATGAAGAACTAGGTTTAGATCTTAGTCATTCTTCATGGGCAAATGATCCATTTTTCTGCCATGAACACATACAAAATATGAAGCCTTTCCAATTACAATGAAAAAAAATGACTTTTTTAAATAGAAAGAGAAAAGCATGTTGCTCTCAGCTCTTTCAAAAATAGTTGCAAAGATGCTTTTGTTCAGAAAACTCCAGCCCCTCGTTCATTCAGATAATCATTTAAAAGGCAATGGAAGTCAAATGCTAGGTGAAGTTGAAAGCTGTTGTAGGTAAAGGCTTCAAGGGGAAATGGAGGTACCATGGTGTGCTGTTATTTTGGAGTCGTGTGGGAGCTTGTAATTGCTACCATCTCAGTGTTTCCTCTTTTATAAATGAACAGATGCATATTTCTGGGACTGTCAATCCACTGCCCTTTACAAGATTAAAAATTCACACTGAGGAGTATCAAGGGGAAATACATGCCAGTGTTGCTTGTCTGATCAAGAGCTTCACTTCTAGCCTTCTCAAGGGATCTGTCTCGTAATTTACTTCAGTGTTACAGAGTAAGTGATTTTCCATCTGCCTTTAACATCTGCAGACAGCCAACATGACTCTGAGCTACATGTGCTTCTCAAACCTGATTTTCTTTTTTCTTTTTTACTTTATTTGCCTTTCTGACAGTTTGTTAATACACAGTGAATTGTATTCTAAAGTGTTGGGTGAATTTGCTGAGGTGTGTGGTAAATACACCCAGTTCTGTGATTAGATTCCTCAGCTTTGAAATAGATGACAAATATCCTATGGTTTCTTAATGACCTACACATTTATCTAGGCATGAGATCTTTTTCAGCCAAGATGAAAGCTCATGTCACAATAAATGTCTTAGTTTAGAGACAGGGATCTCAATTATTTTGCTATCATTTACTAACATAGCAACTGTACTGGAATTTCCCCTTGGTACATAGACTATGCTTTGTACATTTCTTTCTCCCCCGCCCCCCGTTTTACATTTGGACATTTTGAAGAGTTAGCCAGATAGTACATCACAAATAAGGATCCAGATATGCAGAGCTGGGGCCATGGAAGGCATATCAAAAATCTCCATGTTATCTCTTTGCGCTCAGGGTTAGAAGAACCACTCACTTTTTAAGGCTTTGTATCATGTGATTCTGACTAATCCACTTCCAGCAACTGCATCCTGCAATTTCATTCCATTTTAATCAGTTTCAAAATGATTTTATAATCTATTTTTTATTGTTGTAGTGCTTATTTTGTTAGTAAATACATATATTTGAGATGTAATCTACTGACATTTACACATATGGAAATGATGTAGTATTCAAATCATATAACCTGTTTATTTTGGGTAAGTTTATACACTGTTTTAGGTGAAATCTGTGTAGCTATGCATATAGGCATTGTTTGTCACTTGAAAAAATTATTCTGACTATTAGTTCCCCCTGCATGGAAGTTGATGAGGTCATATTTGTAGGACACCACCTGGAATTTCATCAGCATACCTGTAAAATGGAATTCTAGTTCTGAGTTTCTGGCAGCTATTGGAAACACAAAGATAATTGACTCCAGAAAGTTCCCTAAAGCAGTCCCCTTATTATTTTTATACAAATGTCCCATAAACCAATTATTTTTTTACAATGGGCCTTCTACAAAGCTATTTAATTCAATATGGTTTTTAGAAAGACTAGCCTGGAATCTTCAGACAAACTCAGTACGATTTAATACCATTGGAATGATGGCTGAGGAGAAGGAGCTGGTTGAACAATAATCCCACTGGAGCATTTTAATTTCTAGTGCACAGACTGTATAACGATTAACTTGAAAAAATTTCTTACACCATAAAACCCTTAAGATGAACAGGAAGGAACATTTTTGTCCTTTAATGTGGGTTGCCACACTTTTGCCTCCAAAGTAAATTCAAAATATTCTTGGTACTAAATCTAGAGTAGTGCTAAACAAATATCTTTAGATTATTCAAGATGAGCTATCTGTAAAAAGGGAATGCATATGCTGTATTTGTGAAATATGAGAGAGCCAGCATGATGTAGTGGTTTTCAATCTCTGTTCAATCGTGGAAGCCCACTGGATTAACTTGGGCAAGTCACACTCTTTCAGCTTCAGAGGAAGGCAAAAGCAAACTCCCTCTGAATGAATCTTGCCAAGAAAACCCCATGATAGGGTCCCCTTAAGGTCACCACAAGTCAAAAATGACTTGGAAGTTGCTCAACAGTAACAACTTCTGTGCTATATGTAGTACAAGCTCTGATAATTGATTTCTTTAAAATATTTGGCACATGCATTTTCAGTTGAATGTCTTCAAGGCTAAAGACATATTAAAGCAATATAAATCAGGTGTCATCAGAACACACTTGAATTAGTTAACACCTTTTGCAAATGCTAATTTATGACAACAGTTGTCACAAGAAATGACTGATCAAGGCAACCCTAAAGCACCCCCACAGCATCCCCCTGAAGAAAGCTTTCTAAGCTAAGGCTGGGGATGTTTGAGTCCTCCACATGGCCCACATTTATAAGAGAACCAACCTGATATGCATTTCCCTGTTTAATAAATGGCTTGGAGCACAGATATCCTTGAGATTTTGCCCTTTTCTGAATCTTGTGGTGAAAGCAGTTACACTTCATAAACGGTGTTCATACACTATATAGCTTGTATTGCTTCAACTATAACTGATTCAGAAGCCAGATCTCAGGAGGGGTTATGGGAGTACACCAGCATCTGGAGAGTCATACCAGCTAACCCCTTCTCTATATCAAGGAAATATTAATGTTGTAGTAATACTTTCTCTGTCTCAACAGGACTGTGTATCAATGAATAGTAAGTTGGACCTGCCAGTGAGAAGCTGCAGCAGTGACTGTACGCTAAAATAACCTAAATACTGTATAGTGTGTTACATATCAAGAGTAAAATGGGTAACAGCTTTAGCTGGCTTTAAAATTTCTTTGAAAGCAAACTTGGAAGCTAGTTCCATAATGTCCTGTGCTATAATCACATTAAAATCTGAATGCTATAGTATTTTCTTGTACTGTGGAGCATGTTAATAATGAGGCATAAGGTCCAGCAGCTTCCAGATGGTAGGTGCTTAAGGGATTTAAATGCATTTAACAAGTTCCTTTGATAAACACATTGCTGCTCCTCCTTCAGTCATCTAGCCAACCACAGATAAAATAGGAGAGGTGGGAATGGAGTGTCACTGGCAAACGATGCAAAGGCAGACACTATTTCCAGAGACAGATGGAGTGAAACTCCCCTATAATTTCCCTCAAATCAGATTTAAAATGGTATGGTATGCAAGTCAGTTCAGAAAGTGAATGGCGCAGGAGAAATTGTATGCTGAATATTTTAGAAAAGAACAATTTGCACTTCAGGAAGTTTTCAGCATTCAAAGAGAAAAATCCAGCAAAATGGCATACACAGTCATTTCCCAAAGATAATTTTAGATCTTCTATATTACTGGTGAGCTCTAGAAATTGCACACTAGAGTTTAAAAGACCAAGCAGGTAGATATAACAGGTCACAGAAAGATTCCTGATGCTGTGATGTCAAGGATTTTCTGGTACAGTTACAAAATACCTGTGAATGGATGCCCATGCCATGATGTTGAGACATGTTCCCCTTATTGCAGAGTTTTCAAAGTACATTTAAAGCACATTTTAAATATATGTATATATGTATGTATATATTTAATATCTTGTCTTTCTTCTTACACAGGATCCAAGATGGCTTCTGAAGAGTTAAAAAACACAGTACAGTTTTTAAAAAAATACTCATATAGAAGTTTAAAAATAAATAAATGTCAGTTTAGTTAAAAAACATAAGTTTTAAACAATGTAATACACAATTAACATAGCTTAAAAAAGATAAAAACAGATAAGAATGCCAGACATTAAAAGATCTTTTTGTCACATAAATTATAAGTCAAAGCCTTGCCTAAATAGAAAGATCTTTGCCTGCTAGTGAAAGGAGAGGAAAGCCAACTGAACCTCCTGTGAGAGGAAGTTCCATAATTTGGGAGTACCCACTGAGAAGACTCTGTCGCATGTTCTCACCAAAGGTGCCTGTGATTGTGGTGGGAGAGAGAGAAAGCCTTGAAATGAAAGTTGCTATTTGTGTCACATTTGGGCTGGATTCATCTGTTCATGTGACTGGTGTAAGGCCTACCACATGGGAACTGCAACCATGTGGGATGCTGGTTGCCCATTCCTTCCTACAATACAATTAAACCCAGTGTGTCTACACCTTCATATTTACTCATAGGTATGAGGTAACATGGTGATAATGTGCTTTGTTTTGCTTTGCTTGTCTGGGAAATGGGAGTTATGCTTGACTGGACTGTTGTTGTTGTATAAGAACTCCACCCAAATAAGGAGACTACCTTGTGAGCAACCGTTGTTCTTATTTTTGACTTAATCTGCTTTTATTTTCCATGGAAAGGGGAAACAGATTTAACAAAGAAGTGAACTCCTTGCTTATTGAGTAAAACTCCTAGCTGTGGCTTCCAATGAGAAATCCAGCAGATTTAAATCTAAGACAACTTGAAGCTGCAAGTGCCTCTTTAGGAAATGTGTGTCCTCATCAAGAAAATGAGTTTCTTGCACTTTCTACTTCCCCAGTCCTATGGTCATCTGTCATTGCCAACTTTGGGCATCATTCAGGGCTGAGGCCACCATGTGTGGTTCAGATGAAGGAGAGAACAGAGCTCCATGCCATGCTGACTACCCACTCCAGACCTCCACAACAATTTTTTCCAGCAGTTTCGTGTAGATGTTAAAAAAATGAGGAAGGCAAGTTAGAATTGTGCAGAATCTTATCAGAGGCCTCCATTGAGCCTTTCACTGAGAAGTATTGCATTATTTTCTGGTATGTTCCAATTCAAGGAAGAAAGGAACCTTGGCAAAATAGGGTATTTTAAGCCACACTGAATGGTGTTAGACTACATATGCAATTGATTTGCTATGGTTCACTTAAAATCTGGGAACAAACAGGTGAAGGTATGTTTATCATGCCTTCTTATGAGGTATGTATGTATGTATGTATGTATGTATGTATGTATTTATTAATTATATTTTTATGTCACCTTTCTCCCAGAGTTGGAGACAAGGTGGCTTCCAACAATAAATTAGAGACATTAAAAACAATTAAAGCCATTAAAAGTGTATAAAATTATAAAAACCTAAAACATATTCAATTTTTTAAAAGCAAGTTAATAAATAAAGCTCCCCATGTCATATAAAAGCCTGCAGAAAAAAAAATGTTTCAGTCTGCTGGTGAAAAGAGAGCAGGGAGGGAGGTAGCCTAGCCTATCGTGGAAGAGCATTCCACAGGGTGGGAGCTGTCACTGAGAAGGCTCTCTCCTGTGTCCTCACCAGGTGAGCCTGGGATGGTGATAGAACTGAAAGAAAACCTTCCCCAGCAGATTTTAGGGCTCTAGCAGGTTTGTACAGGGAGGTATGGTCTTTCCAATACCTCTGGCCTAAGCTGTATAGGACTTTGTAGGTCATAACCAGCACTTTGAATAGGTATCCAGCTAACCACAGCCACTAACTGGAGACATGCTCGCACAGATGGATGCATGCTGAATCTAGCAGAGTAACAGTTAATATCACACTTTCATGGCTTGCTTAGGTAATAACATAGAATGAAAATATATATTCTGTTACTCTTATTGGATAGGATAGTGTCTCAATTTTCAAAAACCAGATTAAGTCAACATGTGATTGAAAACTGAAAAGAGATAGCCCAAGGAAGAGTTCTTTGTGGAAATGTTGAGGTATTTGAGAGCTCCAGTGGAAAAGTCTGTATCATCTTAGTTTCTCTGTTCTGTATTAAATTCCAAGGATTTTTGTCTATATAGGCTCTTCAACCCCTGATATAACAATAGCTTCCTTGTTCGTAGTTCTTTCATGCAGTGCTAATTTGATTAGAATTTCCACAGTTCATTAACATCAGGGCCAGTCTAGCACAGAAATGGGATCAGCTGGTTTAGGTCTAGTGGGGCTGTGATGTGCATATGGCCTTCTGCTGAATTTGTCTTTGCCATGGATTCAGTGGTGTGTGCCAAGGTCACCCAAAGCCGCTACCTAGCTTAGTCCTGATTCTCAGCAGGCCTGGGAAAAGAAAGCACTGGTGTGAAATAGGAAGCTAGCTCCAAGGAACTGAAGTGCTAGCCTTGAGTTAGAACTCTGTAATGAACTGCAATCAAGCGTTAGCATAATTTGAACAAAGATTACTGTGCACACATGTGAAATGTGCTTGAAAGTCTACTTCAGGTTTTCAGTATGAGAATGTGTTCCGTTATAGAAAACAGCTTTTGCACAAGGTAATGAGGAAACGTGGGAGAAGGCACAATTTAGACAGGAAACCAACCAACCCCTGGTTTCTGTTGCCAGCAGTGGATAGAACTGGCAAATAGTTTGTATGCTTTTGCAGGCTATAAGAAAAGAAACATCTCACAAATCATAGCTTCAATTAGAGCCTGTCTGATTGAAGGGAAGGTGCACAAGAAACCTTATATGCAGAGGGTGATTCCATTGAGCTGAAGGAGAATATATGGTTGTTGTTAAATGATCAAGTATCTGCAAACTGGGAGTGCTGTTGTTTCATCTTTCCTGTGGGTTGGATAGAGCTGAAGTATACCCATTTTGCAGACAATAGGGGCCCACTGTAGTAGCTACTGGTGACCTTCCATTAGCTTGAACAATAAAGGGGCTATCTAACGTGTTGGACCTATTTTAAAAATATGGTTCTGCACTTTGGATAACTCCTGTAAAGTCTGCATTCAAATCCAGTTCAAATTCATTGCCCCACTGACATGGAAGCCACCTGGTACCACTGGTCTTGTGCAAAGAGCTGCTGATAGGCAACTGCCCCCAGCCATCTAATAACAGGCTTGGCTTGGGAGTGGGGACATAATGCTGAATTAAAGATCATCTAGCGGGAACTTTTTTCTCAAAATAGGGGGAGGGAAGACTTGGGCAAAAGAAGTACACACTGGTAGTTTGGGATGCTTGTAGATGAAATCTGCTTTAATATTTGGGGTGGCATACTTTGTTGTAGCAGTGGTAGTTCTTTTTTTTTTTAACTGCTATTCATATTTAGTTCTCTTTTTGTACTGTTAACAGATAGCAGGAAAAATGTGCCAGGGACCATCACCCTATTTGTGCCCACTGGATGCAATTGTTTATTTCCTGGAAATTCTGCAGGCATGGCTTGTGGACTGACAGCAGTTCATGGACCACCACTTTGAGTAGCTGAGTCCAGCAACATGTATAGGTATGTATAGATAATTATGGGAAAATTCACATTATCTGTAAAATGATATTTTTATTAGAACCAACTTTGTTTACAATTCAAGCAAGCTTTCGAGATCCATAGAACACTTCTTTAAGCAACATATATCTGCTTGGGTTTCTGTCCTTTTTGTACTGCTTTTAGTACAAAAACTGCATACAACCTTAAATATGTAGTGTACAACTTAGCCCTGATTTCTTTCAAATTATAATTTTTTCAGTAATTAGTGAAGTGTCTCAGAGTTCTGTCCTGGGTCCGATGTTGTTCAACATCTTTGCAAGTGACTCAGATGATGGAATAGGAGGCATGCTTATAAAACATGCAGATGACGCCAAATTGGGGATGAGATTAAGTAATACTCCTGAAGACTGGATCAAAATTCAAAATGACCTTGACAGATTGGAGACCTGGGCCAAAATTAACAAAATGAATTTCAAGGATAAGTGTAAAGGGCTACCTCTAGGTAGGAAAAATGAAATGTACAAATATAGAATGTGTTGCATGCTGCTTGAATGCTGTACATGTGAAAAGGATCTAGGGGGTTTAGCAGACCATAGGTTAAACTTGAGTCAACAATGTGATGCGGTGACCAAAATGCCAATATAATTCTAGGCTGCATCAGCAGGAGTGTAGTGTTGAAATCAAGAGAAGTAGTACTGCCATTCTATTTTACTTTGGTCATATTTCACCTGTGTCCAGTATCGGCTACTGTTGTTCAAGAAGGATATCAACAAGTGAGATGTTTCCAAGGAAGAGTGATAAAGACAATCAAAGGTGGGAAAGGTCTTGCAAGGAATGTTGTAGGGAGCTGAGCTTCCTTAGTTTGGAGAAGCAAAAACTGAGAGGGGACATGATAGCCATCTTGAAATATCTGAAGGGATGTCATGTAGAAGATGGACTGAGCTTGTTTTCTGCTGCTCCAGAGACTAGAATGAGAACTAATAGATTTAAATTACATAAAAAGAGATTTCATCTAAACATTAGGAGAAACTTCTTTATTGTAAAGAATAAAAGGGACTCTCCTTTAGAGGCCTTTAAACAGAGATTAGATGGACACCTTTCAGAAATAGTTTAGTTGCGTATTCCTACATGACAGTGAGTCAGACTAGATGGCCCAGTAGACTCTTCCACCTCTATGATTCTATGCAAGAAATTAAGGGTCTCATAAATGTATATTTAATTATGTGTGTAAATTCAGAGCTTAATTGCTCCCATCTTAATTGTACTTCTACAAGAGCAAGGCAGTCCAATCCTGTCTTTCACTTTAACTCAGTGGTAAAGGGAAATATTTCAGAATTACCCTGCATAACTTTGTGACAACAGATTTAGAAAGGAAATTGAAAATGCCACTGTCATACTGCTCTTATATAAACCCATCGTGCAACCACATCTGAAATATTGTGTACAGTTCTGGTCACCGTACCTAAAAAATGATGTTCTAGACTTGGCAAAGGAGCAGAGAGGGACAAACTGTACATCTTGTAGGACACTGCTACTCAAAGTGTTAGTCCAGGAACTGAGACTAACCCAGAAGCTATTGAATGCCAATATCTGTTAAAAAAAAAAAAAGTAAGAGGAACAGTTACAGCATTTGGAGCTATTTAGGTTAGAATAAAGGCTAGAAATGAAATAAGTGAAATAGAGGTGGGAATAAGTATGCATTGCTTGATGAAGGAAGACTGGGAGAGGCCGTTCTTCCTCTCGCAAAATACTAGAACCTAGTATCCTCAATAGAAGCTGAATGATGGGAGACTGAGGACAGATAAACAGAAGTACTTCTTCACACAGCACAGTTAAACTCTGGAACTTACTGCCATGACATGGAGTTATACAGTTATACAGTTACACTCATGGCCTGCTGGTGGTATTGTAGTAAGTAACTGGTCAGCTCCTGTGTGATAGAAGGTTGGTCTATCAGGGGTGTCAAACTCAATTTCATCTTGAGCCTCATCAGCATTATGGTTGCTCTCAAAGGGCCGGTTGTATCTGTAAGACTATATAAATGTGTCTACTCTTTTATCATATTAAATAATTGCCTCTGTATTCGATTATTACTCGTCTTAGTAATAACTAGCTCTGAAACTAGAAGTCTAGGAAAAATAATGGCAAGCAGATATTCAGATGTACACCTCTTGTACAATTTATTGAAAAATGAGTTTTGAAAACAGTTTTTTTTTAATCATCAGACAAATATTACCAAGCACTGCTTATTACAGTAGCTTTATTTAACTTTTTGGTCACAGTTGAGACCTTCTCTGTGCCTCTTTCTGCCCCCTCCCCCGTGGCTCTTTCTGCTCCCCTGCCCCTCTCTGTACCTGGTGAGCCCGATCCCCATATTGAAGGTCCTAACTGCTGGTATTCCGAAAAGGGGACCAGCAGCTAGTACTTATGATCTACTTCTACTTCTGACTGCTCCTCTGTCCAGCTCTCGTGAGCCATGTGGAGTATTGCCATGGTAACCTGTGGCAATACTCTGAAGGTGAGACTTGGGTCCTTTCCGCATGTGGAAAAGGAACTGCACAAAAACGGGACTCACCGGACTTCTTCAGCGTCTTGGCGAGTCCATGGGGACGAGGAGTAGTGTGAGCTCATCACTCTGCACTGCTCTGGTGTCCAAAATGGCGGCTTTCAGTTGGTGGAGACTCTCCACCAACCAGAGAAGCTTGCCAGCCTAAAGCCCGCCCCCGGCAGATCTGCAGGCACGCACTAGTGCACGCCTGCAAAACTGCACCGGCGTGTGGCGATGGAGCAACACTGGGTCGTGCGCTCTGTGCCTTTTAAAAACCTCTTAAAAGAGGTTTTTAAAAAGCACGCTGCACAACCAGTTCCGGTCACTTCGGAGCTGACTGAGGTGCGGAACTACGAAAAGTAGTCCACCCCAGTCCACTCCACGGTGCAGAAGACCTCCATTGGAGGTTGTTCTGCACCATTTTAATAGGCCGGTGCAGAAAGGGCCTTGGACAGAGGAGCAGTCAGAAGCAGAAGTAGATTGCAAATGCTGGCTTCTGGGCCCCTCTTCAGAATACCAGCAGCTGGGGGCCTGCAATGTGGGGATTGGGCTCATTAGGCGAGGGAAGTGCTGCAGCTGTAGGAGAGTGCGAGGGCCACATGAAATGGCCTGGTGGGCTGCATTTGGCCCGTGGGCCTTGTGTTTGACACATGGGATCAAGATAGATCTTTCATCTTATTCAACACTGCTCCTCTTATGTTCTTACAACCCAACTGGGAAGAATTGCTTTAAGGCTTAGAAGTTTCTTGTTAGTCTTTCTTAATCCAATGTTACAGGATTGCTGTCAATCTTTGTGAACTAAAGTAGTATACCAACACAGCAACTAGGTTATTTAACGTTTACTTAATAAAGGTACCCTCTAGTTTAGGAGATGACTGCTGTGGGGTTAAATTTAGTATTCTTCAAGTGGATTAGTGTAACGTTACAGTACACTAATGTGGATTTCAGTATTATTCTTACTGCCAACACAACATCCTTTGATCTTTTAATGAGAAGAGAATATTGAATTTAGCTGTTCTGTGGTGGGATCCTCCACTAGAAGGAAAGGATTTTATTCTATCTGAAGCAGAAGACTTATTTTCTATGGGCTCCAACTATTAGGAAAAACTAGCTAATTTAGATTACACTGGCTTTTAAGAAAACTTGTCCAGTACATAAAATTATCTCTAGCTTTTAAAATATAAGGTCTGCCTAGTTTCCTGTTATTTTGCACTCATAAAAGATCTGATATTCTTTGACCACGGTAGATACCAGATGAGTTAATAGCTGGATTTTATATTTTCAAAAATAAGAGAATCAAACTTTTCTGCCTTACCTGCTCCCAGCAGCCTAAGGGATGGCTCTGGGTGAAACTTGAAACCATCACATCACCTGCTAGAGTCCTATTGCACACCCACAGTGCTGTCTTCCTCTATTTCCATCGCAAGACTATGATGATGCGGAGAACATGGCTCCTAACCTATAATCAGACTCTGCGCTTCCCCTCCTTCTCATCATAAACCTCTGTAGTACTTGAAAGCTTTCACATGTTTGGTAACCTTTTAGCCTAATAAAGGTATTATGCTAATATAGCTTTTTTTCCCCCCTACACCCATTGTGGCTAAAACCTGGACAATTACATAATTGAATATGTGCAGCAACAAGTCTCCCCCAGACAGGTGATGATGATTGATTCTCTTCCTTCTCTATCTTCTTCGGGGCCCAGTGGTGAGTGTGGAGCTTAACAGACTGCATTTTCTTGGAATGGAAAAGATTCTAATTTCATTGGTTATAACTGAACAGGCTTGGATCTGGATTCAGGCTGCAGTTAACTCTCCTGTTGGCCAATATTAACCCATTCATCTGTTGACCTACCTACTGACCAATAGACCTACCTACTGGCCATTCACTCAGTCCATCTGCTGGGTAATGCTTAGGGTTGTCAGCTTACATAGGGGATGAGGCTTCTGTAACTTTAATCCTGAACAAATTGTGAGGTACAATAAAGGTGAGGTGAAGGAACTTTCCTTCTTTACCTTCCAAACCCCAACTTACAGCTACAGCCATCCCCTCTCAACATAGCAATTGCCTTGCTGATGGAGAGCAGGAAGGGAGTGCTGAGGCACCAGTGATGAGAGCAGACCAAAGTCTTCCTCTTTCCAACAGGGAGTTGATAGCTGTTTGAGAGGAAATGGTTGCAACTGAAAGTTAGGATTTAAGAGGTGAGGGAGGACAGGTACCTTCATCTGACTCCACAGAATTATGGTACTCTGCTCCACGATCTGCAGGAACTCTGTCCTATATCCAGCCTGGCAACTTGAACAGCAGTGGAATGACAGACACAGAAAGACAGTCAAGCATAAGCCACTGTTTGCTTCCCCTGCCACCTGGGTGTGAAGCAGAGGCATCTGTCTTAAAGCTGGTTGTGATCTACTTTCATCTTGGATGAAGGAGTACAGAGCATGCTGATAAAATTTGGAGATGACATCAAATTGGGAGGGGTTGCTAATATGCCAGAGGACAGGATCAAAATTCAAAGTGACCTTGACAGATTGGAGAGCTGGGCCAAAGCTAACAAAATGAATTTCAACAGAGAGAAATGTAAGGTCCTGCACTTAGGCAGGAAAAATGGAATGCACAAATATAGGATGGGGGAGACATGGCTGGATAACAGTACATGTGAAGGGGATCTAAGAGTCTTTGTAGACCACAAGAGTCAGCAGTGTGATGCGGCAGCCAAGAAAGCCAATATGATTCTTGGTTGCATCAATAGGAGTATGGTGTCTAGATCAAAGGAGGTAATGGTACCACTCTACTCTGCTTTGGTTAGACCTCATTTGGAATACTGTGTCCAGTTCTGGGCACCTCAGTTCAAGAAGGATATTGACAAGCTGGAGCATATCCAAAGGAGGGCAACCAAAATGGTGAAGGGTCTGGAAGTCATGCCCTATGAGGAACAGCTTATGTAGCTGGGTATGTTTAGTCTGCAGAAGAGAAGTTAAGAGAGGACATGATAGCTATGTTTAAATATTTGAAGGGATATCATGTTGAGGGGGGAGCAGGCTTGTTTTCTGCTGCTCCAGAGACTAGGACAAGGAGCAATGGATTCAAGCTTCAGGAAAGGAGATTCCACCTGAACCTCAGGAAGAACTTCCTGATGATCAGAGCTGTCCGGCAGTGGAATATGCTGCCTCAGAGTGTGGTGGCATCTCCTTCTTTGGAGGTTTTTAAGCAGAGGCTGGATGGCCATCTGTTGGGAATGCTTTGATGTGTATTGGCAGGGGGTTGGACTTGATGGCCCCTGAGGTCTCTTCCAGCTCTATGATTCTATGATTCTATACTGTAGTTGCCTACATCCTGAAGGTGTATAGTGGGAATAACACACATGCACTCTGCCTGTCTATTCCCTGGATCTGTCCCACCCCAGTGCCAAACATAGTCAAAATTGTGACAAGATTAGCAGTATGATACTAGCAATAAAACAATCAACTATACAAAAACCCAAACACTGAGGGAGGGTGGGTAGGGATGACTACGAAAGCCAACTAACTGTTAAGGAAGCAACTTGTACAAGCTGAGAGTGAACATGAGGGAAGCCTCTACTTGCCCTTGAGCTTGCCAGCAAATCAGGTTGCTTCACTTGGTTGGCCTTCCCACTCTATACCAGAGTCTGGGAAAATGATAGAAAGAGCTCGAGCACCTCAAACATGGTACCTGTCTTCTCTCATCTGCAGCATCCCTGGCATACCTGTTTTTCCCTAGAATAGATAGACCCAGACTCAGCTTGGAGTCCATTTGGTGGCTAGGAGGAGGAAGTAGAGGCTTGGAGCCATCTTCTTGACCACATCAGCATCTCTTCCCCATGGCTCTGCATGGTTTTTGTGGGCTTGCTGCTGTGTCAGGAAAACAGATCAATCAGAAGGAACTCAGCTGAATGGAGGCATGCTCTTCCAGGGAGACCCCTAGGCTTCATTCAAGTCTACCTTGGAAGCATAAAATTATTGCCTTCCTTGGCTCAGCCTCATTCAGTCTCCATCTTCTTTCCAGCTCATCTTGTAGATTATGCTTGTTTGCCCATCATACTAAGTGGAGGGTCCCCCTTATTGGACTTTGGAGGTGGAGGAGGCATGGGTCTCCCCAGCTCAGGCGGAGGACTCACCTCACCCTGGATAGCAAGTTTATATGGTATCCCACTTCTGTCACTCCAGGTTGTCCTCAGCATTTGGCCTAGGTTAGCAGGGATCATCTGTGGGCAGACAGATCATCATCTGGTGCCCAGATCCAATCTCATGGAGGCCTAGCCTCTGCATCTGTAACCAATAAAGTTGTAGCCTTTTATATCTCAACAGAGGCTGTTTATGTGTTCAATTGTCATATGACACCCCTCTCATTTGATGCATTTGATAAAAGAAATTCAGAATTATGTCTCCTCAGACTGTAAGCGCTGGGCTGGTTGTCAGTTAGGGATTCTGATTAGCTCTGAATCTGGGTTCTGCTCAGTCTGGTGCAGAGGTGATGGATTTAATCACTGCAAGTAGCCACACGCTTGAGCCTATTTCTCATGTGGGGAGAGGATTCTTAGATATTTTTTTCTGGAGACAATAGGAACACGACAAAATCTCTAGGATCTCTTTTGCTGTTTACTGATTATTATGATTAGTTCGGCTGACTTTCAAGATACCTTGAAGTCACTTTCAATTTAAAGATAGCAAGTACATCAAAATCTTAGCCACAGGTGTTTTTCCTTCAAAGCTATAGTCTCAGAAAGTGTACCAGCACAATGGAGTTAAAAGAGTATGTGTATCCCCTGCAAAGATTATTCCACTGATTTCTCAGTGGAGAAATCATGCACAGACAAGGCTTTCTATGTTTTTGTTTCAAGATGTAGGAAATTATTAATGTTTATGCCATTTCATAAAAAAAGATTCATGGCTTTCAGACTTCAGGCCTGGAATTAGATTTATGTATATGAACTGAGATAAAGTAATGTTAAATCTGAAATGTATATTTTGTCAGGTAGCATTTGACTGTATTAGGGTAAATTGGTTTGTTTCCCTCTTGTGCAATGATTTATTTATTTTCATTTCACAGAAAACAAAACTGAAAACAATTATTATTTCCAGGATTGGTCTTTTTTTTTCAAAGGACAATAGAATTTTCCTGCTATTTATGTAATTGTCCTCTAGATACCTGCTGTTACAATATGTTGAAGTTACTTAGTCTATATTGCAGAGATATAATACAGTTGTTAGTCTAAAGCTTAAATTAGGGCTTCCACTTCACTTTTGTTTATTCACAACTAATCAGAATAAGTCATAGATTTCTTTTTTGCCTTTTCCATTTGTATAGCTTCTGGATACTTTTTGTGGCATTTACAGTTCATTTCTCAATGCTGATGAATAATACAAACATATTATTTTTTCCTGTCATATGAGATGAAAAATGGGGGCTAAATAGAAACCTTTACATTTAGGTGTGAGAGAGATATGTAAGGAATCTGCTTTAGCAGACGTTTTCCAATCAGCACTTCCTGAAATGATTTGGGTCAGATATAATTTGAGCTCTGGAATCTGCACATTTTAAGCTCTGGAATCTGCACATTTTATGGATGGTTGCAAATGTGTCTACTTTGGGTGGGTGGCACTATGCGCAGGTGAAAAGTTTACATGGAAAAATATACACATTTCAAATGTGCCCAACTCATCACATGGTTTAGTCGAAGAGGTTATACACTGAAGCAATGCACTCAAGAAATGCACATAAAAATGTGCACATTTGAAAATGAAGTGACAGATTTCTCTTGTTTAAAAAACCCATGGCAATTGAACTTGGCACCATTTGGTCAGGACAGTGGGGAAAGGAGACAGACTTTATACATGTGCACATCCTTAGTAATCAGAGATACTGTTGAGGCCAGTTTCAGTGTGATACGGGGAGAGGAACCCAGATGGCCATGTGCATGCATGTGTAAGAAGAACAGTATTGCAAAGAAAGTTGATAATAGAGGGAATAAGCAGCAAACTGTCAATCTTTGAAGAAGGGCAGAAAAGGAACAGAATGGCAGCTGGAGTGGAAGATAGCTCAAGGGATCTTTTGGGAAACAGTGGGCCAAAGATGTGTTGGAACAGAGTAATGAAAGGGTCAGAAGACGCTGAGAAGAGATAATGGCAGTGAAGATGGAAAGGAAGACCTACCTATTGAAAGGCAGACTAGAAAGAAAGAAAGAAAGAAAGAAAGAAAGAAAGAAAGAAAGAAAGAAAGAAAGAAAGAAAGAATAAATAGATACCAGCCAGGTTCTGGAAGGGCAAGCAGAACATGAAGGGTGAATGTGTCAGATGTTCATGTCATGATTTATTGTGGTTGAACTTAAAAACTATTTTCTTGTTTGCTTTTGTAATTTGCCCCTTTGTGTAAAGTGTATTTTGTTGTGATTTTTGTGCTGTCCTGAATTATATGAAGACAGGTAGGGTGTAAAATACATTAAATTTATAAATTATAAACATTGTGGTCAACTTATCAAACAAGATAGGAGAAAAAGGAAAGCTCTGAGAAGAAGAAAGAGGAGAAGGAGGTGGAAGAAAGAAGCAGCAACAATGGTGAGAACACCAAAGAATTATAGCCTTCTCTTTTGCCAGGGAAAAAAGTCTCCCAGCATAGCTTACAAAACTTAGTAATACAGTCTCTGCCCTCAGGCTGGCAATGTAAAAGACACAGCATAACAAGAAAAGGATGTGGTGGAAGAGGGGAAGAATAATGAACTCAGGTATTAGGTCTATGTTAAAAAAGTTCTTATAATGACCAACTGAACAGATGCAGGTCAAGGGGACGAGAAACCCAATGTTGCTAGTATTTCAGGGAAGCTGATGGAGTGGCTTGTCTTCCCTTCCCTTCTTTCTTTTCCCCTTCATCCTGATAAAATGGCTACTTCCAGCAACAGGTAGTGGAGGAATAGAGTGTAATGGTGCAAGCTTCTCTGTCCAGGTGATGGTGGACTTAAGGAGATTAGTGTTGCTAATACCCCTGGGGGTATAGCAACAGAGGCACTCTAGCAACCAAGAGGATTTAAATTGGTTGGTTGTTGACATGGAACCCAGGCTAGCTAGAGGGAAGGGCTAGATGGGAGAGTAAGCCTAACCGAAAAATAACTGAAACAGAGTTTGAAGGGAGCGTTTTAGTGAGATCCATCTAAGAGTTTGATGAGAGAGGACAGAGAGTGTGAAAAAGACTGAAAGAACTGGAAAAGTGTTTGCTGGATTAGAACTACCAGTGTTTTGCTGTTTGCTAATCTTTCATTTGCCAACTACCTTTTGCCTTGTCAGTTTGTTCAATAAAGATTTTGTTATATTTTTTATAAAGACCAGTCTCCATAAAGTGCCTTTCTGATCTGGATCAGTTACACGTGCTACCAACAGTGACACAGTCATTGAGATAAACTAAAACATGCTTTGCCCTATATCTACAAGGATGTGGATTAAGGGAAGGCAGTAGAGAGATATACTGGAGCTGGAACACCTAAAAACAGTGGTGCATGTGCTGGTAACTTCACGGCTTGACTTCTGCAATGCGCTCTACATAGGGCTACCCATGTACTTAGTCCGGAAACTTCAATTAGTTCAGAATATGGCAGCCAGGTTGGTCACCAGTAGACCTAAAACTGACCACATAACACCAATTCTGAAGTCTTTACATTGGCTGCCTATTAGTTTCTGGGCACAGTACAAGGTGTTGGTTCTTACCTGTAAAGCCCTTCATGGCTTGGGGCCAGCCTACCTGCGGGATCACCTTCTCCCATATAATCCGCCCCACACACTAAGGTCCTCTGGGAGGAATTTACTGCAGCCAGTCAGAACTAGGTTGGTTGCAGTTACCCAGAGGACCGTCTCTTCTATCACTCCCAAGCTATGGAATGGCCTGCCGGAGGAGACCCGGCATATGACCAGTCTTGACTGCTTTAAAAAAGCAGTCAAGACTGTCTCTTCCGACAGGCCTTCCCAGACTAGTACTTCCACCGCCTCCCACCAACTGTCCTCATGTTCTTTAATGCAGTTAATGTGTTTTAGGGGGTTGGTTTTAGATGGGTTGGTGGGTGGGTGGGGAGGATTGGTTAAGTTTTAATGCTTTTAATGTATTTAATGTATTGTGGGGAGAGGCAGGATATAAATAAATTATTATTATTATTATTATTATTATTATTATTATTATTATTATTATTAATTATTATATAAAAGTGGAGAGGGAGCTAGTGGGTGGCAAAAATATAGAAGCGTGCTGTTATCTAGGAAGGGAGAATTCAAAGCGGACTGGATTGTCATAGCCCTGGCTTGGCCTAGATCTCCATGTTTTGACAATTAGGAAGCAGGACAGCTAGAAGAGAAGTGATACTTTTGATTTTATAGTTGAAGAGGACAATTTTTTTTAGCAGAAAGTGAAGGGAGCGGCTGTTGAGGGTTTCTAATGTGAATCAGGTTGGTTTCACTTATGTTGTTCAGTTGACTAGAGAGGCAGAAGGAGAGGATGGATTTATAGTGGGCGAAGTTGGGTCTTTTTGTTCTTTTCAGGGCACTGTGCTATATAAATATAGTGAATGGTTGGTGAAGAGAGGGGGCAATAGTTCATTATGAGAAAGGGGTAAACATTTTAAGAGCTAATGACAGGATGAACTGAAGGTGGTAATTATAAACCACACATTGTGCTATGCTGAGTGGTTGACTTTCCTTCCATTATTGCAATTCTATTTTCTGTACAAAAGATTATAAAGTGTATTGAGACCCTGGTGGGCCACTGTGGATGATAGGGGAATTGTGTTGGATCACATGTGATGGAAAACTGCCCAAGTACAAAAAAGAGAAGTGTTTCTCAGGCTATATGATGGCACTGGCAATTTTTCTTCTTAAGGTATTTTGTTTCCCCTAATGGTGAAAAAGTGGGATGAAGAGGTTTCATTGGGACTGTTGGGGGCTGTGTGCTAGGCTCTCTGGATAGGTTGTGGTATAATGTAATATTCTGCACTGTGAGAATGTGTGGTTGAAGAAATGCACCTATTGTCCAAACTTGGAAACAGAGGACAGGCAAAATCATAGAGCTAGAATTCCTAAATGATTCTTAGTAAATATTCTGAGTGGTTCAATCCAGAGTCATTTTTTTCATCTCTATCAGTCTTCAACTTGGTCATTCTACTTAGAAGGGGTGTACAAGGACAAAATAGTTTCATTTCTCCATTCACATTCATTCTAAACATTTCATTTGTTCAAAATGCATAAATTTAATTTTACGTTTGTTTGAATTATAATCATTTCCTTTCCCCTACTCATTTTCTCTCTCTGTTTATTTCAAAGAAAGACCCAGGTAGCTTATTGCTTCCCTGATAATTTGCATTCACAAGGAAAAAGAAATACTATAGTTGGGATGGGATGTCTTGAATGAGACAGAAGGAAGGGATAGTTCTGTGCAAGAGAAGCACTCTTGCTCCCCAGGACCAAGCAGACTCAAAATGCCTGTTTCTGAGCGATCTCCAGGGCCAAGCCATTGCAACCTGGCTGGTCTGCGGATGAGGCTCTCTAGGACAGTGATCCCCCGGGGAGGAAGAGTAGAGCAGAACAATTTGACATCTCTTCTGCTTCACCATCTGAGGCAGGCACATTACTGTACCATTTATTTATTTATTTATTTTCTTCATTTATATACTGCCTATCTCTCAATAGTGGGACTCAAGGTGGCTTGCAACATATTTAAAAACAATACAGATTAAAAACTGTACAAAAAATGAATAAAAGTATAAATATGAAAGTTATTTAAAAGGCAATAAAATGATTTATGAAGTTAAAAACATTACAATTCTTTAAATTATATTAAATCTATGACATAAATAATATTAAAACTATAAAACACAACATACTATTAATCATAGAATCATAGAATCATAGAATCATAGAAATGTAGAGTTGGAAGAGACCACACGGGCCATCCAGTCCAACTCCCTGTCATGCAGGAACACCCTCAAAGCACTCCCGACAGATGGCCATCAAGCCTCTGCTTAAAAACCTCCAAGGTAGGAGACTCCACTACTCTCCGAGGCAGCAGATTCCACTGCCGGACAGCCCTGACTGTCAGGAAGTTCTTCCTGAGGTTCAGGTGGAATCTCCTTTCCTGCAGCTTGAATCCATTGCTCCTTGTCCTGGTTTCTGGAGCAGCAGAAAACAAGCCCCCTCCTTCCTCTACGTGGCATCCCTTCAAATATTTAAACATGGCTATCATGTCCCCTCTTAACCTCCTTTTCTGCAGACTAAACATACCCAGCTCTCTAAGTCTATCCTCATAGGGCATGTTTTCCAGGCCTCTCACCATTTTGGTCACCCTCCTCTGGACTTGCTCCAGCTTGTAATATCCTTCTTGAATTGGGGTGCCCAGAACTGGACACAGTATTCAAGATGGGGTCTAACCAAAGCAGAGTAGAGTGGTACCAGTACCTCCCTCGATCTAGACACCATACTCCTGTTGATGCAGCCGAGAATTGCATTGGCTTTCTTGGCTGCCGCATCACACTGCTGACTCATGTTCAGCTTGTGGTCTATGAAGACTCCTAGATCCCTTTCACACGTACTGCTATCCAGCCACGTGTCCCCCATCCTATATTTCTGTATTCCATTATTTCTGCCTAAGTGTAGGACCTTACATTTCTCTCTGTTGAATTTCATTTTTCCCCCCTGGCCCAGCTCTCCAATCTATCCAGGTCATTTTGAATTTTGATCCTGTCCTCTGGCATATTAGCAACCCCCCCCCAATTTGGTGTCATCTGCAAATTTGATGAGCATGCCCTCTATTCCTTCATCTAAGTCATTGATAAAAATATTGAACAGCACTGGGCCCAGGACAGAACCTTGTGGCCCCCCCACTAGTCACTTCTCTCCCGGGAATAAAAGCAGCCATCCGTGATCACCCGTTGGGTTCGGTCGGTCAACCAATTACATATCCAATTAACAGTAGCCCTGTCTAGCCCACATTTTACTAGCTTCGATGCAAGAATGTCATGGGGAACTTTGTCAAAGGCCTTACTGAAATCGAGATATGCTACATCCACAGCATTCCCTTCATCTATCAAGCTAGTAACTCTATCATAAAAAGAGATCAGATTAGTCTGGCATGACTTATTTTTGAGAAATCCATGTTGACTTCTCGTGATTATTGCGTTGTTTTCTAAATGATTAGAAACTGAACGCTTAATGCTGCTCCAGGATCTTTTCCCGGGGACCGATGTCAGGCTGACTGGGCGATAATTATTTGGGTCCTCTTTTTTCCCCTTTTTGAAGATGGGGATAACATTCTTCTTCCAATCTGCTGGAACTTTTTCCTGTCCTCCAAGATTTCTCAAAAATTATAGCAAGCGGTTCCGAAATGACCTCTGCCAGCTCTTTTTAAAATCCTAGGATGCAATTCATCTGGCCCTGGAGACTTAATTCATCCAATCCCGGCCGGTATTCCTGTACCACCTCTCTACTTATTAAGTGCCTCATTTCCTCTGCTTCCTCCCTGCTCCCCTACCGCCAGGTTGAGTGCTTGTATCCTTCTGGGAAAATACGGAGGCAAAGAAGGTGTTAAGTAGCTCTGCCTTTTCTCTCCCCCCTGTGAGTAATTCGCCATCTTCTCTGCGTAGCAAACCCTACTGTCTCCTTCTTTTTCCTTTTGCTGCGGACATATTTAAAAAAAACCCTT
This sequence comes from Ctenosaura bakeri, assembly GCA_948474755.1. Classification (NCBI taxonomy): domain Eukaryota; kingdom Metazoa; phylum Chordata; class Lepidosauria; order Squamata; family Iguanidae; genus Ctenosaura; species Ctenosaura bakeri. The sequence goes on along the minus strand of CAOLHI010001959.1, from coordinate 258,129 downwards.
TTTATTGTTTTTAATGTTTCTGGCCAGCCTAAGTTCGTTCTGTGCTTTAGCCTTTCTGACCTCCTCCCTACATCTCCTGGCTACTTGCTTAAATTCTTCTTTGGTGGTTTCCCCTTCTTCCATTTCCTATACGTGTTTCTCTTAACTCTTAGCTCAGCTGAGAGTTCTTTAGTCAACCATTCTGGTTTCTTCAGATGCCTTCCATTTTTCCTCCTTATTGGCACAGTTTTAGACTGTGCCGTCAGTATCTCCTTTTTAAGGAACTCCCATGCCTCCTGAACTCCTTTCCCTTTCACTATTCCTGACCACGGAATTCCAGCCAGCAGCTCCCTAAGTTTACAGAAGTCCGCTTTTTTAAAATCTAAGACGAGTGTCTGGCTACCCTTATCTTCTCCTTCCCACTGAATGCTAAATTCCAACAGGGCATGGTCACTCCCCCCTAAAGATCCAACCACTTCTACCTCATTCACAAGGTCATCCCTGTTGGTCAAGACCAGATCTAGAATATTTGATCCCCTTGTGGCCTCTTCCACCTTCTGGACCATGAAGTTGTCTGCAAGACAAGCAAGAAACTTGCTGGACCTTGCTGTCTTGGCAGAGTTTGACTGCCAGCATATATCTGGGTAATTGAAATCTCCTATTATTACTGTATCTCTCCTCTTTGAATGTTCAGTCATTTGGTTGAGGAAGGCGTCATCCAAGTCCTCAGCCTGGGTTGGAGGTCTGTAGTAAACCCCCACCAGAATATCCCTATTGTTTCTCGCTGCCTTAATTCTTACCCAAATGCTCTCTACCTGGCTTTCTGGGTTTAAGTCCTGGATCTCTTCACAGGTGAAAACATCCTTGACATACAAGGCTACTCCTCCTCCTTTCTTGTTTGGTCTATTTTTACAAAATAGGCTATACCCCTCTATTCCTATATTCCAATCATGAGACTCATCCCACCAGGTCTCAGTGATGCCTATCAAATCGTATTTATTTTTTTGTACTAGGAGTACAAGCTCATCCTGCTTGTTTCCCATACTCCTTGCATTAGTGTAGAGACACTTAAGTCCCAGGCCCTTCCTGCAAGTCCTGTACTATTGTTTCTACTCCTCCCGCCATTGGCCGCTTGTACTACTTGTCCAGTATCATTTGGGCCTTTTCCCCCTGTGTTCTCTGAGTCCTTGCCCTGAATAATATTGTCTCCCTCCCCAGTGGATCTTAGTTTAAAGACCTCTTAATCTTCCTTGCAAGACTGTTTGCAAAAACATTCCTGCCCAGTTTTGTGAGGTGCAGCCCATCCCTTGCCAGAAGCCCATGTTCATGGAAATTCAGGCCATGTTCCAAAAACCCAAACCGTTGTTGGCAGCACCATGTGCGGAGCCAGTTGTTGACCTCTACTATTGCCCTTTCCCTACATGCGCCGTATCCTTGAACAGGGAGGAGAGACGAAATGACCACCTGCACACCAAGGTCCTTAAGCTTGGTCCCCATACGCTCGTAGTCCTTTGCAATGTGGTTTAAGCTGCTCCTCGCAGTGTCATTGGTTCCCACATGAACCAAAATGAGGGGCTTATAGTCAGTGGGTTTGACTAGCCTGGTTAGCCTCTCCGTTATGTGGTTGATCCTGGCCCCAGGAAGACAACAGACTTCTCGATTGAGCTTGTCCGTTTTGCAGATTGCTGTTTCAGTTCCTCTTAGCAAAGAGTCCCCAACAACCAGAACTCGCCTCCTCTGAGACTTGTCCTGGGCTCCTCGGCGAACCTGTTCTACTCGGACTGCCTGGGCATTCTGTTTAGGCTGGGAGTGTTGATCTAGTCCCTGTTGGTGAAGTTTGATTCCTTCTTGTTGACATTCTGTTCCCTCCGCGTGGTGCTCCTCATTGTTCATAAGGCCAAGTAGTTCGAAGCGATTGTGTATGCAAAGAGTCTCTGTTACCTTCCTGGTCCTTTTACTCCTCCGTGTGACATTCGCCCAAACCTCCGTTTCCCGGCAAAGTGTGGTGACTTCCTGATCTGGCAGCTCCTCCGTGCATTCGGTCTTCTGGTAGGTCTTCTCTGCCCTATCCAAAAACTCCTCCCCTTCCCTAATAAGATGGAGATCAGAAATTCGTGCCTCCAGCTGGCGAACCTTCTCCTCCAAGAAGGTGACCAGCTTGCACTTGGTGCAGGTGTACCCGAGAACCTCTTGTGGCAAGAAAAGGAACATGCCACAAGCGTTACAGGTGACTGCAGCAGCTCCCTCACCTTCCATCCTTGAAACAACAGAGAGTAGTACAGGAGAAGCTCGAGAAAGTAAAGGAGTGCAAGTGCGCGCGCCAAAGGCGCGCGCCGTTGGTAGCTCCTAATAAAGCTCCTCCCCGCTAGCTGCCTCCTCCCTCTCGTTAGTCAGACCGTGTGATCAGGCAGAGCCCACGGCCAGGCAGTAGCCAGCAAACAATAGCAAGCAATTAACAGCAAAAACAAGCAAGGCCCCCAAGCACAGCAAAAACAAGCTCAGCAAAAAAACAAGCCTGTGAAACACACCTGGTCTAGGACGTCTTCACAGGCCCAGCTCTCCTCTGCTCTTTCCTCTGGGAAATGAGCTAGAGGCCCGTTGGTAGCTCCTAATAAAGCTCCTCCCGCTAGCTGCCTCCTCCCTCTCGTTAGTCAGACCGTGTGATCAGGCAGAGCCCACGGCCAGGCAGTAGCCAGCAAACAATAGCAAGCAATTAACAGCAAAAACAAGCAAGGCCCCCAAGCACAGCAAAAACAAGCTCAGCAAAAAAACAAGCCTGTGAAACACACCTGGTCTAGGACGTCTTCACAGGCCCAGCTCTCCTCTGCTCTTTCCTCTGGGAAATGAGCTAGAGGCCCGTTGGTAGCTCCTAATAAAGCTCCTCCCCGCTAGCTGCCTCCTCCCTCTCGTTAGTCAGACCGTGTGATCAGGCAGAGCCCACGGCCAGGCAGTAGCCAGCAAACAATAGCAAGCAATTAACAGCAAAAACAAGCAAGGCCCCCAAGCACAGCAAAAACAAGCTCAGCAAAAAAACAAGCCTGTGAAACACACCTGGTCTAGGACGTCTTCACAGGCCCAGCTCTCCTCTGCTCTTTCCTCTGGGAAATGAGCTAGAGGCCCGTTGGTAGCTCCTAATAAAGCTCCTCCCCGCTAGCTGCCTCCTCCCTCTCGTTAGTCAGACCGTGTGATCAGGCAGAGCCCACGGCCAGGCAGTAGCCAGCAAACAATAGCAAGCAATTAACAGCAAAAACAAGCAAGGCCCCCAAGCACAGCAAAAACAAGCTCAGCAAAAAAACAAGCCTGTGAAACACACCTGGTCTAGGACGTCTTCACAGGCCCAGCTCTCCTCTGCTCTTTCCTCTGGGAAATGAGCTAGAGGCCCGTTGGTAGCTCCTAATAAAGCTCCTCCCCGCTAGCTGCCTCCTCCCTCTCGTTAGTCAGACCGTGTGATCAGGCAGAGCCCACGGCCAGGCAGTAGCCAGCAAACAATAGCAAGCAATTAACAGCAAAAACAAGCAAGGCCCCCAAGCACAGCAAAAACAAGCTCAGCAAAAAAACAAGCCTGTGAAACACACCTGGTCTAGGAGACCATTAAGAGCTCATCCCAGTTAGTTCTGAAAGCCTGATGACATAAAAGTGTTTCAGCTTGCCAGCAGAAGGAGAGCAAGAACAGAGCTATTCTGGCCTCCCTGGGGAAGGGGTTCCAAAGTTTTGGAGCACACACCAAGAAGGCCCTCTCCTTTGTTCCCACCAAAGGAGCCTGAGGAGTTGGTAGGACAGAGAGAAGAGCCTCTCCAGAAGATCTTAGAGCTCTAATAGGATCATAAAGGTAGATGCAGTCTCTCTAACGGGAGAGCTAGCTTCAGCCTGGTTGTACTTACTTCTGACTGTCTTTCCATTATGATTATTATCATATCCATACCAGACTAAGAACTACTTGTCAACCCATATTGTTATTCTTTGCTGGATGCATCAGTGCTGTCATTAACCATGCTGAGACTTCTTTAACATTAAGGACAAGATATGAATAGAACTTCTGGTTGTGTGCCCTGAAGTCATTTCCGACTTATGATGACCCCAAGATGAACCAATCACAGAATTTTCTCAGCAGAATTGTTCAGCAGGGAGTTTGCCCATGCCTTTCTCTGAGGTTGAGAGAGTGTTATTTGCCCAAGGTCACCCAGAGGGTTTCCATGGCCAAGCATGGATTCCTAGTTCTCCTGTCCTAGTCCAACATTTAAAGCATTATACATTACTGGCTCTCATAAATACAACTATATGCAACTATGTGCACCTGCCTGCTGTTTGAGGTCAGCTGGATGGCCCCCCTTCTGTATCCCAATAGTCATGTCAATACCCTGTGGAAGGATATGAGAGAAGCCCTTGTTCTTTGTGGCACTCCAATTATGGAATGCCTTCCAACTTGAGGCCTGATTGGTACCAAAACTGGTGCCAAGAATGGGTATTTACTAAACCTTTTGGGAATGATGGATTAATCCAAATTTGCACAGTGAATTGTTTACAAAGTTGTTTTCATGGCTTTTAAGAATGCAGGTGAACAATAGCTATGCTTTCAACAGTAGCTTTGTATATACTGTCATTACCTGGTGCAAACATTCATCTAATTCATCATAAAAATCTTTACCTGCTAATTCCTGGGTATGAGGCATAGCTAAAGGAGGCCATTTAAAGGCTGGAAACTCAACTTTCATATATTGGATTATTCCCTTGATAAAAATTGCTAGCTGCCTCTATTCTCATTGGAAAATCTCAAACCATTTAGTTGGGGAACAACTATTAAAAATTCAATACATTTTAGAACAAAATATGAGTAAGCAGCTGTACGTAGAGATAGTATTTCAGTATAGGAAAAATCATCCTAAAATGAAGAAGGCAGAGGAGAAGTTACTAAAATAGGACAAGGTCAGAAGATCTCAGCACTAGATCTAAACTGTTAGCTGAATATGCTAGAATCAATGCACTATGAAATGTTTATCTTCTTATGTTTACTTTTCTGCAGGACCAGACAAATAATTTCTTATTATTTTATTTTTCTTCATTATATACAACACATCCCTTCCTTGTGTGTTCATCATCAGTGTGATCATCTTGTATTGTAAGTGCATCTACTGTTTGCTGCGGTCCTCAGAAAATAAATCAAATTTCAGCATTAACTGTGGTCAGATAATAAGAGGAAGCTATTTGCACGATATAGGACCTTTTCAAAACGCTCTGTGCTTTTTGTTTTATACTATAACACATACACAAGCATACATATTACAGTGTGTGGCATTCTAAAATAATAATACTGCCTTGGATCCTGTATAAAGGGGAAGGCAGGACATAAATTAAAGGAAGAAAAATTTTGACAAAAAATATGCCTCAGAAGGCACAATAGCACAATGTGCCCAAAGGGAAAAATGTTATGAGCTAAATTCATTATTTAGTTGCAACCTGAATCTACCCACTGAATCAATGGGAATCTACTATGTCAACATTTATGTAAGTTCCATTGATCCAGTAGGTCTACTCTAGATGAGCTCTAACAATAGGATTTAGATGTACTATTGTTGGGATTAAAAATTTAATTTAAAAAACCGGATGTACAGTAGAATTCCATTATGGATATCTCCACATGAGGCCCTATATAGAAGATGGAAAGACCCGAAAGAAAGATGGCTTTGTTATAAAGATATTTTAATGGAAGAAGGAAAAGCGAACTTAAGAATAAAATCAAGAGAGGAATTAGAGCAGGAGGGTCTGCACTGCCAATGGTTTCTTTATCTCCAACTGAAGGAGAGATTCCAAATGGACTTAAAATTGGAAGGCTTCGAAACAACCAAACAACCAAATGAGTTCGAGAAAGCAATCTTTGAAAAGGCGGAACATCTAACATCACAAATATATAGAATTCTATTGAATCGAGAGTTGCAGACTGAAATCATCAAAGAATCCATGATTCAATGGGCATGCAATATAGGACATGAAATTAAACTCGAACATTGGGAAAGGAGCTGGGTAAATACACAAAAATTTACTCTTGCCCAGAATCTGAAGGAAAATTACTTTAAGATGCTGTACAGATGGTATCTAGATCTGGCAAAGTTGAGCAAAATATACAAAACACAAAATAAATGTTGGAAGTGTCATGAAGAAGAAGGCACTTTTTTCCATATGTGGTGGTCCTGCCCCAAAGCAAAACAATATTGGAAAAAGATCCATAATAAAATCATTGAAATATTGCAGATAAATGTCCCATTATCTCCAAATATCTTTTTACTAAACATGTTACACAAAATAGATAAGGCATTTTTGAAACACTGGAGAGTAATACTGTACATGGTAACGGCGGCAAGAATAATATATGCTAAATACTGGAAGAACAATGCCGTTCCTGAAATGGATGAATGGATGATTAAACTAATGGAACTGATAACACTGGACAACCTGACTGTAACTATCAAAGGAGAGGTGCGGGGTAAGAATGAAAGAGAAATGGTACCAATTTAGAACTACATTAAACAAAAACGGGCATTACAAAATTAAAGAGTGAGGATTACGAAGAGGGAACGGCATGGAGTAAATAATAAAGCAAAGACACAGAACACGAGATGAAATTGAAACATTACATAATAAGCAGGCAGGACAACAGAGGTAATACTTTTTAAGAGGAATCAGAAAGAAATAAGATAATCAACCAAACAAGAGGATGAAAGGAAGTAGAAAGTGTACAGTTAAAATCTAGATAAGGGTAACTTAAAGAAAATAGAATCTTTTGTACAAGTAAAATCTTCGGAAAACAGATAAGCATACCCTTATAACTAAACTTTTGATATTAAGTAAATTACAGAGGAACTATATGTATTATGTTGTCTCACAAATACATATACACAACTTTGTAATTTTTATAGAATGGAAAAAACTTAGAGTACAGTTGTTATGGCACTTGTAAATATTGAACTATTGTAAAAAATAAAGAAAAAAAATAATTTAAGCCTAAATCATCATCATCATCATCATCATCATCATCATCATCATCCCAACATATAGCAAATTATCTTTCTGATAGCCTCTAATAGATGTACTTTGCTTCATTTTAAGTCAAGAGTTCTCAAACTGTGGTGTGGGACCCTAAGGGGAGCAAGATAGTTGCTCAATGAGAGGCTCAAGAAAAGTCAGTCTGCAAGTACAGCAAAGGTGAAAAAGAAAGGCAAGCCTGTGTTCGTGTGCATGGGTGTACTGTTGAAGATTGACTGGTCTCTGCAAAAGAGCAACACAAAGCATCTTCCATTGTTATGCCTTCCTCCAACTCAGACATAGCAAGAACTGGCTTCCCTTTTTAAATGCTCTTTCCACTTAGCTTCTCTGAACATTCCATTGTTGGTGTAGTGGATGCATGCCCTTTAGCCACCATGAGGCAGTTTCTCCAGTGTAGGGAGGTAAATGAAGAGAAGAGGCAGAGAGCACCAGAACTCAGTGTTACGATGAGGATGTGTATGGCACAGGGGCCTGTGTGTGTGTGAGAGAGAGAGAGGGAGAGGGAGAGGTATAGGAGAGGACATGTGATGGCGTGATGTGGAGTGAGGGGGAACCACATTGTTGTCATGTAGAGGTAAAGGGAGTCACAGGGGTAAAAAGTTTGAGGACCACTGATTTTAAGTGACTTAAAGGCACATAATATTAGCAAGTTATTGTGCATATGTAACAGAACTAAGTCAGTAAACTTCATAATGCTCTCAAAATGAATCATAGCACTTCTGGTAAAATCCAGACCCTTAGGTTAAAAAACTACATACACACAGTTGCCAATTAGCCAGTATTTTACTGACATCATAAGTTCTGTCAGATAACTAAGGGCCTTTCCACACTACTCTGTTGTAGTGCTATCATTCCACTTTCGACCTCCTGTGGAATTCTGGGGTTTGTAGTTTACTGAGGCCAAGGATCTTCTGGCTGAAAATTCTAAATGCCCCTCCCTAAACTGCAAACCCCAGGACTCCGTAGGATGTTGAAAGTGGAATAATAGCACTATAACAGTTTGGGTGCAAATGGCCTCTGTCTACAGCAGAGGGGAATAGCCAGGAAGCTGGTGTTGCTCTCTCTACAACATCTTGAATCTGGTACCCGAGGAGGCAAATTCACTTTATCTAATTTAGCATTGGCTCCACAGTCTCATCTTATTTTTAAAAAGATACTTTTTAATTTGTTTTCTCTTTCATTGGAACTTTAACACTTTTCAAACATATTCAGCACCTGAGTTTTGTAGGCTTGGCTTCTAGGAAGGAAATGAGTAATCCCAAAAGTGGCGGGAGGGAGAGAGAAAGCAATGAAGCGCAATGGCCATGACAATCCTTTAGAAATGCTGATCACATGAGTTTAAATTAGCAATAGGAGTAGATAGTTTATAAAATGAGGTCAGAAATCTTTTACACACCATGATTGAACAATGAGTATGTACTATAAGTGTGCTAGGCCTGTAAAATATCCCAAGCTTGTGTGAAGAAAACTAATTATACCAAGGCCTTTGTGCTTGTGATTTGATATTCTGAATGAATGTATAAACTCACAGAACTGGAAAAGATCTCAAGGATCATTAAAGACAAAATCCTACATATACTTATTTGGAAGTAGGCCCCAATGAATAGGATGAGACAGAGTAAACATGAATATGATTGTCCTCTGGCTGCAGTTCCATGAATTATTCTTGTATTCCTTTCTGTTCAGGCATCCTTGATGATTTAACCGGCCTTGGCCATGATGGATAACTTATTTTCCCTGCATTTATTTCACATTGGCTTTACAAATTCATTTATCCCTTCATTGACAGAACAGGTTTTGCCTCCAGAATAGACAGACTATCAAAAGATCTTTACAAAAACATGGTCATTAATTGTGCCATGCATATGACAAAAAATTTAAAGTATGAGGTTCAGCTGGTATCTAACACAAAGGAAGTCCTTTTGGAAATAATTCTAGATGGTTCTGAAATGCTAAGCTCAGAAAGATAGCTGTTATCTTTTTAAAACTCCCAAATACAGCACACTTGTCATAGGAAGCAGATATTAGCCATTTTTCAAATTAATTACTCTTGCCATCTGAGTCTGTTCTTAGTCTGGTCTCTATGTATACATAGGAGTTGGTGTTCTCTTGCTTTGACCATTAGCTTAGTAGTTTCCACACAAGAGTTGGACTTCAGTTCCCATCATGACCCATGGTCAAGGATTCTAGGAGTTATAGCCTGGCGACCCAAATGCAGGACCACTGTGTTTGTTAGATTGTGCTGGCCTATCCAATCTGTGCTACTGTCATTGACCTCAGAACAGAGATGTCAAGCCCTATTATGACTAAGCTAGGGGAGCTGAGCTCCCTCCCTTCCCCACAAAATGTTTAGGCAGAATTGAACCACTAAGGAATTCCTCTGTGATAATTCCTGGAGAGTACTATTCAGAAGAGTACTAAATGATCAAGCTCAAAAATATTGAGACAGTTATTGTAACTGAGCCCTCCTTGGAATAACAAAGGCTATCTTGTGCAGATTTATTTGGGAATAAATTACACAGAATACATGAAGAGCATTTCTTAGTACACACCATGTTTGTAAAAGTATTCATAATTAAAGATGATTGAATTACAATAGATGCGAGAAATGTGTTGCCTTCCCTGACCCTTCTCTCAAGTACTATGATAGCTGTTGTGATGCTCTGACTGGAGATTCCAAACTGCAGCAGGAGGTAGGTTGGACATGGGAAAGATATGTGAAGATCTGTGCTCTTTGTTTCATTAAGACAAGGATGGGCTTTCCTCTCTGGGCAGAGGGAGGGGAGATTGCAACAGCCATTTTTATTTTGTTTGCTAAAGGAAAATCTGAAGAAGAAAGGTCTGCTACATCCTTACAACTTACAACTTTGAGTCAGTAGTGTTCGCAAAATCTGCTTCCCTCTGTTTGTACTCTGCATGTGCTTGGGAGCCAGTTTTTTTTTTTTCAATGCTTTAGGTCTTTGGGAGATTGGTGGCTCAGACCTGAGCCAAAGAATCATAGAGTTGGAAGGGATCCCAAGGGTAATCCAGTCCAACTTCTCTGAGAGCAGAATCCCCAGTAAAGCATTCCCGAGAAGCGGCCATCCAACCTCACCTTAGAACTCTTTAGGAGATGAGAGTCTGCTACCTTCCAAGACCTCCTGAATCCCCCCCCTTTTTTTTTTGCATAATATAGTCAAACAAAGAATGTTACGTATATTGACATGGTATGCATAAACTCTTAGTCTTAGTCTTAATTTTTTTTCCTCCTGTAGTCGTGGTGATAATCTGATCAACACAGAAAATTTTTTCAGTTTCTAACAGCATCAGTAATAATGAACCAAAGGGACTGTGGGAAAAGTTTGCATAATCTTTTAATAAATCAGTCAGTAAATGTTAGCCAACGTTGAATTTCCAGGAAGTTGCAGTTTATCCTATCAGTTTTTAATTTTTTGACAGGCAAGTGCAAACCAAAGAGAGATATCAATCACAAATTGGCCAGCAGCAGCTCTGTTTTCTAGCTCTAAAATGCACATTTAACATAACTTCAGAATTAAGGCACTTTCTTTTTCTAGCATTTTGTGTTGATAGTGCTAGTTTCCAGCTGGATACTTGTCATGTAGAATGGTAGCATTTTGACAACTTGGGCAGGCAAATTTGAAATTGAAAATTAAAAGAAATGAAGAACTGTCATGATTAATAAATTCTGAAATGTAAGAATTGTAAGCCTTGCTTTGGGGATCCCCAGTATCAGTATGGTTTGGATGGGCACCATACCTAATTGGCATCATATGTAATTGGCAACACATTTTATTGGCTCTGATATCAAATCCAAGCCTGAGAGGTGACAGAGAGTTCAAACTGAGTGAGGAAAAGAATTTGACTGTAAATGTGAGAAGGACAGGTCAACTCAAAACTTCCTCCAGGTAAGACTGAGTCATTTGTCAGGCAAATACACACCACTCCTGTGGATAATAGGCTTAAATAGAAGCTGGAATTTTCCAGGGAATCCAACTGTGAGGAGCCCACCAGGACACTGATTGACAGATATCCATCCCTTGTATACCTGGATTCTTTCCTCTTTCCTCACAGCACTCACAATAGACAGCTATTACAACACCCATCATGTCTTTGTCAATCAAAGCACTAAGCCCATCAACAGGCGAAAGACTCATTGTCCACAACAGGTTCCCTTTGTCCTGCATCTGGAACCTTCACAGCCACAAACCATTTTCACAGTACAAATACCCCTGATTTGAGGATGCCTAGTGCAGTCTCTTGAAGGTCTATTTGTCACTCTGTCCATCTGGCTCCTGAATGAGAACTGTCCTTAGGTCCTACCTAAGCCAAAATACATTTCTGCTCTTCACTACTCTCCTGGACCAGTAATTATAAATCCCCTCCAATCTCTCAGCCTCTCTATAATTTTTCCTCCCTTTCTCTTTCAGCTAGCTCTTGTGTGAATGTGTGATTGTGTGTATCTTGTGTGCATGCCTGAGTGAATTCCCCTCAATAAAATCATTTATTAGACAATTCTGCTTGGTTTTTTGGCTTGGCTTGACCCCATAAACATTGGGTAAAAAGATCTTGCTAGATTACTCTGCCTCTTGTAGTGCTACAGCTTGTGCTCTGGCTAATTCCCATTCCCCATTATTTGGAGCACATTGAGGTGTCCCCCACTGGACACCAGAACCCAAGGTAACAGAATTCTAAAGTACAGTAGAGTCCTGGTTATCTGACCTAAACCAGTGGGCATAGGGTCGGATAATTGAAATGTTGGATGACACGGAGCCCTGTGGCGGCCGCGATTTTGAGGGGGTGTTGGGGTGGACCTGGGGGTGTGTCGGGGGCGTGTCAGGGCGGGCCTGGGGGCATGTCGGGACATGTCTGGGGGCGCAGAAATGCCTGCAGCCACGCCCCCAGGCAGCCGTGACGTTGGTTAATCTGGAGTGTCGGAGAAGCGCAGGTCGTATAACTGGGACTCTATTGTATAAGAATTCTTATGCATACCAGCATGGTACAGTGATTTGAGTGTTGGATTATGACTCTGGACAGCAGGGTTCAGATCCTCTCTTGGGAATGGAAGCCCAGTGGATGACTTTGGGCAAGTCACACATTCTCAGCTGCAGAACAAGGCAAATGTAAACTCCATTTGAACAAATCTTGTCCAGAAAATCTCGTAATAGGCTCATCTTAGGGTTGCCATATGTTGGAAGTGATATGAAGGCATAAAACAACAAAAATGGTAATCATAAACTATGGGTTTACACTTCTTTTCACTGAATTTTCACCATTTTAAAGTCCATTTTCATACTGGGAGTTGACAGAAAATATTATGGGATAAATAAAATATGCATGCAGATCTCCAAAGTAAAATGGTAAAGAAAAGGACAGAATCTGGGACTTTTAAATCAGTCTGGCTGCACCTTTAGAGAGAGTGTTTCAGCACTTTTTACATGCTTTTTGTTCTCACCATACTATATAAGTTACTGTCATCAGCAAACATGGCTAAATGCCTCTAATTCCACATTTTGCATCAAGCTTGGCTGATACACAGGTTTTACATTTTCTTTTTGAGACAATTTTGTCTAACGTATCTCCAGAGCTTTTGCTTGTCACGTAGCATACTTGAAGAAGTGGGTATGTTAGGAGACTTTTGAGGCACCGTGGCATTCACTGTATTTCTTGGGAAATTGGATACCTGCAAGGATAGGAAATTAATTATGGCTGCCTGCCAACACTGAACCCTCCGCTTTAAAGATAGTTCCAGGGTTCCTGGTCATTGTATCAAGAAAAGAAGGCATCTGTAGTAGATGAGAGAAATAACATATATTTTAGCTTCTGCACTTGGTATACAGTATTAATAGCATGCATTAGTAGCATATATTTTAGCTTTTTTGTATAACACATATTTTAGATATATGTACACATAGATTCTAGTATATTTGGTCTTTTGGCCTCTGCAATACACTGTGTCTACAGTAAACTGCTTTCCAGAAATTGTCAGAGAACAAAAGAGGGCCTCAAAGACCTTGGATCTTTAGGGTAGCTGTGTGTTTCAGACCTCTTTGATAACAACATACCAGACAGGACAAGGCTGTCTGTAAGGAGTAAACTGATTGATAGGGACATACCAGAACACAAAGGGGTACTTTGAAACTGCTAATGAGACACCTTGAATGTAACATGAGAAATAAAGATACACGAAGGGAAGACATGGGCAGCTCGTGCTCATTCCTTTTAAGGAAAACTGTAAATAAGAGTAGTGGGCACTAAATAGTGGGGAGGGGGAAATGTAAACGGATGCAGGACTTCTTAGGTGAACCTGATGGGCTGTAATCTTTGGGGTCCTATCCAATGGGGTCCCAGGGGAGGGAAAACCTGCCATGGGGACAGGTAATAAAAACAATTTGTATTCAGCTCTGGGGTGTGCCCTTCTCTCTGGGGAACACCTACTTCTGCAGAAACGTACTTTTAATAAACATTAGTGCTTCAGCCGATCCTGTGCTAAATTGTTTTATGAGTCTTTTCAGCTATTTCTCACAGTAGCTAATGTTGCCAGTCTCTGGTTTTCAATCCCTTTCTTCTGTGCTTTCCAGACTCTATAGCTTTCCCCTCCCTTCTGTTTTTTCGGTACTGCTGAAATTTTTGTAAAATATTTCAAATAGTGTAGAAGCAGAAATAATACCCAGCAGAGGTGTTGCTATAGTAGAGTTAGCATATTTTGAAAAGTAAAAAGGAGGACACATTTACCAACAAACTACTTAAGCCACTGATTGCTATGATGACTCTCAGTTTAAATACCCTTACTGCATAAGCTGTGATAATTGCTACTAGAAGTATTCCTAACCTTCATTATTTTTAAATAATAACAATTTTGTTTTCCTTTCCCTGCTTCCCTGCTTTTTTCCACAGTTGCCTCATCTACTCCATGAAGCCACCCTGGTCATGGAACAGGGTGGCTTCATGGAGCAGAGGCTCCCTCAAACATGAGCAGAGGCTCCCTCAAACATGTCAGTCACTCTCCAGGTTTGTCCCCCTTCTTCCTCCTCACCCGGAGTTGCTCTCTCTCTCTCTCCCCCTTCTCCACATCAGGCCAGATGCTATCCCTTCTCCTAGTGGAGCTCTTGATGGAGCCAGTGAGATGGCAAGGAAGAGAAAGAAAAGAGGCAGCAGACATTTTTTTAAAAAATCCCTGGACATTTTAAAAATCCACCCAGATATAAATTTTAGGTTTGAAAAAAAGAACATGTCTGGTGAAGGAGGATGTATGGCAACCCTGACAGCCAGTGTGGCATCGTGGTTTGAGCCTTGACTATGACTCTGGAGGCCAGTGTTCAAATCTTTAGTCATGGAAACCCACTAGGTAGGTTTGGGCAAGTCACGTTCTCTTAGCCTCAGAAGAAGGCAAAGGCAACTGCCCCTGAACAACTCTTGCTAAGAAAACTCCATGCCTGGTTTGCCTTAGGGTCACCATAAGTTGGAAAGGAATTGAAGGTACACAACAATGGTAACTCTAAAGTATAGTGGAGGGGGAATGAAGGCATTGCCTCTCCCCAATTAAGAATTTTGCCCACCCCAATGAAATCTACTTTCAGTCTCCAAATTTCTAGCATTGTAGTTAGTTAAAGCCCTAGCTGAACATTTAGAAATACAATTTAGAAGGAAAAGGGGCAGATAAAATTACCAGCAAAATGTGAACACAGCAAATCTAAGAGTTCTAGGTTTGAATGATTTTTAGCACCTCACTCCACAGTGTTAGAAATTTGTGCACAGAAGAAAGGACAAGGGAAGAAATCTTATTTAGAGGGACCATTATCCCTCCCCCCAATGCATTGTGCACAACCCTCTGTGTTGCTCACTGACAGAATAAAGCAGATCTGGCCAACCTGGTGCCTTTCAGATGTCTTCTTGGACTGAGCCAATGAGCATCTAGGTTAGTGCATCTGAGTGGCCAGTCTGAAGAAGGCTTAATTGATTTTACCAAGCATACAGACTAATAGCTTTTAATTTCAAGAGCTCATTTAGTTAGTTAGGCTTCAAGGTTTTTGGTGTCAGGGGCATCCCACCCTGGCAACATTATCCTCTTTTTTTTTTTTGTACATGAAAATTATGCTGTTATACCAAAAATGAGGTTTTAGTTAAGTGTGATGGAGGTCATGCAGGGGAAGGAGAGAAGATGGTGAGGAGAGATATTCTGGGACATCTCCTCCTAGCAAGTGGATAGTCATTCACTTTCTCTTTATTTTTTATGAGCACCAGAGAAGCTTTAATTAAATTATACCAGTTGGCCTGTTTTATCACAGCCCTAGCAGGCCTTGTTCGCTTCGCTCCCCTCTTTCAACCAAAGCTTTAGCAGACCACTCTTTGTACTGGGTCACAATCCTCCTTGTTGAAAGACTATTTCTGAGAAGGTAATCTTGGGATGCTCACTGTGGCATACTAAGTAGTTTGGATCCAGAAGCCTTTCTGCCCCTCCCCTGCTCCCACCCCTGCTAATCACCTAGCAGATGCCTTGAATCGATGCATCTTCAGTGCAGCAAAGTTACTGGCGCAGTGGTGTATGATTTGTGCAGAGAGGAAGCTAGACCAGGATAGTCATTTCTCTGAACAATGGAAACTGAGCAGCTTTAGGTCAACAGTGGGCCAGGCTTTTAAAATTGAAGATGTTTAAGGAAAGGGCTTGAACAGGATGCAATTGTGCATTTTTAATCGCTTTTATCATTGTAAGGGTAGGCTTTAAATTGTTTCAAATACTGTCAACAGTTGAATTGTATTTTAATGTTGACTTTCTTGAGTATTCTTAACCATATTGTGATTATTTGAATTTGTGAGCTGCCTTGAGTCCCAGTCTTGGGAACAACAACAATAGAAGCTGTGCATGCAACTAAAAACGCAGTGTTATCATTGGCGTAGTAGTGTCCTTTCCACATTCCACATTCTGCCCTATATCATGGGATCTCAGGGCAGTATACAATAAAATCACTTTAATCAATTAAAAACAAAACAGCAATTTTTTAAAACTAGGACTGAACCATTTAACAAGTTAAAACAAGACAGTTTTAAATTGGAGGACATAGTTTATGAGAATTTAAAACCATGCACATGAGTAGATTAGGATGAACTCATTTAGGCTAGAAGAAAGAACTGTATTTGTTTACCTGGCACCAAAATAATATCAGCATGATGTTCATTTGGGTTTCTTTTATCATTTGGACTTCACAACTAGGGTACCACAGCAGAGGAGGCCCTCCTTCTCCCATTATCCTCATGGGGTGTATTGTTCCCATTGGTGGGACACAGTGAAGAACTCTTTCAGTAGCCATCAATCTTCAGACACTCCTTCAAGTATTGAGGTCTCAAGCCATTTTGAGATCTGAATGTCATCATCAGCACCCTGAACTGAAACCAGAAATGTATTGGTAAATCTCATCATTTCTGTGACTCTTATATAATGTAATAATATAATGTAATAATGTATAATGTATAATGTAAATTTCAAAAAGAATTCCTCTATTTTGGGATGCTGATTTTCTTCTCACAATCTGGCCACGATTTTGGGTTCTGCTGATCCTTCAGTTTTTAAAGAAGATCTGTCTTTGTAAGATGAGTAAGGAAATGATGTCTTCATTGGACCACGGGTAATCTAATTGCACACCATAGTCTTATTATATGTTCCATGGAACATATTTATATTCAGCACATTGGGTTTTTGGGGCAATCAAAACAGCCAAAGTATAAAATGGAAGACCAGGTTACCCAGGACATTTAGAAACCCAATACTATATCATTTCAAATCCTATAAAGCACTTCACTTAAAAGATGCTTATTTTTTTTCTGCTGAGTTAAATTGCATCATCATTAAGTCATCTATGGCATTCTCACTGTTGTTTAATGATTTCTCTGACTTCTGGCTCCAGAGACAGATTTGCTAACCAGTGTGGTTCTTTTTATTATACGGCTGTCTCTAACCAGTATTCCTATATCAAAAGTTTGCTTCTAAATTAAATAGGAAGGCTGTATTTTTTAATGTTTTAGAACCTTTTTCGATAAGTAAAATGCCAGCTAGTGAAAATAATGGTGTCATCAACACAGGCACTATGTATTCGGGGAAAGCTATAGCCTGCTTGTATGTCCATTTTGCTGCAATTGAATTGATCCCATTGATGATGATACAGTCAGGATTTAAGTTCTTTATATCTACAGGATTACACACTAAACACACCTAACCATTAGATTCCTATCATCTCTGTTTTTTAAAAAAAATTATTTATACTGCATATCTACAGGTAGGACTTTTTGTGATTTTTTTTTTTTTTGCTGAAATGACACCTGGTAGAATATAGGAGCAATATTAATACAAATAAACTGAAAAGTTCTATTTTATACGCTTTTTTTTTTGCATCCATCCAAACATTATAATCTACTTTTGAGTAAGGGCAATTGCTGAGAAAGCTCTGTTTAACTTTTCTTGGTAAGATTTTGAGCTGAAGTATGTTGGTAATCCTGATTAGAGTAGACCCATTGAATCAACTGTTGAAGGGTGAGTCAATATTTGTGTAAATCCCATTGCTGCAGTGGGATGATACTAGTTGGGACTACCAATTCAGGCCTGTATCTCTAGAATTAGGGATCTCTCCTTACCATGAACAACTTACTGTGGTAGTTGGTTACTGGGTCAGTATGGCAGCAGGGAGTAGCTGACAAGCAGAGTTCTTAGAGTGCTGCTCCAGCAATAATCTGAAACCACCTGCAACCACATACATGGAAGGGTAGATGGGTTGGAATTATATAGTCATTGAGACCTCCACTGACCACCTAAATACCCAGTACTCCCCCTCATTGAACTAAAAAGTCAATTTTTGGCAGAAAAATTCTTTAAAAAGACTTAAAACTTTAAATATGCACATGAAATAGCAAGGAACATCCTTAATAGCACAGAGGTTGCCTTGGAGTGGTATGGCATCATTTCCAGTTGCCAAGATGGCAGTTGCAATAATAAAGTGTGGTGCTCCGAAGAAGCTGGAAATTGCCTGGTGCAGTCCTTCAGTCTCTGGAGCATGCTCAGACCTGATTCCCATAAAACAGAAGCCATGTGGGTGCTTAAAATCCTGCCTTCTTGGAGGTAAGTTGTTTGAGTTGGAAAGCTCTGTGCCATAGTATGAAAAAGCCTGCTTTGGTGGGCCTGGAAAGCTTTCTGCTGGCACTGGACATAGTGGAACTCAGAAAGCCCCTGCTCCCACGCTGTACATGAATCAGAGGCCTGGGGTGGGAGGAAGCTACATCCTCAGGCAGACAGAATGCCTATAGCATTATCTCTTAAAACCTGCTAAGACCAGACCAGCACTAGGTGAGAACGTGGAGAACAACTGGATGGGAACTTGAAATAGGAGGAGGACTCTCTTGCTGGCTTTCACATTTGCAGGGTTCAAGGAGAATCAGCTGATACTGATGATAATGATTTCAAGACCTATCCTGGAAGTAATAAAGATCAAGTAGTTTTAGGCTGACAAGAACCAATGTACTTTAACTAGTCTCAGGGTACCAAGATCAGTCCCTGAGCAGAAGCAGTGGCATATTCAAGCAGAAACCCAGATCCAGAGGCTCAGTGTCCATTTAGTATTACAAGAGCAATTAACTCTGGTGAGTGAATGAAGCCAGTGTCTGGATCAAAGCTCTTACGGTAGGCCAAGAAAGAATGTAATATCAGAATTAACTGAAAAGCTGTTTAACTGGAGCCTAGGCATTGTTGAGGCAACACTCTCATACTGTGTTCCCTGTTGGACAGTTTCCCTGTTTTGTGGAACATCTTGATCCCCGATCCACTGAATGGCTCCTGGTTGATTCTGATAAAATGGATGTTTGAGTTACACAGGCAGAGACAGTGTATCTTCAATCCAGTGGAATCTAAGGATGAGCTGTTGTATTAGAGCCTCCCCTGAAGTGGTTTCTGAATCTAATCTTCTTTACCCTGTTGGTCTCTGGATCTCTCTTTTGAGGAGTATCTGGTTCTTCTGTAATGCCAAAACATTGGTTGCACTGTAGGACTCTAATCCTTGCCTTGGGGACTTATTATCTATAAATTCTGCATGGAGAATACATAACATTGGGTTAGGGAGCTGTTGCAAAGCAAACAGCAACCTTCTGTGTGGACCCAGATGTTATTTTCAGAATTCAGACATCTATCTCAAAAAAAGCTTGTGTGTATGGCTCTTTCTAATAACTGAGAGACAGCCTCAGCTGTGGTGAAAGAGATACTGTGTTGTTTCTTTCCTTTGTATATCAGAGGATGTTTGATAATAGCTGAAATCATTGTTGGGCAAAGATAGGTCCCTCCAGATGTTGGTGTGCTGCTCCCCACGTCCCTTACCACTGACTATGCTGTCTAGTGAAACAGTCTTGTTGTAGCGGTAACTGTCTTAAGTTGACCACTGCACATAATATCAATGATTTCTGGATGTGAGGTAAAAGCTACACCAGCAAAGCTCTTAAAAAGATGCACATTTGAATAAAACAAATGGGTATAATAAAGCCTGGAATTGTTTGGCCAAATTGAAATATGTAGGTTGCTTTAGGTCTAATAAGACTTTCCCCATCCTTGCAGAAGATGTATTTTCTCAACATGTCAAAGTTTTACTGACATTATCGCAAGAGGACTTACAGAAAGAAAAGGACAAATCCATGACTAACTCTCTTTGTGCTGCATTATGTTCCTTACAGTCCATTTTGGAATAAACATATATATTCTGTGTATGTGCATGTATTTCATTTCTCATTTCTGATGAGGTGACATACATCCTGGAAATCTCACAAAAGATTTATTTTTTTTAAAGAACCTAACCACTTAGCTATAGTAGGTCCCATAAAAGAGGAAATATGGGCTTATGGCAAAAATCATAATTTTTTGAAAAAAAATCTGAGAAATCTCCAATAAAGTAAAAATATCTTATCTCAGAGTAACAGACAACTTTTTAAATTGCCTAGCTGTTCTCACTGTGATGTTACAGATCAGATGTACACCCAGCTAGGGATTTCTTTTACCAACTTCCATGGGGAAATTTATTGGTTTTGCTGTGAAGAAACCTGATGATAAATTGTTTGTTGTGAACCAATAATAACTTTTCCAATGGATTCCATATTGGGAGAAAGGTAGGATAAACATTAAATACACATCCTCTTAAAAAAATTACATGAAATATTAACAAGCCAGCTAAATTTCTTTCCAGAGACTACAGAGAATGGCATGAGGGAAGAAAGAACCAGAGAGGGAGGGTAATAAAAAATATCGATGGAATATTGAAAACAGAAATATCTGCACCTTCCCTGGATGTGCTCCAGAAAATCCCAGCTAATCTATAGGCCTGTTTATAAACTGTATTCATGATATATGTATAGATCACCCCTCTTTTCTCTATCCTTGTCCTTTTCATATTGAGTGGGAAGTAAGAGCGTAATGTTTTTTGGCTTCCCGGGTTGCAGTCTTTCCAACCCTTAGGAACTACTGAGAGCTAGAACTTAGAGTTGTATGGGAAATAACAGCTATATTCAGCCAAAAAGCTTCCTTTGCAATGAAGGGCGCCAGTGGCATGAAATGCTGTGAGTGGGATACAACACTGCTCCCAGACTACAAACTTCTTGTATTTGGAAGGGGTTAGAGGAATCATTTTCATCTCTGCATCTCCTGTACAGGTAAAATTTATGAATGTCTGAATAGGTCTTACTTAATTTCAGTAACAAGACAAAAAACATACCTGACATGGTGGACTATGATTACATAAAACAGGAACAATTTAGTGTATGGTTACAGCCAAGGACACAATTCAATGACAAACGAAGTTTTATTATAAATCAAAAGGTAAGATTGTAGAGAGCTGTGATAACTGAAGCCCCTGTCAGAGCTACTGATGACGAGCAGCAGCTGTTGGTCCTTGTGGTTCTGGCTGGAGATGAGTCCTGCAGCTCAAGAGCTCCCCCTGCTGCCATGGACCAAGCAGGTGCGGACGTCCCTCTGCCTGCTCCTTTAGAGCAACAGGGATCTGATTCTGTGCCTGCTCCTTTGGAGCAACAGGGATCCAATTCTGAAGAGGCTCTGGAGCCTGGTTCAATAAGCCCCCAATCAAGGCAGAGACTCAATAGGGCTGTGCAGAGGGAGGCTTCCTTGGCTAAGTTTAAGAAGCGGTGGCCGAACACACCTGTGCCTGGGGCTATATAACTGCCTGCCTGGAAGCTTCCCTTTGCTTGTGGCAAACTTCTTACAAGCTCTCCTCCTGCCTGTACCTTGCTCCCCCACCTGATACCTTAAATTGACCCTGGACCCTTGGCTTTGGAACTCTGTCTACGGCTTCGCTTGGTGCTCTGGTAAATGAACTTCCTTGAGTAAGTACTTGCTTGTCTCCTCCCAGCTGGACTTTGCTGGCTCTCCCACTCTCTTCTCTGGGCTGGCTCCCTGTCCAGGTCTCTGACCTTGACAAGAGCTCAGTTAATAGCAGGAGGTAGGGATAACACAACCCCCAAGAAACAAGGGTATTAACACTGGTGAGGCTTGATGCAAATGCTATTAAGAGAAAGGAAGTCAAAAGACCTATAATCTTCTTCCCAATTTTGAATCTTTTCCCCACTTTTGTACCTATTAACAGCCATGCTTGAAATGCAGGTGGGTGAGGGACCCTAAGCAACTTTAACAAGCTTTGATATGGGTTTTTCCCAATGTGAGCCATATTATTCCTCCTCCTCCTCCTCTATTGCTTTCCCAAGAGTGTAATTAAGGAGATTGTCTCTAAATCAAGCCTTATGCCCTGAGTTTGAGCAATGGTTTTTACAGCCATTGCCCCACCCTGCCATTTTGCTGTTGGTCACCTAGAAAGAGATCCCTTAAACTTATTTTTCCAAATCTGATGTGACTTGTAGTGCACATTGCAAGATGCTTTTGAAAATCCTTTGTTGTGCACAAATATGCATGTTATAAAAAGTGTAGAATTAAGACTGAAATCCTATACACACTTTCCTGGGAATAAGTTCTATTGAATTCACTGACTTTTAGTTCTTACTACATATGAGTAGAATTGTACTATAAACTACATTGCTGCACAGTAACGTACTTTAAAAGACCCTCTGTGAAGCTTTTCGGTGTGTGCTAATGCACACTAAAGGGCTTTTAAACCCCCATTCATAGAAATGGTTGATTTTGAGGCCCCCACTCCTTTGTTGTGCTTTTCGAGTGTCCTTCCAACCATCACTGACGTTTGGTGGCCATTTTTAGAGCTGCCAAAACCAACTTCAGAGTTATCTCCCACAGAAGGCTCAGTTGATCCCCCTTCAGCTCTCTTTCTTCTGGTAGGTATAGAACTTTCACTTTAAACCTCTGACTGTTAACTGTCTGTTGCAGAAGGCTTTTCCTTTGTAGTGTGGTATATATTTTTTTAAATCATCATCATCATCACGTTCTTTGTTGTTGTGTCTTCAAGTTGTTTCCAATATATGGCGACCCCACAACCTGGGAGAACTTATCATGAAATTTTCTGGGGCAGAAAGTGTGAGATGTGCCTAAGTTCACTGGGTGGGTTTCCATGGCTGAGTAGAGAATTGAACCCTGGTCTCTAGGGTTGTGCTCTGATGCTCAAAGTGCAACACCACATTTTAGAGGCATTTAAAACTGTTCTAAATTAATATTTTTAAAATATGAATCTTTATTTCATTATTAATTTTGTTTTGTATTATTCATTGTTTTAACTGTACAGTCATCCCTCCACATTCACTGGGGTTAGGGGCACAGGACCCCCGTGAAAGTGGAAAAAACATGAATAACTCTAGGCCCTCCCAAACCATATTTAACACACAAAAAAGTATGATTACCATATTCAATTCACCATGGATTCCTCTGAGGCATCAGGGTTCCGTCACAAAGCAGATGTGGGTGGCTGGTGGGGCTTCCTGCCATCTCCACTGCTGCCCCACACCATTTTTAATAGGGACTTACAAGCCTTGTTCAGTTTCTCAGTCTTATGAGGCTTGCAGTCCCTATTAAAAATGACTCAGGAAGGCAGCAGAAGTGACAGCAAATAATCTGAATAATCAAATCTGCAAAAGTGAAACCTGCAAATGTGGAGGGATGACTGTCTTTTGTTTCAACTAATATTGTGGGCAACCTGGGTCCCATATTGGAAGAAAAGGCTGGGTATAAATGAAATAAATAATAAATTCACAAAACTTACCCTACTCAGCACCACACCAGCATTATTCCTCCCACTTATTTATAGGGTTTTCTCCAACTAATATGCACCAGCATGCCATTACTGTCCTTGAACATCATGACAAATTTGCAAAGAGTCTGCTTGCAAGCATAGGTCAGTGTGTGATGCCTGATTTTAATTTTGAAGTCTCAGCAGCCCATGTAATATGGGTGGGTGGACTGTGGATGTGGGTGGGGATGAACAGTTGAGGTATAGTTTATTTTTATTTCATTTCTCAGAGGGCTGCTCCCCTTGCAGAATTAATATCCCTTAAATCCAGTTGTTTTTAAATTCTCTCTGATACTGCACCTGTAATGAAGGCAATGCTAAACACATGCCCAGCATCAGAATTTGCAGGGTGATATGGTTTGGTTCTATAAATTGAGGTCAGATTTTTTTAGTCTGGTCCTCCAGTTGCTATTACAGAACTTTGTTACAGAAGGCCAACCCTAGTTAATTCTGGGAGGAGGGAAATGGAGAGAAGCTTTCCTTTGATTTGGGTCAATAGTGAGTTTCAAGCACACATTGAAGTGAAGAACATTTGCCAGTGCTGCTGGAGGCTACGTGATGCTCAGCGACAAGCAGTAATTTTGAGTGATTGTTCTTTGCTTGTGGACAATTACACTCCAATCGCAACAGGAATCTGAGCATGGCTAATCTAAATGGCCTGGCATTTTGCTATTCAGTGAGTAACAGTTTTTTAGATTTGTTAAAGTTATCAAGCATTTAACCTGTACGAGGAAAGTTCAAGTGCTTGCCACAGCTTGCATTTATTCCCCATATTTACACAGCTAAAGGCAGGTCTGAAGCACATGGGCGTACAGGGTGTTTACCACCAGTGGAATTTTTTTTTTTTTTTAAAATAACTGTAGAAGACTGTAACTTTTCAGGCAAGTGGTGGGGGGAGATACTTTAAAAAGAAAACTTCTTGCCACCTGAAAAGAGGTTCTCTGGGCAGGTCATATCCTCAAGGCCTGTAAGAAATTTTTTACATGAAATAGATATACTCTTATCCCTGAGATGGATCATAGGAGAAATAGAGAACATCCAGAGCACTGAAGGTTATATTTCTCATAATGATACACGAACAGTTCTGTCTCTTGGGTCAGTTCTGCTTATGGTACGAGCTCTTTCATCTACAAGACCATATTGGTTACATTTGTCTATTTCAAAAGACAGCAATTGGCCTTTGGTGGCTGTGGTGGAAGACGTGACAAAGTTAGCTAATTTCATGGGCTTCATCATTAGCTGAAATAGAGAGCGCTCGCTGAATCAATGTGTCTTGTTAAGTCACCTTGACTCCCAGTTTTGAAGGAAAGTATAATGATCATAAGCATGATATGAAGTCAACAATTATGCCTATCCCAATGCTTCCATAAGTCTACTGTACTATTAGATTTAGTCCAATTAATGTTCACTCTTCTCAGTGGAGAATATGTACAAACATTTTTATAATGAACAATTTGGGGGGAAGAGATCACATAGAGATGAAGTGTTTGGGGCTGTCACATCCTCTAGACCTTAGGGAGCTATGAAGTGCCAGGACCAAGAAAATGGCATTTATCCATACATCAAGACAGAGCTAGAGCATGTTATCCCAAAATGTGGATGACTCAGGGGTCCACTGATGATGCCACTACTTCTGTACAAAGATGAGGAATTATTAGCTCAAATTAGGGGTAATCTAGTGAGATCTTTCCACCAATATTTACGGTGTCTTCACAGGGAAGAACCAGCCAGAGATTCAAAAGTAAGTTCAAATGTATTTTATTGGGAGAACTGATTACAGACACACAAGATATCCAAACAGTCACGCACTCACACAAGGCTAACTGAAGGAAAAAAGGAGGAAAGATTTTGGAGAGCAAGATTCAGGATGTAGTGAGCAATATTTACCGGTCCCAGAAGCAAAGAAACAGCAATGTGGCTTAGATTTGCATCTAAGAACAATATGCAATTGAGAATTGGAGTAACAACATGGCTACCAACAAGCAATGTATTTTATCTAGCTGGCTAAAACTGAGGGTTTTTATACCCAATTTCTGCCTGGAAGTCATGGATGTGAATGGCTCTCCAGCAAAATAAACAATGGCGTTTACAGAGTGGATAGTGAGGTCTGGAATGAGCTGACAATCTTAGTGTTAGGTGACAAAGAGCTAATGGATGTTGTGATAGCTCTGTAAGGGTTGGACAGGTATGAGGACAATGGAGAGATTTACAGGTTCGTGAGAAGAGGGGTTGAAACAATCAGCAGTTTGGTCAGAACTTTCGAGTTGCTATTGTCCAAAAGGCAGAGATGTTAAGGCTATCTTAAGCCTATTATCTCTGGAGTTAACTGGTGATTTCCCGACTATGACCTGGCTACATTTAGAGGGGGTTTCTGACCTACTTTGCAGGGCACATGTTTGGCCAGTTTTTTCCTCTTGTCCAGCTTGGCCATACAGTCACATCAGGGTACATTTTATATTAAAGCCAATGAATATATCTTGCCAATTAAATAATATTTCACCAATTAAACCATATCAAAGTGTGGGGGTGTATGGCCCGGTAACAAATGATGGTAATTTCACCTTTTTAAAATGAAGTTTTAATTCTTATGGCAAGAAAATGTACACTCTTACAAGACATACAAAGGTAGCATCCTATGGGGGCTTATGCTGACCTAACTGAGGGTATTTCATCAGTGGAAGAACTTTTCTGGATGTTGTATGAACCAGAATACAGAATATCATTGTACAAAGTCCTTTTCCCAGCTGCAAAACAGTGACTGGATGTTGCTAGAGTGCACTCCTATGGCCAGTCATTAGCTGGGCTGCTCCTTGGTGCTGGCTGGCTGGCTGGCTGGCTGACTGGTTGGCTGGCTTTCATTGCTCAGCCAGGAGAAGAGTAACAACTTTCACTCTGGCAGTTTCTTTCTTGGCTGCAGAACACAGCTGAGCAATGCAAGGGTGCTGTTCCTGATTGGCTGCAGAAATTATTGCCCTTGGCCTAAACTCAAAGCTAGAATTTTGTTGGTCTCTTACACGTGTGTACATTTCCCTGTAGAACTGGCTGGGCATTTTCATCAGATGCAGAGCATTTGCATTCAGTTTAAGGTTGTGGAAGCTGGAGTTGTACATACAGCGTCATTGCATGCAAGGAGATACATTGGCCTGTTCATTTGGCTGAGTGTTTGAGTTATGTATTTGATTGTGCCATGCCCTCCAACTGTCCTGATTTGGCAGAGAAAATCTCAGTTAATCCTTTGTCATCCCATTTTTTAAGCTGATTTAAAAATGTTCCAGTTTATCACCCCCTTCCCCCTTTCCTCCTTGCCACTCAGTTTATTTTAATTGCTGCAAATTGAGATTAAATTGCAAAAGGAGCTTGCATGCAATTAACTCAGCTGGGAGAGGGGAATGGACAATGTAGAATCTTGCCCTTCTCAGTAGGCTCAGGCAAAATCAAGTTGTTGCAGTCTCAGTTTTCTTCCTCATGAATAATGTTTGTCATCTTAATCGCTCTCTGATGTTGCTTGGCCACACGTGTCCAAGTTTTCATCTGTGAAGTATTGGAAGGTAGGCTGAGCGACATTGCCATTCAAAACATTTCAGTTGCACTGCCTATAAATAATTCTACATGCAGAGATGTATGCAATGGGAACCTAATATAAATTCTCAGTCCATTTGTTAATCTGTGCTAGAAAAGACTCATTGAATCAATGGATCTTACAAACAGGTTGGTTGATTCAATGAGTCTACTTGAGTTAAGGCTAACAATTAGATTTAGCCTTTTGTGGCTGATGTATAGCTATTTGTATCATCCCAGTGTGATGACTGGTTTTCTTGCCATTCTATCAGCAACAGCTGTTCTCACTTTTACTAGTGGGTTCTAAGGATGCTCATTGTATGGCATTTGAATTTTCATTGCAGAATGAAGGAAAATATGGTGTCAATATAGACAGAAGCTTGGCTGCATCTGCATCCCAAAGCAAATAGTTATTATGCTTAATTCTTCCTATGTATCTTCCAAGAGGGAATAATTTTGGGTGAAAGGATTTATTGGCTGGAATTCAAGTTCGGACATCTGCATGCATGTATGTGCCCCCTACATGTGTGGATGTGATTTTTCAGGCATTGTGGTGGTTGGTATTCCTGTCACAGGAATGCATACTGCCCCAAACTCCCCTTCCAGTTTAATTTAAAGCCCCAAAGCTGCTTCATACAGGCATTTGGTGTTTCAGCATGAACAGACAGGATTGGAGAAGCATCTGGAAAACCAGCCCTCCCTCCAAATTTGGGCACACAGCGATTACAGAAGTACTGAGACTTCTGGAGGACCCCAGTGGATCTCAGCACTGATGTCATTATTGTGTGTCTGGATATGGGAGAGGGTAGCCAGATGTTCTGCAATCTTGCCTGCTCACATTGAAGCATGGAATGCCTATTATATGAGGTGGCTTTTGTGGATGTATGAGGTGGCTCTGGAGAGGTGGTACTTGGGTCAGAATCATGTAAAATCTGTATGTGGATCATTATCTTACACTGAGGGGATGCTGAATTGAGACTGTTATTTGGGAAGAATAAAAACTTAATGCCAGCTCTTTGAGCAAATAGCCTAAAAAATGTCAGCACTATGCTGATTCATACTCAAGAAAGCTATGGATTTTGGAAGTTCCTCCTCATAAGTTAGCAGCTCATTAATAGTGCCCAGATAATTGGGAAGCTATAAATACTGAAGGCAGACATAATATTACAAGGCGGTATCATCAATTAGCCAACGACAGCATCAGAGAAATGTCAGGTTAAAAATAACTATGAATGGCATTAAAGTTTTTTCGTCATTTAATTTTTCCTCCCCCTCTGAAGGAATAAGCTACATTGGAAAGCCTAATTTTTAATACACACACACACACACACACACACATTTATTGATCATCTACCAGAGTCACTTAAGTAGGTGGGGTGTCAAAAAAGTTAGGATACTTGCTTTCATACTGAAAGTTTGTGACATTGTTCTTTTACACAAAGTTTCAAACTGTGGCAAAATCCTAGTTACTGATATTCTATAGGGTGCAAACAGGCTTCATGCAAAAAAATAATAAAATAATATAAAATAAAAATCCAGCCATGTAACAACAACATTTATGTAGAAAACATATTCGCTGAATTAGTCTGTCCATGCACACAACTACAGCAACCCAGCACTGATTTCCACAACTCTGGTGGCTCTCAAAGTTTATGCTTCATTTGTGGAAGTTATCTAGATGTCAGGACTGTGGATACACTGATTCACTGACTACATTTTCCCACCTACTTACTAGCACAGTCTAAAAGTAACAGATTTCCACTGTTGTTTTTTTCAGCTCTCTCTTGGCAAAGTACCTGAGTGGGCCTTGGGCTGTATGTGCCATCTGAGGGTATTTTAGTGGTTCTTGAGCCCACCAGACTCCTCAGGCTGTCCTCTTTTTCAGGGCCAAAATGGACAGTTTCAATTACTGTTCCTGGAAGCCTCGAGGAATAGCAATTCATCTTCTGAGCAGATTTCTGGGACCCCTTGTGCAGTTGACCATTAAAAAACAGTACAATACTATTTTCCAAAATTGTTTGAAATTACCAGACTTCTGGCTGCTTGTGGGATATTTTTGTTTGTTTTTAATATTTTTGGCACTTGGTGTGACACTCCCCCCCCCGAGGATTTCAGGGGCAGAAAATTGCTCCCCAGGCACACCACAGTTCCCCAACCCTGTTTGCGTGTTGGACTAGGGGCCTTTCTCCCACTTCCATCTTTGTCCTCAGCTTACTTCAGTAAACAGAGGACATTTCCTCACTACACTGCTAGTGCTATTATTCCACTTTCAACATCCTGTGGAATTCTGGGATTTGTAGTTTACTGAGGCCAAAGAGCTCTCTGGCTGAGAATTCTAAATGCCCCTCTCTAAACTGCAAACCCCAGGATTCCATAGGATGTTGGAAGTGGAATAATAGCACTATAACTGTGTAGTATAGAAAGGCCCTAGGATTCTGGGAGACAAGCGTTCAAATCTCTGCTCAGTCATGGAAACTCACTAGGTGACTTTGTACAAGTGATACTT
Source organism: Ctenosaura bakeri (assembly GCA_948474755.1). Lineage (NCBI taxonomy): Eukaryota > Metazoa > Chordata > Lepidosauria > Squamata > Iguanidae > Ctenosaura > Ctenosaura bakeri. The sequence continues at coordinate 228,831 of CAOLHI010001959.1, read as the reverse complement.
TCTTTCAGCCAAGGAAGACGGCAATGGCAAACTTCCTGTGAATAAATCTTGCTGAGAAAACCGTAGGAGAAGGTTGCCATCAGTTGGAACTGACCTAAAAGCACATAACAATAACAAATGGGGTAGTGTTAAATGTGCTTTGTGACTTCACTTTGGATAAGTGCTTAGGATGTTGCTTAGCCAAAGTTAAGATAACCAATAGTTCTATATCCCTTTTAGAGGTAGGTCTTGAGAACCAATTGGAATTTATTAACCTTGAGAAGCAATAGTCTACATCCTTTTTAGAGGGGGGTTTTGAGAACCAATTGGCATATTGTCTTGAGAACCAACAGTACATGTCCCATCTAGATTATGCATGCACATTTCAAATTCTGTAATGATTTGCAAAAACAATAAATTTATTTATATATGTTATACCTTTTGTTGTTGCTGCTGTATCTCCAGGGTTGTAGTCCATGCTGCCTCTCTTGTTCTATCCTTCCCCAATCTTGAATTATTTAATTTGTGCTAATGGGATCTTCTCAATAAAGTCTGCCAACATTTTTTTCTGACAGACCTCCAGTTCATTGAAATGGTTACATGATAAATGGTAATGTGGCAAGTGGAATTAGTTGCCTTGACTAAGGACCAGGCATTTTTGTAACTTCATAGTTCTTTGCTTTCCCATATCTTTGTCCCATCATCTCCTACTGTTCCCTTTCCCATCCCAGTGCATAATTCCTTTCCTTTTCATTTTCTGTCACCTGATGTAGTTGCCCCAGTGTTTCTAGTACTGTGTGTGCAGCTGCCTATGGTTATTTCTCATAGGGACTCTGTGTTTTTATGTGGTGTTGAAGCATTAAAAAAAAAACCTTGGGAAATCAGGATGGACTTGCATTTGTTACATAGATATTGAAGCCACAGGAACTGAGCCAGGAAAAAGTTGGCAACCCACATTACGATGGCTTCATCAGTGTGAACAGAATGAATGATATAAGCCAATTACACAAATGTAGTCAAGTCCCACATTCAGATTTCTTTTGGGCGTGCAGCTGCCAATGGACAGCTAGGATATTGGCTCTCTGCTGATCCTAATAAATTAAATCATGCTGCTGGAGAATGAAGGGAATCCCCTCCTGAATGGCTTTTCAGTGCTAAAGCAACTCAATAAACCAGCTCAACTGAGAAATCAGGCCCTACCCTCTGCATGATCCAAGCTGCTACATGTTTAGAAAATGGCAGAGAATAACGAATCTAGGTTTGCTGCCACGATTGGATGCAACCCCACCTCTCTTTTCATATATTTTCATAGTGATGGCTGGTAGCTCTCATTTCAATGGCGCAGTGAATCCACTCTTTGGTCTAGTCTGAACTTTGAACTATTCAAGATGCTGAATGTATGAGGAAGGACATGGTTCAGTACCTTGGATAGCTCTTTAAAATTTGAACAAAAACCTGGAGGACTTTCACCAGACCACTGACATGGAAGCCAACAGCTGCCATGGTCTTTTCATCCAAGTCTTAATTATAGCTTCAGACACTTCCTGCAAAACAGCTAGAGGGATTAGCTGTAGTTCTATTGCCTTTTGATTAAGTGGGCAAAGACTTTGATTGACACCTTGTTTGCTCATCTCTTATCTCTGACAGCCTTTCTTGACATTGCAAAATCTTCTCCACTTATGCCACATGCAGAAGTTGCACAATTTTGAAATGTCTGAACTTTCAAGTTCTTGGCACCAAAGCAGAATGGGAGAAAGAGCCATGGGAGAACTGAAGGATGTGAGGTACAGCAGAATTTATTCTGTGTTGCTTTGTAAGCTGTGAAATAAAGCACACCTCCTAGCTGTAAGAATATGTGTGCATACTACAGAAAGCATTGTACACAAGTGATTTACTGCTGTGAGTACTACTCATCAAGGCAAGTATCCCTGATCAAATCGGCACATCATTAAACCATGGAATTTATTACTAACCAGAACTAGTGATGGCTCCTGACTTAGGACCTTTCCTCACTACACTGTTATGGTGCTATTGTTCCACTTTCAACATCCTATGGAATCCTGGGGTTTGCAGTTTAGGGAGAGGCATTTAGAATTTTCAGCCAGAAGCTCTTTGGCCTCAGTAAATGACAAACCCCAGAATTCCACAGGATGTTGGAAGTGAAATAATAGCACTATAACAGTGTAGTGAGGAAAGGCCCTGAGATGCAGATTGAAAAGGAAATGAGATAAATTCATGGTTGCTTCCAATGATAACTAGTCAAGATTTACATTCATTCCTTCTGATATCAGAGGGAGGTTCTCAGAGCAAGGAAATACAAATGTTTTTCTACACTCAAGTCCTGTTTGTGGGATTTCTATTGCCATCTGCAGGGCCACTGGACTATATAGGCTGTTAGTCTGATCCAGTGTCATTTTGATCTCAGGACTAGACTAGATCTATAATTGTAGTGGCCCTGGTGGGAAAATTATGCTGCGTATACCATCCCCACCATTGGCAGTGGGTGGCACCGATATCAGTGTTGGGGCAAATCTGCTCCAACTGATTTTTAGTCTGAACTTTACAGAAGTTACTTAAGGGGCTAAACCCTATTACTGAAGTAGCTGCTTTAAAGTCCAGGTCAAATGATGGAGTGGGTTCACTGTCTCACTTACATGGAAGCCATTAGCTGCCATTGATTATTATGAAAAAGAAAGTCCCTAGGACCAGTGGTGTGGCTAGCGTTAATCTAGGAGCAGAATCCGACAGCTTTGTGGCCCATCTGTGCCCATATGACTGCTCAGAAAGCTGCAGATAGTGTTTGCAAAGGCTAGCAGGCTTGGTGTCAACACCAGGGTTGTCATGGTTGCAATCCTGTTCTTTCCCTTTCTTTTAAAAAATAAATAAATCAGATTCTTGCTGGGTAAATACAAGGCTATGCCTCTTCTCCTTCTCTTTCTCTTCCTGCTTCTTAACTTTAAAGTATGTATTATCCCTTTCTACAACAAAATGTTCCCAGCCAAGCATCAGGGAAAGAGAAGCAAACTCCATTTTACTCCTGTAGTTAAGACAGTGCTGTGATTTCAGTGAGCTCGGTTTAATATATCAGGAATCTAGTAGTAGTTTTAAAGCACTGAAGGGTTTTGTGGGTTTAGTAACATTATTTATGTGCTTTGTTTATTATTTAACATTATTTATGTGCTTTGTATCTAAGGGTAGGGTAGGGAATACAGCCACTGACTTTACTGAGTAGTACTTAATGGTACCACTATCTACAGCTTTTGAAGGCGTTATGGTTACGTTATGGTTAGTTTTATCATGGTTCCTGACTTGGTTTTTTCAAAGAGGACATAAAGAGTCAGTTTGTGAGCCATTTGTGTAGCCCTCTCCTTAGTTTTTGTCATCACCACCAACATTAAAATGTTAAAATCAGTGGTGCTGTAGCTACCACTTCCTAAAACACCAAAACTGCACCACAAAAATCGTTAAGAAAACATCTTCCTATTGCTCCACAAACTCTACATCAGCGATCTATATGCATCAAGAAGATAACAGTAAAGAAGGATTTGATTGTGTCAGGCAGTCAAATATACTTAGGATTTATGCCTTCAACCGTATCTAGATCCAGATATTCCGAAATCCTTAAAAATGCAGTACATGAATGAAGTAATACTTTGAGACTCTCATCTTTTTTTTTTTTGAGAAAAAGACGGTAGAAATCTACAAAAGAAATCACTATATATATATATATATATATATATATAAAAGAAATCACTATGTAAAATATTTAACACATTACCTATTCTAACAGCAACTCTGATGGTGACTCTCAACTTAGTTGTGCTAGCCAAAATGAAGGAGTTAAGAAGTAATAGAAAAGTACTGCCATGCATAGGGAAATCCCCAAAGTTTGCAGAAGTATATTGTCCCCCATCCCCACAAAAGGAACCCAAAAGGAAGCAAACAAATCGAGAAAAGCATGTTCAATAATTAAATAATGTCTAGTGACAGCTGGAAAAGAAAAACTGAGCTCAGATTGGAGGTGAATAGTGGAATGTCCTCTTTGAGTGGAATGGCATTCTTTTTAAAAGAATGGAGCATTCTTTTAAAAAGAACTTTCACCAATGTTTTGTCAGAGGTCGTGTGTATCTCTGTGTGCTATAGTAGGGACATTTTAAAAAGTACTGAGGTGGCCCTAACTAAGTCCTCTTTGCCTGAGTAACTGTTTCCCACTTATCATGTTGAAATCTTCAAGGTACTCATCACTTATATAGCTAAATAAATTTATTTACAACTCAGTTCAGATCTCTACAGTGTTGGAAAAAATTTATTTAACAATTTCAGCTCTATGAATTCTAATCTAATCTTTTAATACAGAAAAAAATGTAACTTTTATTTACAGAGGGAAAGATGCATTTTTCCCCAACAATTTTTTATGCTTCATTAAATTGTCTCATTTAATTTCCTTGCCAGAAGCCATATGATGCGTTTTCTTCTTGTACCACATTAATGTGAATTTTTTTTTCTTCACTGATATTATCAGCTATTTAAAATTATGTTTCACTGACAAATTCTTTTCTCATATTTTCCCCGCCTCCATCCACAGGGGAATAAATAGGCAAAAAAACCTTCTGCAATATTTTTTTTTGTCATTCAAATGCCTGTCTTTTTCAGTTACAGAAGGCTTTTCTCCATGAAAATTGCATTGGTGGCAATAATAAGTGCCTAAAGCTTTCCACCCCTCCTCTTTTCTTTTTTCCTCCATGGACAAGAGTGCTAGCCAAGAAAATAAACAAATGAGGCATCCTGTGTAGCAAAAACCATTATGCAGAGGGAAGCAATAATCATTTAGATATGCACATAAAAGGGAATAGGTTGTAGCAACAGTATAATTGCTTAATTTATATTATGCGGCAGGATTATCTCTTTGCATTGACAAAATAAGCTTTTAGTTGTAGGCCAGCCGGTTTCTGATTAGCAATGGTCCGACAGCTTCCAAAATAGAAGGAGGGTACCCAGAAAAAAGAAGACAGGACCATCTGTCCATTGCAAGTCCTCCTGGAACTTGATGACTTCCAGACCACCTGCCCTCTGTTCCATGGCTGATTTCAAACTTGAGAGCAAGTGAAGTATCGGTATGAATTCCTCTCATGCAAGGAACTCTCATGTGCTTTGGAACAATTCATTAATTACCCCTGCTGCTACCTGGTGAGGTACTATCTTAATTTGAGATGTTGTTAATTGAGTGAAAGAGAAGGCAAGTGATTGTGCATGACACATTTATGACAGAAATTGAAACATGAGCCTAGGCGGCATGAGCCCAGGCTCTGCCTGTTGTGCATCACCTGCTGTGTCTTCTGATGAATCAAGATCCTGTGCATATTGCGGAGGTACAAGGTCAAAGGAATAACACAGTCGTGTAGCACCTTAAAGATAAACATGTGTTGCAGGATTCAAGCCTTCATGGACCAGAGTCCATCTCCTTAAATAGATGTAGACCTGATTGCTGCCACCTTGCTTGAAGGTCAAAAACAGGAGGGACAAAGTCACTAATAGAGAGGGATTATGCTGAAATTTCCCCTTAGAGCTTTCACCTTCACCTAGGAAGTGTAGAGTGTGGACTCAATTATTCATCATACACTCATTTCTGTCATTGTCATCACACACTCATTTCTGTTATTGTCTTGGAGGATCTCAAACATTCAGATAAAGCAAGTCTGCCTGGTGCTTGATAACTTGGGCTGGCACTCAGTTAAAGCAATCTTAGTCAATTAACCATAGCAATTTTAATTGATTAAATTTGCATATTAATAAGCACAGTAGTTTTGAATGGTGAAGCTACTTTGTTTTTAAAAGACTGTCAAACCTATACTACCATATAAATAATTGAAATACAGTATAGGTTTTTCAAGCAGACAGCTTAAGATTTAAAGGATGCAAGTAGTGGTCTGCCCTCCACTGGTGGACTTCTGTCTAGTGGGATGCATGTATCTCCTTCCCCAACCTCATGTTATTTTGAGTGGCAAATGAGATGGTGAAGGAACATCATCAAGGGAACATAGTGGAGTGGAAACAAATTGGTGTGTGTGGTGTGTACAGTACATACTTCAGATCTTCTCATATGAGGTCTGAAAAAGGCACTGGAATCTGCTTTTGGAAGCAGCCACTTTTGCCCTGGCCTAGCATGTCCTTGAGAGCGGCCCAAATAAGAAAAGGGGTCTCCAACAGTGATCTCAAAGCCAGGGTGGGCTTCTGTGGGCAGATATAGTCCTCAAAATAGCCAGGATTCAAGTCATATTAACCACTGAGTTTGGAAAAAGAAAAACCTTTACAAATAACAACAGTAACTTTTTTTCCTTAGGATAACAAGGGCATGAGAGTCTTTTCATGAAATAATGTAGCATCATAATGGGGTTGGAGTGGAGTAAATATATAATGTTGACCTGTTAGTTCTAAAATATTTTTGGAGGTGGTTGTTTTGAGGGATATTTGGCCATTTGGGGCCATTTTTCTATTTTAAGGAGAATGTGTGTGTATATCCCTTGCAAAGTAATAAGTAATGACTGTTAGATTTTTTTTTTAAAGTAAGGTAAAGACACTAGTTTTTTTTTTTAGACAGTCCTCAAAGCTCCAATAAACAGAAATAGTTTTACATAGAAATTTACTGACAAGTTAAATGTTTGTGTTTGTGAGTGTGGGGGAATACACAACCAGGTTTTCCAGAATACTGAGAATCACCTTGTTACCTTGCTGTACATCCCCAATTTGTGAAATGGTATGATTGGCTATAAATATTGTTTAATTGGCATGAAATAAATATAAATCTTACACTTATGGCTGAAAGCCATGCAGAACAGAAAGGACTCTGGCTGGAAGCTTTGAAGCTAAGACAAAGGACCTCAGCATGGCTGGTTCATAAATTCAGGAGGATTAGTCAGAGAATCTGACCTGATGGGTTTTAGATGGTCCTCTAAAGCACCCAAACCTAGGGAACAACCGTGAGCGAAGCTGCTGGAAGGAGCAACCAAAGGGCCAACATCTTGTTATCTCTTCCCATGGAAACTGTCTTTTGTTCCCTCACCTTTGCCAGTCATTAAGAGGCTATCATAATTTCCCTCAATGCTTTGTCACCTGCTGCAAAGACAATCAGAACCTTCAAGACCCCTTTTGTCAGCTCTGCCAGAGAGCAATTAACACGTCCTCATTCAATGCAGAAAAAGGGTTTTTAAACCTTGGCACTGAGCCTGACAATTTGTAACACCTTGGCTGCACGTAAGCGTGCCACTCTTGTCTGTTCGCTTCCTGATTCTTGTGCCCTGGGCTACCCTCAGATTCTCAAGTTTGAGCCATCTCACTTCAATCCTCACTTCTGGGATGGTAATTATCACCCACTTTACCTCAAAATTCTTGCTATCCAATCTTTCTATTTACTTCACTAAGCTTGTGTGCTTTGTGAGCTGCTTGACTGAGTGTGTGTGTGTGTGTGTGTGTGTGTATGTATTCCCCCAACAAAGACATTCTTTTGACTCATAACTGGTGTCCTACAGTTATTACAGGTATATGCAGGTCCCATGATTACCCCCCCCATTTCTCGCAGGCCTCCTTTGAGCTCTAATTCCCCATCTTTCGAAGGGGTAATAAGCTGTGTTCTGGTTGGCAAAAGGATTTCATGAAATTCTGAACTCTTTGGCTGCAGCAAATTGCCGCCACATCCATCAATCCCCAAATTCTCTGGAGCTTTGTTTTTTTTAAAATGGGGGAAGTACAGTCCACCTATTACACTCTCATAGAGCCCTTTTTGACCCCTGTCCTGTGAATGGCTGTCTGTTTGGGACTGGGATTGCTTGAAACATATACCCATTGACGAGATGGGTGCTTAAGTTTCAGCACACCTAAACAGGTTTAAAGGTAAAGAAAATGCAATGTGTTAGTATTACGTTAAATTGCCTCTGTGAAGAAGCTTGAGATCACACAGCACATTACAACAGACGCAAATTCCATGATAATTGGTGCACTGCAAACAGGCATTTGATAGGCTAAATTTCTTTTTCTATCTAAATGGTGAGAGGAATCACATTTCCCCATAACCAACGTGAGAGGGGGAGACTTAGTAAAAGTAGGTTTACACTTAGAAAATGGCTCAACAGGTTGTTTTGAAACTTGGAGGTGTATGGACTTAATGATATATAGAGAGCTATGTTAATTTAATTTACATCATACAAAAGAGTATATTATATGTTATATTATTATATATTATATATTATTATTATATGATTATATTATTAATAGGTATTAATTATATTATATTATTACATTATATGTTGTATATTGTAGTATATTATATATTGTAAATAATATGTCTTATGAACAGGTCTTATGAACATGTCAAAAGAGTATATTATATGTTGTATATTATGGTATGTAATAGTATATTTTATATTGTAAACATTAACAAGTCTTATGAGCTTATGCCTGTAAGAATGAAAAAATTTAATAAAAATAAATTTAAAAAAAGAAACTTGGAGGTGTAGGAAACTGTATCTGAAGATGGTGCATACAGAGGTAAAAAGAGTGAGAAATGCCGTTTTTTAAAATGTATTAAAGTTTGTTGAGTGACTCGGGGTTAGTTTCCCACCCATAGTCTTTTCTGGGATTGGACTTTAGTCAGCTTATCCCTCAATTTGAGTTGTGTCCTTTGAGAAATGCTGTGTATATGTGTGCATTTACATGAGTATGTCTGTGTGTTCAGTCAAGAGGAATATCTGCCATATGCTTTGGCCTAGAAATAACACATTTGTACTTTTTACTGAACTTGCCCCCTTTTTGCCCATATTAGCCTATGTTTGGTGATAAGGTTCTTTATGGTACATGCTGAGCAGGAACCTGTGTTGCTTAGCAACAGCATCTGTCAGCAAAGGTCCCTGTTCATGGTTTAGCAGCTCAGTTGGCTAGAGTGTGGCACTAATAAAACTAAGGTCAGGGATATGATCCCTGTCTAGGCCAAGATATTTTTTTAATTCTTGCCTCCCTCCCACCTCATTTTTGAAGAGTTTAAAAGAAATTCCTAAGGGCAAAGAAAATCTACACAGAACATTTTTTCAGAGGATGATTTTGATAAGACTTGGAAGAAAAGCACAATAAAGCAATTGAACTATGAAAATAAGGGTCAGAATACTATATCAGCTACTTAGCTATGTAACCAGCCAGCGGCGGAGCTTGGAGTTTGTAGAGGGGGATGGGAGAGGGCGTGGTCACTATGCGTGGGGGCATGGCCAGGATGCATGGGAGTGTGGCTACAGGCCAGGATGCCCCCAAAACATTGCCGCCTGGGGCGAACTGCTCCCATCACCTTCTGTCCCTATGCAACTGTAACCAGCTTAGTTATGTAGGTAGGTAGTGTCTTTTAACTTGATGCCCTCCCCACTTACCAGGCAGCAGCCATTGTGAGCAATGGAGTCTGTTCCCCTGTTGTTGGGATGCAGATGACTAATGCTTCCAACTCTTCCTCCTCAGAAGCAAAGTCCCTGTTGCAGTTGTCCCTTACATTGAAGCAGTGATGTCTTTTACTCCAAGTCTCAAATCAAGTCTCTACCTTCAAGTCTCAAGTCAAGTCTCAAGTCAGGAAGCCAATTTTATACCCTGACTAAAATTCCAGAATTATTGGATAGAGAGAAATACATTGTTTTAACAATTTAAGCAGAGTCGGCTCTCCACATTTGCAATTTTGCCATCTGTAGCTTTGAAAGTGGGGAATAGGATCCTATCTTACTCCCCATTACTGAAGATTCAAAAGATTTAGAAAGAAGGATCCTTATTCCTTAAGCCCATTGCCTAACACATTTGCTGTTCTCCTCTGAAAAATGCACCCTGCATTCTGGGGGTGAGTCTTGTCTTTTGCTCTTAGGAAAAATTTTAGAAGGCTCTTCCGATATGCAGCGGGGACAGGCTGCTGAGCAGACCTCAAGCCTGCCTCAAACCCATTGCCTAACCTATTTGCTGTTCCCCTCTGAGAAATGCACCCACGCTTTGGGCTTGAGACAGATTGTCATGCGACCAGTAGGCAAAAAGAGATGGAGGTGTTGTTCAAAGTCGTAAGGTTTCTTGATGAATATGTTATGTTATTGAACCAAGGGCATCAAGTCAGCCATTAAAAATATACAGGTCTGGAGTCAAATTGAGTCAGTGCATCATTTATGGCCGAGTCAAGTCCAAGTCGAGTCACTGAAGCGACTTAAGTCTGACCTGAGTCTGAGTTTATTGACTTGAGTCGACATCACTGCATTGAAGATCATCCATGTGAGAGGTTGGGAACATCAGTTAGCTGCTTCTCAAACAACAGAGGAATAGACCCCTGTTGCTTACAGGAGCTGCTGCCTGCTATGGGGGGGTTGGAGAACTTTCATGGTCCCTAAATTTTATTCCCTAAATGAGAAAATTTGTAGGGATAGTGAATATGAAGCAGCCACAAATGCATACTTCTAGGCTATGCTGTTGTAACTGCTTTAGTGAATTTCAGCCAAGATAATTACTACTGAGACCACTCAGCTGTGTCCTATCAGCTCTCTCCTTCAAATATGGACAGGCTTGTGCCCACTGTTAAGAGCCATTCTTCTTCTGTTTGGCAATTGATCAATTCTAATGTGGTTTCCTTGCTCTCTTATTCCTCTGTATTTCCCTGACAGTGCTAAAGAGATAGGAGCAGTAAGGTAACAATATTGATAACAAAAATATTTAAGAGTATTGAGGAAAGAAGATATTGAACCACAGAAGAATTCAAAAACAGGGACTCTTTTACATTGTGCAATTAGAGCACTATGATTCCATTTTAACTGCAATGGCAACATCCTTTGGAATCCTCATATTTGCAGTTTAGGGAAGTGATAGAGCTCCAATGCCTTCCTAAACTACATACCTCAGAATTCCATAGGATGCAGTCGTGGCAGTTAAAATGGAACCATAGTGCTATAACTGTGTAGTGTGATAGAGTGCAAGGAGAAGACCTCTACTTTTCAGAAGTTGTGAACATACTTTTACATATTTATTACATTTTTAAAAACTGCTTTTAACTTAAAGCTACTACATTGGCATACATGTTATGAATTCTTATGCTTCAGAATTCTTACCCTTCAGAATTTATTAATCATAATATTTCTTCATTTTTATTCAATTTCTAATTTGGCTGCCTGAGTTATCAAAATGTTACCATTCTACTTTATAAGTATCCAACTGGAACTTAGTGCCAGCAACACAGAATGACAGAGCATAAAGTGCTTAATTCTGAAGTTATGTTAAATGTGCATTTTGGAGCTAGGAAACAGAGCTGTTGCTGGTCAATTTGTGATTGATATCTCTCTTTGGTTTGCACTTGCCTGCAAAAAAGTAAAACAAAATAGTGATAGGATAAAACTACAACTTCTTGGAGATTCAACATTGGCTATCATGTACTGACTGATTTATTAAAAGACTCTTAAAATTAGTAAAGTCCTTACCTATGTAACATGTTGATTTATTGGGATCTCTACTGTGTGTTTTTTTAAAATACATATTTTTTTAAAAAACACTATATACATAATGTGTATGTACATTATATACATATAAAACTTGTGGCAAAGCATGCATGCACCAGGATGCTAAGCCCAAAAGCCATCTCTGAAGGAAGGGGCAGTAAGAATGCAGACTTGAGATGAATGTTGAGGAGTGCTGTGGAGGGTATTAAACACTTCACTGCTGCATGTGAGTGAAGTTTGTGGCTTTATTGTTGTTGTTGGTGGCGTCCCACTCTTTGGAGCAGGCAACCTGCCTGCTGATTGTCTGGTTTCTGCTACGTGGGCTCTAGGGTAGGCTACTGATTGCCTGAGGAAGTCTACCAAGCATATCAGGGTCTGGGGAAACAAGAGCACAAAGGCAATCAGGGTCTGGGGAAACAAGAGGACAAAGATGACTCTGTACTGCCTTGGGTCCTTCAGGTGAATTCAGGGCCCTATGTTTTGTAATGTGTTCTCACTGGCTTTTGAAAACATCATCTGCTTCCATAAAGTGTTTCACATTTTGTCTTGGTTCAACGTTTTTACAAGGTAAAGGAGGGCACAGCATGAGATAAATGCCATCAATTGACCAAATGTCCTAGGGTTTGGTATATGAATACTTCTTGTGCACAGCAGTCACTGAGTTCCAAGCATAAAAGCAAACCCATAACATTTTTTCTAACAAAGGAAGGAGTGAGCGAGAGTGAGTGCTCAGCTGAAAATAATTAAAGGGACAGATAAAATGGCAATAACAGTAAAAAAAAATGATGTAGAAATCAATGTATGTAATTCATTGAAATTTGACAAGCTAATGGAATTTCTCATATCTCATATACATTTTGCTATTCCCATTCAGGACCAAGATGTTTTCTCTATATTCAAAGAGAACTTTGTGGTCAAAAGCACAAAATTCCAACACCTGCTGAATCTCCTGAGGACACTGAAGAGGTGTCCCATGTGGGATTCCAAAATATGATTTTAAAAGAACAGAGAAAGAGAAAGGTGGTGGTCATAGGATCCAACCAGAAATGCTATAGTTTGCCCATATATTCAAGTATTATCATAAGGAGCAAATACGTTGCATACCTCCAACTGCCCCAATTTGCCAAAGATAGCTAATCCTGTGTCATCTCACTTTTTCAAATGCTTTTAAGATATCCCAGTTTCTCTCTCCTTCTCCCACTTTGTCTCTTTGTCCTCAGCTTGTTTTAAATGCTGCAAACCGAGTTCAAAGAGGAAAGTAGTTTACACTCAATTAACTTAGTGTGGGTTGAGAAGATGTGGCGCAACCTTTCTCAGCAGGCTCAGCCAAAAGCAAACTGCTGTATACCCATTTTTGTGTTCTTCTTCATTTATAACTTTTCTCATCTTGACCACACTCTGATGTTGCTTGGCCACCCAACTCCTATTTTCATCTGTGAAACATTGGAGGATGTGTAACAGAGTGTTCAATTGCAACTTGGGAGATTCAGAATCTAGTCCTCACTAGACAAGGGATGGAAAGAATATTTGCAATTTTTGTTGTTGTTGTTGCCAAGATGGAAAAATGAGTTTCATAACAGTTGAGAAATCATGTTGTAAGAATAACAGTCCAATGAATTTTGCACAATTTCTCCTGGTATACTAAGGCTGTCGTACTTTGGCCATATCATGAGAAGGCATAACTCACTAGAAAGACAATAATGCTTGGGAAGGTGGAAGGCAGTAGGAAAAGATGAAGAGCACAGATGGATGGACTCAATCAAGGAAGACACATCCCTGAATCTGAAAGACCTGAGCAGGATGGTTGAGGATAGGGTGACTTGGATGTTTCTCATCCATAGGGTCACCAAAGGCTGAAGTTAACGTGACAGCAGTTAACAACAAATTTGAAAGTTCAAAAGTGTTGCAAAGGAATTATTCTGCAAAGAACCATCCCGCCTGTTTTCCACACAGAAAAAACCACACATTTTTCTCTACAGAATAATTCCTCTGCAACAATTCAGGACCTTTGAATATGGATGGGAATACTGCAGAGGGATATTTGTTTTTTCCTCCAGTACTGAGAAAATGACTATCGTTGTTTGCTTTGCATGTGAGGATGAAATACTTGAGGATCTATATCCCTACCAGTACTGTGAAACTCAGTGGGTGACTCTGATGCAAACATTTTCTCTCTACTTGACCAAAGCAACAGGGCTGCTGTGAGGAAAAATGTATAGAGTGGGAACAGAGTCATGTGTTCCTCCATGAGCACATTGGAAGAAACATGGGATTTTAAATGTGATTAATGAAAATAAATAAAGTTTTGCAGGACTTCAAAAACCTGTCTGATAAAAAAAGGGGGGGCAATGAATGTGCTACAGGAAAGTGCTCCTTATAATATTTTCTCTTTAAAGGATACTGAGGATTTTTAGTAGTCACATAAATGTATGAGAATGAAGCCCAAGGATGTGAAATGAATGGGGAAGACCAAAAGAGAAAGGAACAGTAATTTTGCCTCCTTCGTGGCTTAGCAGTGAGAAATGTGACTAACTCTGCAGTGCCAAAGGCAAACAATCAGGTTTGGTACTGTGGATAACAAGTGAGTTTGGCAGTTCCATTTAATTGCAGAAGGTGCCGCAGGCAGCAATATTACTCTACAGTAAATGCTCTACTAGAACATAACTATGCCTGAAATATAAACAACAAGTACATTTGCAAAGAGTCCAATGACCATTACATTTTGTGCATCTTCTTTAATTATAGTTCTCTTCATTGGCTGTTCCCCTTTCCTCTGATTTTAAGCATAGCGGGTGGTAACAAAAGCTGGCAGTTCCATGGTTCAGGCTCATTATGGTCCAGACAGATTATGCAAGATGAAAGGGGTAAGGAGATGTTAATTCTGTTTTCTTAGGAAGGTGCCTGGTACTTTGAGCAGAAGGAACCAGCTATACTACTAGTGGGGGAGGTGAAACCCCAGATGCCCTTAGTTCTTTCAAATATAAGCATAGTACTACAGAACAAGCTGCACAGCCATCTTAATTTCCAAATGCAGTCTTTTTCTTCTAGTGATCATTTCCTTTTTCAGATGAACCTCTTCTTTTAGGTTGATTTCCAAAGTTTGTAGAAGTTACTTTTTTGGACTACAAATCTCAGAACAAACAGTATGCTGGCTGGAGTATTCTTGGAGTAACAGTCCAAAAAAGTAGATTTTTTAAGGCTGTACATTTCATGCAGAATGCTTATTGCAGTTTGAACCTCACTTCTGCTGTTGATTTATTTGCATGGAAGAAAGAAATGATGTGTTCAAGCTGATGGCCATCCAGGAGGGCAGATTAACAATTCTCTTTGAATCTTCATGTAGTTTTGTGCCATCTGGGAGGAAATGCATGCCGTGTGAAGTGGACTGTTAGTTCTTTACCCAACATTTGCCCCATACATTTGAATATAGTTCAGTGCGGCTACTTTTACTCCCATTTTTCTCTGTACAGAAAGTTTTCTTTAGTCATTATTAACAGGTGAGACAGAACTATTTTTTTCTTTTTTTAAATTTTTCCTACTCCTTTTCCATGTCTATTGGCCTTTTCTTTCATTTACCCTGCTGTCTCTCACAGTCTGTGTTAGAACTGATATGCTCAAAGGGTGAGATGGAATCTTGTGGCAAACCGAAAATGAAAAGATTTATTATGATATGGACCTCCATGAATTATAATACATATTTTTTCATGTTGTATTCAAGCACAACTCCATTTTATAAAGCTGAAGCAGACTAACATTGCTGCCTCTTTGAAAAATGGTCAAAGAAAAACCTTTTGAAACTCAGATACTTCATCAGCCTTCCTATAATATGCACTAAAGTTGGTATGCATAAACAGAAGGAGCAGGGGAGTTGTCTTCTAGGCTCATAGGACTGACAAAATGTATGGTGATCTTGTCATTTTCACTGAATACCAATGGACAGCAAAGAAAATGGCAAAGGGTAGGAAATGTGGTAGATGAAATAATTCTTATTGATGGTTACCAGCTACAACATGATGGAATTCCATCCAAGGAACCTTTTGCACTATACAATTATAGCGTTTTCATGCTATATTAATTGTCATGGTAACACCTTATGGAACCTTGGGGTTTGCAGTTTGGGAAGGTGCATTTGCAGCTCTCAGCCAGACAACTCTAGTGCCTTACCAGCCTATAAACCCCAGGATTCCATAGAATGCATCTATAGCAGCTAAACTCAACATGGATTTCTCAGAAATAAGTCATGCCAGACTAATCTTATCTCTTTATATAATAGGGTTACAAGCTTGATAGATGAAAGGAATGCTGTAGACGTGGTGTATCTTGACTTCAGTAAGGCCTTTGACAAAGTTCCCCAAGACATTCTTGCAAAGAAGCTAGTAAAATGCAGGTTGGACAGGGCTGCTGTTAGGTGGATTGGTAATTGGTTGACCGACCAAACCCAAAGGGTGCTCACCAATGGCTGCTTCTCATCCTGGAGAGAAGTGACTAATGAGGTGCCGCAGGGTTCTGTCCTGGGCCCAGTACTATTCAACATCTTCATCAATGACTTGGATGAAGGAGTGGAGGACATGCCGATAAAATCTGCAGATGACACCAAATTGGTAGGGGCTGCTAATACCCCAGAGGACAGGATAAAATTTCAAAATGACCTTGACAGATTGGAGAGCTGGGTCAAAGCTAACAAAATGAATTTCAACAGAGAAAAATGTAAAGTCCTACGCTTAGGCAGAAAAAATGGAATGCACAAATATAGGATAGGGGATGCATGGCTGGATAGCAGTACATGTGAAAGGGATCTAGGAGTCTTGGTAGATCACAAGCTGAACATGAGTCAGCAGTGTGATGAGGCAGCCAAGAAAGCCAACACAATTCTTGGTTGCATCAATAGGAGTATGGTGTCTAGATCGAGGGAAGTCAATAATTCCACTCTATTCTGCATTGGTTAGGCCTCATTTTGAATACTGTGTCCAGTTCTGGGCACCTCAGTTCAAGAAGGATATTGACAAGCTGGAGCGTATCCAGAGGAGGGCGACCAAAATGGTGAAGGGTCTGGAAGCCATGACCTATGAGAAACGGCTTAGGGAGCTGGGTATGTTTAGTCTGCAGAAGAGAAGGTTAAGAGGGGACATGATAGCCATGTTTAAATATTTGAAGGGATGTCATGTAGAGGAGGGAGTGGGCTTGTTTTCTGCTGCTTCAGAGACTAGAACAAGGAGCAATGGATTCAAGCTGCAGGAAAGGAAATTCCACTTGAACCTCAGGAAGAACTTCCTGACGGTCAGAGCTGTCCAGCAGTGGAATATGCTGCCTCAGAGTGTGGTAGAGTCTCCTTCTTTGGAGGTTTTTAAACAGAGGCTGGATGGCCATCTGTTGGGAATGCCTTGATGGGTGATCCTGCATAGTAGGGGGTTGGACTCGATGGCCCCTGACATCTCTTCCAACTCTATGATTCTATGATTCTAAGTAGAATTGTAGTGCTACAGTTCTGTAGTGTACAAGCCCCGAAGTTTGTTTACAGAACTGAATTGGACTGAAGACAGTGTCATCTCCCATGTTAACTTAAGGTAGTATGTTGATATTCAAAATAAGTAAATTAGCACATGTGAGCAATGGTAACTCACACTAATGAAAACTGAGAAACAATCCTAATGCCACGCACACACACACAAACATTTTCAAGCACATTACAGCACAACTCTATATGGTTCTTCTCAGAAACCTGGCCCATTTAATTAAGATAACTGGGTATAGACTTTTCTTTTTACCAGGTAGGTTCTCTAGGCAACTTACAAGTGCTCTAAAAATACACACGTATCAGACCCAGTGACTCACATTCAGAACAATGAGAGCCAGTGACTTACATTCAGAACAATTGCTCAAGGTGTCTCCTGGGAATTGGGGTAGGACTTTGAGATATAAATAATAATCAACAAATAAATATATAGACATATTTATTCATCAGAGCATGGAGATGACCTTCGGCTCTCAAGGGCTTTACCAGTGGAGCTCGAGGTCTGGCAGGTTCTACCAAATAGTAAAGCTTTTGAGTACAGCTCTGATGGAAGACTACATTTTGGCCATTTGAAGACCAACCTAGCTAAGTACAAAGAGACTTAATGTTGTTTTGTGAGGCAGAAATCAACGTGACCACTATACTAAGGAGTGAATCTTTGCTCTTTTTCATAAAGCCCAGCCCTAAGCCACTTTTTTTTTAAAAAAAGGAATAATTCCCAGCCTCATGCTGCATTTCCATTCCAAGTTCCTCTGTGTAGGGACTGCATAGAACATGTATCAAGCAAGCAATTTGTTCCAATAGTCTTTTTCTTTCAAGAAGATATGCTTAAAGTTGTCGCTTTACAACACAACCCTGGACATGTTGATCAGGAAATATGTTTTAAGTTTGTTCAGCAAATGCTATTAATTATGTTTAGAATAGTAACTTTGCAGGTTGATGCTAAAAGTTCGCAGAACATACTTCAAAGAAGTGCAGATGTACAGATTTGATCTCATCTTGCACCATTGTCCTCTTTGCTGCTCAGTCATCTTTCCCCCTAAGCTATTGGATAAAACCTATTGGGAAGTTCTCCTGAGTGAAAGACACTAAGTATTTAGTAACTCATCTGATTGCTAAAGGCAACCATAAATTTCTTGCATGTGAGTGTTTAAATCACTGATGAATAGGTGGAAAAGAATAATAATAGAATCATAGAAATGTAGAGTTGGAAGAGAACACAGGGGCCATCCAGTCCAACCCCCTGCCATGCAGGAACACCCTCAAATCAATCCCGACAGATGGCCATCAAGCCTCTGCTTAAAAACCTCCAAGGAAGGAGACTCCACTACACTCCGAGGCAGCAGATTCCACTGCCGGACAGTCCTGAAAAGAAAAGAAGGAACAGGTAGCTACATCCTTCCTCTTTTTCTTTGCCTGCTTTTCATGCTAGCTACAGAGGAAGTAACAACAAACTAGCCCAAGCAAGGTGGCACCTACAGTGGTGAGTTACTGTGTTCCCTCCAGACCACAAACAGTCAGGGTAAGGTAGAGAAAACAATTTCTTGGCTATATCCCTCCTGTAGCAGCCTGTTTCATAGAAGTGCATTTCCTTCTTATGAGCTTGCTCACTATTAACCTTTGCAGTTATTTGCATACAGATGATCACCCCTTTTTCTGCTGTACCACCAAGTAGAATATTAGTCATTTGTCCCAGGAAATTATGTTTTGATGCTTACAGTCCTGAGACTTAGTGCTGAGATCCATACGGGAATCGGTAAGCTAAAGAAAGTATGAAGGTAGAGATACGAGAAAGCAAGTGCAGGGCTTTTGGGGGGGATGAATGTGAGATTTTTTTTTCAAAAATTCATTCAGCTTTTCCTTCTCTCTCAAGCTCAAAATAAAGACAACTAGGAGCAAGAATAGGAGAAAGGAAGCAAAATAATGTTATGTTTTTTTTCAGCTTATTTTTGGTAAGTCTTTTTAGTGTAGGCATTTAACCTACGTTCAAATGGCAATTTCATATAAACAATGATTTTTTTCCTTTCTAATGTATGTGAAATTGAATTAGATTTTTTAGCTTGTTAACAATCAGCTAACCACAGCAACACTTCCCTACTAACTTTCTTCTCTCTCTTTCTTTCCATTCTCTCCTCTTTCATTTCTGCTTAACATTTTCTGTGGTAGCTTTGAACTTGCCTTTTGAATTCTCCTGCTTCCCTTGGCCCACATTTTATCATAAAATTTTTAAAGAATTCTTTATAAAAGGGAAATTGTTCCAAATAGCTAAGTGATTCCCAAGAGAAGCACTAACTGCCTACAAACTTGGCACCACAATGAGCCTTTTAGAATGGGAGGAAGAAGGATTAAATACTGCAATGCTTGTCTTAAATATTTACCAGACCCATAGATTCCTAAGGAACAGGAATCTATACACAGAACTGTAATAGGATAGTACCATTCTGGACACTTTATGAATATTGTAAATGTACATATCTGAAAATTCTTTTTCACTTGATTGGCTTCCCAGAACAAAAGTGATCTCAAAGACCAATAGCAATAGCACTTATTTCTATACTGCTTATCAACTGAGTGTTATCTAAGCGGTTTACAATGTATTTTAGCTAATTACCCCCAACAAGCTGGGTACTCATTTTACTGACTTGCGGAGGGATGGAAGGCTGAGTCAACCTTGGAGCCAGGTAGGATCGAACTCACAACCTTGTGGTTGCAGTACTAGCATTTAACCACTGCAACACCAGGGCTCCTCCTGAAAATGGCCTGTTGAAAAGAAATACAGCCCCTTATAGCCTTATTCTGTAATGACGCCATTAATGTTATATGCTACAACCCCTTTTCAGATGTTTGGGGTTTCTGTGCATATTGATAGTGTGTGTGTAAGGGAGAAAGCAAGGTAGAAAGTAGAATAATGTAAAACCTCCATGGAGTGATAAACTCTATGTGAATAAACCCAACTGCTATTTTTATGTGCACAGGTGCTATTTATGCAGTTAGGAGACTTGCAAAATTCTTTCCTTCCATGCGTTCAGTATTCACAGATTCCAAGAATCCAAATATCTTCAAATGGTGTTTGATTGATTGTAGATCAACTGATTGATCAGTCAATTGATGGACTGCAAGGTTACTGCAGCAAGCATAAGAACATAAGAAAATTATTGCTGGATCAGATTGAAATCTTAATTAGTCCAGCATTTTGTTTGCTGCAATCAGTGAGATGCCTATAGAAATTCTAAAACCAGGACAGGAATACAATAACACACTCCCATCAGTGGTATTTCACAGGAACTGGTGTTTAATTGTGGAGATAGTCTATGGCTATCATGACCTCATGCCTATGAGCCATTGATGGCCTTGTTGTTGTTGTTGTGGTGGTGGTGGTGTGCCTTCAAATAGCTTCCAAGTTATGGTGACACTAAGGTGAACATATCATAGGGTTTTCTGTGGCTGTGTGATGGGCTCAAGGTGACTCAGTGGGTTTCCATGGCCAAGTGGGGAATCAAACCCTGGTCTCCAGAGTCGTAGTCCAATGCTCAAATCACTCCACTCCACTAGCTCTCCTTTAGCACTGTACAATCAGATAACTATAGGCTCTTAATGTTAGAATGTACTGTTGAGCTCTGCAGTTAAGTTATCCTATGGCATTCCTGCCAGATGGTCATCCAGCCTCCATGCAAATGTCTCTATCACTGGAAATCCCACAGCTCAAACCACTATAGTGCACTGGCTTCCTGTTGATAGCTTTATCTTCCATGAATTTGTTTAACCTGCTTTCAAAGCCATTCAAGTAAGGAGCCATTACTACCTCTTGTGGAAGAAAATTTTGCTGGAAAGCCAGTGGTGTACCTAGCATATTTGACATGTGGAGCAGATTATTTTTTAATACCCCCTCCTCTATCCAATAAAACTATTCTTCAGTAGCAATCCTTAAACAAAAAACTCCAGCTGATCACACGGAATGAAAGAACTGAAGCAACACAACTCCTGTTTCTTCATCTTTACAATCCCTGTGTTTCCATTATTTCAAATATACTACCAGACTTTGATGTTCTGAAAATGCTGCCACACTTTCAGTTTGCAGCTGTGCTTTGATTAAATGGGATTGCAAGGACTGGATGAATCAGAGAGTAAAAAGCTAAATATGCACTCCACCACAAACCCTGGAAGAGCTTTCCCCAGTATAAGGAAAAATAAACACTGCTAGTCCTCAAATGTCCCACCCTGGGCCCTCTTCCCTTCTCTCGCCACTTCCCATTAGCTTCCCTTTCAATGGGATCATGTCTCAGTTTCCTCCTAGCAAGGCATGATGCCATTGCTGTTGTTTAGTTACATGACAGTGGTTTCACAGATGAGGCTTCTGCCCCCCCCCGCACAACAGTACCAGCAACAGTGGTGGTGCTCACACATGAGTGCATACTTCCAGCAGGCCCCATTCATTTACTCCCCAAAACCTGTTTAGCCTCTGTTGAGAGCTCATGCACCAGCGCACCTGCTATTCCATGGAAAGATATTCTCAATCTCAGTATCTTAGAAGTGGGAAGATGGTTGACTGTTGAAGCCCATGTGTGAATAGAAGGGGGAGCAGAAGCAAGGTGGAGTAGTAGAAAGAAGAAGGAACATGGCTGGCCATACTGAAGGACAGGTACCATTACATCCATTTTTTCATTTCCATTCTGTCCTTCACCCACTCCCTCCTGTGTCCAAAAATGATGTTCTGTGTGGCCCCAGCAGGTGCATTATTTAAAACTCCGAAATAAATAAACAAGGGAGGGGAAGGGCAGAGTGGAGGAGAAGGAGAGCAGGGGCAAACTTGTTGCGGGTTCCACACGGTCTCATTTGAAGTAAAGGGGCAGGGGCTCTACTTAACCTGGAGAAGGGAGGATCTGGGTAGGATCCCAGGTTGTTCTGGGTGTCCTCAGGGATAATGCACACCCTCAATTTCTGTACCTGGGGTGGACTGCACCCATTGGTATGCCACTAAGGAGAACCATTACCTCACATTGTATCATTATAATTAACAGTAAAGATGGATTCATTGCAACTGGTATCCCTGGTTTATTTAAGCTTTTGAGAATCACAGTACAGAGCTGTAGACTTCCTTTGTTAGATATTGTATAGATGAGCGACCCTTTCACAATATGCTGTCTCAGCACATTGATTTAATTTTCCTTGCCATGGTTCCATCCTAGGGAATCTTGGGATCTATAGTTTATATTGCCATTCTCTACTATAAGAAATGCACAAGAAAACATTTTTTGGCCAGATTTGGAAACTGATATAGAAATGGGCTGAGATGAACTCATAGTCAGGAAAATGAAAGAGAAAGAGAGAATCAGAAATTGTGGCCCTTTCTGCATGTGTGAAAATAAATGGGCAAAAATGGGACTCACTGGCTTTCTTCTCTGTCCAGGTGAGTCTGTCGGGACGAGGAGCAGTGCGAGCTCGTCGCTTCGCACTGCTCCGGCGTCCAAAATGGCAGCTTCTGGTTGGTGGAGGCTCTCCACCAACCGGAGAAGCTCGCCAGCCTAAAGCCCACCCCCGGCAGATCTGCAGGCACGCACTTACATGCACCTGCAAATCTGCACCGGAGCGTGGCGACGGAGCGACACGGAGTCGCACACTCCGTGCTTTTTAAAAACCTCTAAAAAGAGGTTTTTAAAAAACACGCTGCGCAACCAGTTCTGGTCGCTCCGGAGTGGATTGAGGTATGGACTACAAAAAGTAGTCTGCCCCCGTCCACTCTACAGTGCAGAAGACCTCTGTTGGAGGTCGCTCTGCACCGTTTTAATAGACCGGTGCAGAAAGGGCCTGTGACTTCTACCCAACTTCTTACCCAAAGGACACTAAACCCCTGTGGATATCCACCATTCAAGAAAAGTGAGAGTACTTCAAGTGATTATGATATATATCTTGTTCCCAGAATGAAATAGTCCTTTTTAATAATAATTCCAGTTTATTGGGAACAACTAGGGTGCAATTTAACTTTGCCAGTTAATTTAAGAGGCACTGGAATTAGAACTGACATATTTCAACACAAATGAAGACATTTTATAAGCTTTTGGTATACTCAAAACCATGGTTATGGTGTTTACATATTCAGAAGTGAATCAGCCATACCTATAAGATTTGAGCGACTTAATTTTTTAGGCAGTGGTGATAAAAAGAGAGAAAAGATTTGGCCAAAGCCTGAAGAGGGTTATATGAATTGTATTAATTCATTCAGTATAGCTGGAGAAAGATGGCTTTCATGGGAAAAACTATTCTTTTCTGAAAAATCCTGACTTAAAACTGCCAGATTTAAAACAAACAAACAAAAACCACAAAGTAAGTTGTACTTTCTACTGATCAACCCTTGTGTTTCCCCCTGCTGTTTGAGAGGCAATTTTCCCCTTCATATACCCACTTATCTGATTACAGCTACCTGAGGAAGATGAGAAAGTAGAGTTTTGCACACTTTGCTTTGCCTTCATTTCCCCCTACGTCCTTGAATGAATGAGGCCTGTATCTACAGACTTCTTGTAACACAGCAAACATTCCCTCTTGTAACACACACAGACACACACAGACACACAAACGGGGGAAAATGAAGTCACTGCTTTCTTAAACAGAAAACAGGAGGCTGGAAGGGAGAAAATAAAAGAAAACTAGTATAAAATTGTGATGGGGGAAGGAGAGAGAGAATGAGAATTTTTAACATGGGCCTAAATCCAATTGCTGGTCCAATGAATCAATGGGAACTTGAGAAAGTAACACATACATAGGTTCCATTGATTCAGTTGGTCTACTTTATTCTGGACTAAGAATTATATTTAGGAGATGATTTTGCTGTTCTTTTTATTACCATGTTTGCAGGATAGTTAAAGAATATTACAAAGGACAACTTAATTTTACTCTTTCAAAAAGCACTTTCCTGGTTGGAAGTTAACCGCAGAATAAATATAAATAGATAACAGCTGGATCCTGTACCACGAGAAATATATCTTGGACATAGCTAAATATCTGTAGTTATGTCTCCTGGTGTTATCTCCCAGACTCTACCTAATAAGTGGCCTCCTTTCCAAAATCTACTTTTTAAGCAATGAATTGGCATCTGCAGGGCTCTCCAGTGGTCCTCAGGAAGTCCCCGTAGATAACATCCTTGTAGTGTGGGCAGCTACAGAAAAAAATAGCTGAACACACTGTTACCTCAAAACATAGGTGCCACGAGGGCCACCCTGCAACGTCAGTACCTCC
The DNA here is from genome assembly GCA_948474755.1 of Ctenosaura bakeri. NCBI lineage: Eukaryota > Metazoa > Chordata > Lepidosauria > Squamata > Iguanidae > Ctenosaura > Ctenosaura bakeri. Next base: position 204,624 of record CAOLHI010001959.1, on the reverse strand, counting down.
TTGCAAAAGTGGGGAATGAATTAGCTCAAAGTTAGGAGGCTTGCAAGAGGGGAGCAACTGAGCGAGATCTTTCCTACCAATGTTTACGGGCTCTTGCAGGAACAAAATCAGTCAGAGAGTAAAATGTAAGTGAAAATGCGATTTTATTGAAATAAATTCACTTGCACACACAACAGTTCAAGAATGCACACAATCACACAAGAGCTAGTTGAAGAGAGGAGAGGAAAATGAGATGGAGACTGTGAGAGATTTGGGCGATAATTACAGTGTCCAGAAAGAAGGAGAGAAGAGTGGTGGCATGGCCTAGGTAAAGAACTTAAGGACAATTCTTGGTCAGGAAATGGATGGAGAGAATGGCATTTAGATCTGCGAGAGACTGCACTGGGCAGTCTGAAATCAGGGGTATTTGTATCTGAAAAACAGCCTGTGGGCTGGACTGATGCCTGCAATCCGAGATGCAGAACAATGGAAGTTGCAATAGATACAATGAACTTTCAACTTGCTAATGTTCGTAGTGCTTGGATGACAAAGACGTAATGGCTGTTGTAATAGCTGCTTAAGCTTCTACTTAACCTTATTGTTTACAGGAACAGCATTTATTTGCTTGGGAAATGACCTAATCTTACCTGGGGGCAGGATGTTTTAGGTTGACCAACCTTTCTTTCTCACATTCACAGTCAGAATTCTCCCTCAGTTGATTTGATCTCCCAGTCACCTTCAGGTTTGATTCTGATATTAGTGCCAATTAATCAGTGCTTGCCAATTAAACATGATTAGATATGGTGCCCATTCAAACCATACCATTACTGGTAGTCAGACAGGGGTCCTAACAACATCTCTGCTGATCCCCTCATTCTCCAATGATATAGAAATAGCTGACAGGGGGGAGGATGCAGACTGGTCCACCCAAAAGGTGGGTTGGGGGGGTATTGCTGCACACTCCATAAAGAATTCTGATCTTCCCAATGACCAAAAAGTGGGCTGTGATAATGTAAGTTGGACTTACACTGTCATAACTCGCTAACCGGATGCTAGCTGACCTTAAGAGCTGAAACAATGACCATTTCTGCCCTATACTGTTATAGCGCTATTATTCCACTTTCAACATCCTGTGGAATTCTGGGGTTTATAGTTTACTGAGGCAAAAGACCTCTCTGACTGAGCATTCTAAATGCCTCTCTCTAAACTACTAACCCCAGGATTTCATAGGATGTTGAAAGTGGAACAATTGCACTGTAACCATGTAGTGTGGAAATGGCCAATACTAGCATAGAAAAAGGCTGCAATTCAGCATGGTTCAACCTAGTCTAGTAATTCTCATGGAGCTACGCTAGCATGATCCATATACCACTCACCAGACTTAGTGTATAGCCTCTGAAGCTCTGCCTAGCTCAGCCATTTTGTGCCTTGTGGGGAGTAGGCAGGATCAGAGAAGTGTCTGGTTATGTCCCTGTAGCCAGATATGAAATGATTACAGCAGCACTGAGATCTACTACGGTCCTCCAGAGGTCTCAGTGGTGTTGTAATTGTTTCATGTCTGGCTATGGTGGGAGGCATACGCAGTTGCTTCTTTGATTCCACATGTTTTCCATGATGCATGGAATGGTCATGTGAGGCAGGGAGGCTTCAAAGGCTATATGATAAATGAAGAGGGAGACCTTGGGCATTGCGGAGGGGGGAAATATACAACTCTTCAGTATACAAAAAAGGACATATGCAGGCATAAGGGAAACTTACACATGATATGTCCCTAACAGGATGCCAACTAACGTGTGTCATTTGTAAATTAGTCTTCGTTGCTATTGTTGCGTGCCTTAGTCATTTCTGACTTGCAGTGACCCTAAGGCAAACCTATCATGGGATTTTCTTGACAGAATTTGTTCAGAGAGGTTTACCCTTACCTTCCTCTGATGTTGAGAGAATGTGACTTGCTCAAGGTCACTCAATGGGTTTCCATGCCTGAGTTGGGATTCGAACCCTGGTCTTCTAGTGTCCTAGTCAACACTCAAACCACTACACTTTGCTGGCTAGACATTAGTCTAGTGCCCCTTAAATGTCCCTCAGGCATGAGGAATCTGCTTATTCCTTGGTAGGGATGGGATGAATCCAGAATTTTGAAGCAAAACTTGACAAATCTCAAGTCCTGCATAAGGAAGGCACTTAAAAAAACCAACAACACCAGCCTCTAGTCGAAACACCAGCCTCTAGTCCAAACCATTTTGGCATGCAGATTCAGATTCATGAATTTTGCACCCTGCAGTCTCAATCAAGTCTCAAGTCCTGCAACAAGGCACTTTTTTAAAAAAAACCCAGCCTCTAGTCCAGTCTCAATTTTCTACCCTCAAGTCCAGTCTCAAGTCCTGCAAGGGACTTTCAAGTCAAGTCTATAGTTCAGTCTCAATAATTCCCAATCCCTACTCTCCAGTCTCAAGTCAAAAGAATAGAGATTAATTATATTACCTTGCAGAGGGAGGCAGCCTCAGGCACATGCAGCCCGAGCGGGCACAGGCAGCCCCAGGGGGTACAGGCAGTATGAGCAGGCAGAGGCACCCCAGCAGGCACAGGCAGCATGACTAGGCACAGGCAGCCACAGTGGGCAAGGCAGCATTAGCGGGCACAGGCAGCCTCCCACATGTGGGTGGGACTTTATACCATGATTTTCATGCAGCCAGGGGCCTGCTGGCCAATCAGGCTTTTTGTGGGCCCTGGAGGCGCCAATTTTAAAAAGTTAAAAACAAACTTGGTTGGTGGATTCGAAAGATTTGGTTTGCCATTTTGGCATGGGGATTCGGACTCACGAATTCTTGAATCCTTGCCAGGGATTCGAGGAGTCGAAGATTCATTTGATCCATTCCTATTCATTAGTATCTTTCCTCAAGTTGGGAAAATATTTAAATAGCCAAGGCACCAGAGTAGGACTGATCATTTGGGTTTCCTCTGTAACTGGATAATCAGATCCTGGGGATGGAATAAGTCCCCAAGATCTGAGAACACAAGTAAAGATATAAGCAAAAATCTCCTGTGAGAGGAATAATGTGGAAGAAACATGTCTAACAGTCTGTGTAGACAGAATGGCCCACTGCTGTACAGAAAGTGAGGCAGTGCAGCAAGAGCAGGTTTGCTAACCTATGATTTAAACTGGTCAAGAGCATATCATCCTCCTCTGCATGAACATGAACAGAGAAACATGGACCTACATGTAACTTGTATTATTAAGCTATTTCACAAAAATAGCAGTCATGCTTGATTCAACATATATAGAATGCAAAGTAGTTTTCCAAGGGTCACGTTTGAAGAGACCAGGATTTATACAGACATTTTGCCTGTGCTGCTTGGGGAAGCTACTTCTATAGATCAATATCTACACTTACACTGAGCTGTGTAGGAAAGTTTCCCTATATAAGAATCAGCTGGGATTTAAAACCCGATCTGAAGGGGTATGTGTGTGAAGGAAGTACATGAGCTCAGAAAGTAAATAATACTCTCCAAAGCCTAGGTGAGCACTCAAATCTATAGTCTCTTTTGCAATACAAAATGAATCAGTCACAGTGACTTAGGAAGGCAACATGATCTGTGTTAAGACATGTATAATTTGCTTTGTATGCATTTTTTTTAAAAAATTACTGGTTAGTGTTAAATGTACTATGTGTACTCTGTTAGTGCAGCTTTCTCCATGTTCTCCATACTGGCCTCCTTCAGATGTGTTGGAGTATAGCTCCCCTCATTCCTTACTGACTTGGGCATTGACTATATTGGCTGGAGGTGGTGGGAGCTGCAGTCTACTAGATTGATAGGGTACAGCTTTGGGGGAGAATGTGCTAGTCACAACTGGGAAAATGAGCAGTGTGTGTGTTTGTGTGTGTACGTCTGTGAGTGTGGGGGTGGGTGGGTGTTATTTCTGATAAAAACTGGAGATAAAAATTGAGTTTCCCCATCTGCCCTGTTCACATTTCCAATTGTGAATAGTGCATGGTAGCCCAGCGTGGTATCCTCTAGATATGTAGCTCTACAACTCCCTTCATCACCAGTCAGCATGGCCAGTGTCCTACCTACTCTGATCTAATGCCCTCCAGCTGCATTGGATTATAGCCATGGTGGCATTGGGCTGGGAAAGGTGTTTTATGTAATGATTTCAAATGTTTTAATTCCTCTTATATACTCTTGTGCATGGCTGAGATTCTGCTTTCTAATCCCTAGGTAATACAATTTGTAACTTGTAGTGTTTTGAAATTTTTCCCATTATCTTCTGGTTTTATTTTCTATAATTAGCTGCATTATTGTTGTTGTTGTTGTTGTTATTATTATTTAATGGCATCTAATTCGTGACAGTCCAAATCCACTGGGGAGCGACAACCGTAACGTTGCTTGGATTAATGTCTTCAGACTGTTGCAAGAAGAGGAATGATGCAGTTTATCACAGATCTGCATTTATTCCAATAGCTTTCCATATGTGGGAGATAAGGTTTATATTTATCATTATCCAGGTTGCATATCTCTGAGGTCAGTGGTACATACATCAGTGGGATTTAAAAAATATTGTATCTCTGTTCAGAATGCTCTCATTGTTCATCTCCTCCACAATCCCGCTATGGCAACTCTAGCTGACAAGAATGATAGCTCTTTGATAGGTCTCTGGATAACCCATCTGGCAGTCTTGGATGTTTATTCAACCCAATAATAGCTAATATTCAGTCATCTTCCTCTTTCAGTTTGGTCTACAGAATTACACCAGAGAAAGATTTAAAAGAACACAGCTCTTGGCAGGTCATTCTTTTTGATCAAATATATTTTACCTAGTCAGAAAATCTGTAAGAATAACCATGAAATGCTTTAACAAAACCTTAAGAAATGTTTATCCTTAAAATCTTCTTCAGCGGCAGATAATCAATTAACAACAAATCTCTTGTTTGTTTGAATTTTTACCTCTACATATCAAACCTGTATATTCTAGTCTTTCAATCCATCTTTTAAATCCATCTATTAACTCTGTTCCTAACCGTTTTGATTTAGATTTGCTAACTTTATGTCCTAAGACTTCTCTAAATACAGTAATCAGTTCCCAGCATGCTGACAAAGATTTCTCTGAATTTATCATATAGTTTGGCCACATCACCAGAATATAATGATTCTTTAAATTTATGTCCCTGCTTTGGCTCCTTTTAATGCCTTTATTTCATTTCCAGCATTTGCAAATGGTACTGTAGTGATGGCAAAAAAGAAAGGGGTGAGAGAAGCCATCCTTGCATAGCCTTCTTGGGGAAGTGAAAACTCTTAGGAATATTGCTGGGTTTTTTTATGAGTTTCAAGGAGGAGTAGCCATGTTCATCTCTTGCTGAAGAAACCATAAAGAAAGCATCTTGTGGCACCTTAAGACTTAACACATTTTATGATGGAGTCGGATTTCAAGGTCTACAGCAGCAGACTTATCTGATGAAATAGGCCATGGTCTATAAAAATTTCTTCTGTAGTAAGAGCTCTGTTTGCTCATTCTGGGAATGTTTTTACCTTACTGGGACACTTTGTATAGATACTTCATAGATGCTCCACTTTTCTATAGATACTCTACACAAAGCAGGAGAAGCTCTCCAGACCTGTCGCCCTCCATGTGACAACAAAACTCAGGAAGGAGGAAGCAGGGGCAGAGCTAGCACATTCCTCTCTTTGTGCATTGCTTCAACACATTTCTTGAATGAATGAACATCACTGCAATTTATTAGTCTAATGTGCCAGAAGAACTGTTGTGTTATTTTATTTTCAAGAGCTAAGCTTAGTCTCTGAAGCTCAGTTGAATAATTTTGCCACCCTCCCATATTGAACTCCTTAAAAACAGCAAGCACATATTATTGTTTTCTATGTGGTAAACATAGCATAGAAAAAATGCTACAAACAATGATACAAGCATTTCCTATTATTTGCTTCCAACTCTCAAGATAATTTAGTAATGTTTTAACACAATATTCTCAGAAAAAGTAATGCGATATCATTATACGTATATGTTCTGGTAACTAAAACAGTAGTCCGAATGTTAGAATGCTGATGCATATGAGACTGTAAAAAAATAATATTTCTGTTTTTCTAAGGATACAAATAAAATTACTTTGTTTCAGAATTTACTCCTTTCAATAAGGCTACGATTTTACCATCAGATTCACAAATGCAGGTTGAGTAATAAGATTATATAACTTTAATTAGAACTTTCAAAGAAGAAAACCTAATGTTAAAAATGGTTGACTGTTAGAAGTTCTAAAATTTTGCCAGAAGTCCATCCAAATCAGGGGGTTTATATTGCTTTAACTGTTTATTTATCTTTTGAACTTCTTTCCCTTTTAAGTGGTATATTTAATACTGTTCTGTCATAATTTAACAATTGGAGGGGCTAGATTTCTTGGCTAGATTTCAAAATGTGGGTTCCATTTTCAAGTTTCTTTGTTTCAGAATGAGTTTTCTACTTGATAAGCTTCTAAAAATATTAATCATGTTTCTCCTAAACTGCTGTCTTTGTCTTTGCCTTTAAGATCTTATGGTGTCTCCATTCTTTAAATATTTCACCTTTGACTTTCCATCTTTCCCTTTCTTAAGTGCAGATAAATGAATAAAGTGCTCCATAATCACAGTTTTTGTTGCACTATGGCTCTGATTCCAAATGGTCTCCCAATCTGCATTCTTGCATAGAAATACTGAAATCCTCCTTTCTAATTTCTTTCCTGTCATGAAATTCTGTAACAGCAAATAATATTAATATGGAAAAACAGAATGATTTCCAATTGACAAGGGGGCCAGGCAATACTGAATTTTATCACCCTATTTGTTTAATTTGTATGCTTGAACATATAATAGGTAAAGCTGGATTAGATTCAGAGGAAAGAGGCATGAACACTAGAGGAAGGAACAGCAACAATTTAGGATATGCTGATGATACCCCACTAGCAGAAAATTGCAAAGACTTGGAATAGTTATTGAAAAAAGTCTAAGAAGGAAGTGCAAAGGCAGTTTACAATTGAATATTAAGAAAATAAAAAATAATGACCACAGATGATTTATACAACTTTAAAGAAGATGATGAAGAAATTGAAATAATGAAAGATGTCCTATACTTCTCAAAATGGAGACTGCAGTCAACAAATTGGAAGAAGTCTAGAACATGGAAGGGAAGGTATGAAGAGACTAGAAAAGAGCCTCAGGTGTAAAAATATATCTCTGAATACCAAAGTCAGGATCATCCATATCATTCTATTTCCAGTTGCTGTGTATGGCTATGAAAACTGGACCATGAAGAAAACTGATGGTAAAGGAACGAATTCATTTGTAGTGTGGTGCTGGAGGAGAGTTCTGTAGGTACCATGGACTGCCAAAACAACAATAACAAATAAATGGGTCCTAGAGCAAATCAAGCCTGAACTCTCCTTAGAAACTAAGATGACTAGGATGGGACTATTGTACTTGGGACACATCTTGAGAAGACATGATTCACTAGAAAAGACAATGATACTTGGTAAGGTAGAAGGCAGTACAAAAAGAGGAAGATCATGTTAAAGAAGGAGAGACTCAACCAAGGAAGACATAGCCCTGAATCTACAAGATCTGAAAAGGGCTGTTGATGATATGTTGAATTGGAGGTCACTTATTTGTAGGGTCACCATAAGTTGAAGTTGACTTAATGGCAGTTAATATTAACAATAAATGTTTTAGTCCATGCATGTGAATCATGTGGCTCTCCAAATATTGTTGGACTGCAGATTCCAGAATTCTTCATCATTGGCTATGTTGTCTAAGGCCAAGGAGACACAACAACAATATTCCTATTCCTATTTCAGCACAATTGGAGAAATACTTATTTTTATAGTTATGGTTATCTCCCAGAATCCTCCAGGTGACATGCATGACAGTTATAGTGGAACTATAACCCTGGGAGCTATAGTTCAAACAGTAAATTTTCCCCAAATTTTCTGAGTGCTCCCAAGCATGTTCACAAAGGAATATTTTAAAAAGCCATGGCTGATTAGACTAAAGGTCTGTTAAGGTCAGCAGTCCACCCACACAATCTCCAACCAGTTGCCCACTGGATCCCCACATGCACTTCCTAAAAGAGAATCTTTAAATATCCATTAAAGGAAATTTTTCTTTGAGACTCAATGGGGTGTTTTTTTTTCTGGGAGGGAGGAGTAGTTGTTTTGACTTCACTGTTGTTGAATCACTTTTATAATCAATTTCCTGTCACTGAAATGGCTCTGTTCTGCACACACACAGACACGTTGAGACAGATGTAGATCCTCTGTCTGAATATCTATTCACAGTCTAGGTTGATTCAGCTTCACAGAAGATAGCTGTGGGCTACTAATTGGTCTGTCTGAATTTTCTTTCTTTGGTAGGATTCAGCAAGGTTTAGCTAACTAATAGTTTGTCGATTCATATTATTTTAAGAAAAGAAGCTACTGTTTCTGAACTTCTTTTTGCCCAGGGGCAAACCACATTGATCTATACCAGTGGCTCTTAACCTGTGGTCCGGGAACCCCTGGGGGTCTGCAGAGCCATCACAGGAGTCCACAAAGCTCTGCTGCTGGACATCAACAGGAGAAGCAGCAACAACAGGGATATAGTAGCAGGGATGTGTGTGAGTGCCAAAACTGCTCCCTCATTTGCAAACAAGGAAGCAGTTTGGGTGTATGTGTGCACACCCCCTGCTGTTGTGTCTCTGATTAAAGGGACATGGCAGCAGGCATGTGTGCATACTCAAACTATGACTCTGGAGACTAGGGTATGAATCCCCACTCGGCCCTGGAAATCCACTGGGTGACCTGAGGCAAGTCACCTTGTCTCAGACTCAGAGAAGGGCAAAGGCAACAAATCTTACGAAGAAAACCTCCATGATAGGTTTGCTTTAACATCGCATAAATCAGTTTACAAAGAGGAGAAACATGATGACTAGAAAGAACCTTCCCCCTGTCAGCATCACTTTGTTGTTGTGTGCCTTCAAGTCTCTTCTGACTTATGGCAACCCTATGGCGAACCTATCCTATGTTTTTTTTTTTCTGATAAGATTTGTACAGAGGAGGTTTGTCTTTGCCTTCCTCTGAGGCTAAGAGAATGTGACTTGCCCAAGGTCCCCCAATGTCTGAGCAGAGATTGAATCCTTGTTTCCAGAAGCCTTTAATAAATAAATATTTGAATTTTTAAAATCTAAAATTAGAATATTTAAATCTTGAGTTAATCTTTGGGGACCCCAGCAACAAATTATATTTACAGGGGGTGTCTGGTAAAGAAAAGTTTAAGAACCACTGACCTATACCACTGTGGCCCACACCAATCCTTCATCCCAAGGTAAATCCAGCATTTAAATGCTAACACTCTCACATGCTCTCCTCACTTCTCTTTTCTATCTTACCATCTTTCTCCCTCTTTCTGCATCAGAGGTGGCAAAGTGGAGAATTTCAGGGGTAATTTTCTACTTTCAGAAACTGCTGGAGGTTGTACACATGCACCCAATGTGAGAAAAATGAAAATTGTAAAAAAATCACTTCTGCATTTAAACATTTTGTTTGTTTGTTTGTTTGTGAAAAGGTGTGAGAGACTGAGTGCGCCTTTGGGTGAAGCAGGTGGCTCCTTATGGATTGGTCCCATTCACCCTGCATGATTGCTCTTCTTGTTTGTTAACAATCCCTTCTCTACTGTGATAAACCACCAGAAGATTTGGTGTTCAGGGTTGTGTGTGTGTGTTTTCTTCGTAAAACTTAGCTTTGTCCCTTTGTCCCCTTTGGAGTAAGATTAGAAAAAGGGCCATGTGAGAGAAATTCACTTCTAATTTGGGCATGGACTCCTTCCATGTATATGTGAAGCTTATGAGCAACCTGTTTGTCTGCAGTCCTCTTTACCTACTCAATTGTGACCTTTTATTGCCTCCATTCCTCTTGGTGGGGATACAGATTTCTTTTTCCCCACCATATACCCTAACCAATATCTGAGAATCTCAATGCAGCTCACAATAAAACCACTTGGAACAATTTTAAAAAGCAAGAATAATTTGAAGGCTAAAACATATTAAACCATTTGACATTTAGAACAAGATAGTTTAAAAACATTTAAAACAATTTAAAATCACTCGTGCAAACTGAGAAGAATTCAATCATGTCCCTTGAACTTTTGTGAAGGCCTAGAGAAAAGTCATCTAAAAATGTCAGGGTGACACCTAAATAACAAGCTAACACAAGATGGCTATGTGATGGGAGGAGCAGAGTAGGAATTGATCTGCAAGAGGAAAAGACATTTTATTGGGACTAGTTTAACTGTCTCTGTAGGTACTATAGTTCTACTACCCACTGAAGCTGCAGTTCCAGGATGTTCTTACATGGAACTTCCTTTTGAGTACACCATGTAGAGCAGAGATGGAGAATGTGTGGTCTTCCTGAACTGATCTCTCATGATCCCTCATCATAGGCTGACTGGGATTGATCAATATTGTAGGGTGCAGCAAAATGGTGTCCGCACGTTCTCCAGTCCTGATGTGTTGTGCTATGGATACTCTTCAGTCTTTGTCCACCCCATCTCTAGGTGGTTAAGCTTTTAATCATACCCGAGGACACTTATTTGTATCCATATGCAGTGGCATCTGGTAGTTCTCATTTCTGTGGGTGGTGAACCCACTCTTGTGTCTGAGCCTGAATTTTAAGGGAGCTATCTAAGGTGCTGAACTTATTCGGGGTGGGAGAGGGTTCACCACCTTGTATAGCTTCTTGAAAGTATTGACTAAAATAGAGTGGATTCTTACTGCCCTATTGATGTATAGCCACCAATCACCACTTTTCATACACGTGTACATATACAGGTACAGATGCTATTAACGCAGTGTTGGAATTATCATACAGCTTGCCCTCCCCATCCCAAGACCCTTAGACTTCTTTGTACCACAGCAATCCTTCTCCCCAGATACTTTCTCAGCAACAAGTTCTTGGAGTCTACAAACTCTTGCTGAACCGACAGTATCCCTTCATCACACCTTCAGTTTCTTCAATTAGATATTTTCCTCCTAAAGCCAGCTTTGCCTCTAGATTTACTGAGCCCAATGCAATCATCTGGCTTCATAATTTTGTTGCAGCAGGCCTGCTGGCAAGTTTATTAAGTAATAAGGAATGACAGGTGGTGCATTTCCTGGCGGTTATAGCGTGTCTTGGGTGGTGTTGATAAGGCACAAGGTCGAAGACTTGTGGTTTTAATAGCCCAAGAAGTGCACTCTGGAGATCGAGTATCTTATTGGTCTAATGAAGTGGAACTGAAACATAAAGAAAAATGTTATAGTAAACTGCCTGTTACTTCTCTACCCTGGGAAAAAAAGAGGAAGTGGGAATGCTGAAAACAGAGAATCTGTATATTATGCATTTCAATATATATCAGTATATCAGGAAGATCTTGCGGGTGAATTATGGAGCAACTGGAGATACAGTGATCAGATGAAATAGATGACAGGATTCCTATATCTTTTACCAATTGTGTGAAAAGGCAGTAGAAAGGCTTTTAAAAGAGGAATTGCTTTGTTGTTGTGAGCCTTCAAGTCATTTCCCACTTATGGAGAGTCTAAGACAATCTAATCATGGGGTTTTCCTGACAAGATTTGTTCAAAGGGGGTAGAGGGTAGAGAGGTATGTGAGGTAGAGAGTATGTGACTTACTTATAGTCACTCAGTAGGTTATCATGGCATTCAAGCCCTGGTCTCCAGAGTCATAGTCTTAATGCTCAAGCCGCTACATCATGCTGGCTCTTATGCCGCGCCCCCCAAGGCAAGACAATAGTTGTGCAAACTACTAGGACCATACTTTATTGACCACTTACAACCATCTGTGGACTTCATCAAACTGTGAAGGCTTATACTGAGTCCCCCTGAACCTCCCTTTCAGCCATGTCATGGGGCAGCCACTCAAGACCCTAATGACAAGTGATAAGTCACAGCTTGCCACTGGTTGTCTATCCCCTATTAAAAGGACTTTCCCAAGCCATATATCTCTCCAGATCCCAGGATTTAAGGTAGGAGCTGTCCTAGGCTGGTTTGTTTGCTGCCCAGGGATCCAAGGTTACTAATGTTTGCTGCCCAACCCATGGACTGAAGGGTAGAGTAAAGAAGCCTCTTTCATCATAAAGGTGCCCTTTGCTGCTCACCTTCACTAAGATTCATAATCCATCTGCACTACCTGCCGGAGACAAGGGACAAGCATCTGCTCAATGCCTTTCTCTCACTGTTCTTCCAATATACTACAAAATCCCAAATCCCCAAAACAGTGATATGTTTAATGGACAACCAAAATGCAGAAAATATATCAGGTTCACGGGCTTTGAAAGCTTGCATGATGTGTTTTATTGGCCAATAAAGCTATTACTCTTTTGTAGATTTTTGATTTTGTTATATTTTATTGCATGACCAACCTGGCTGCCCCAAATATGTACCTCCAGTGTGGTTGTTAACCCCTGCTGTGAATCGGTTTGAAATAAATCATTGCCCTGTTCAGAAAAGTGGATCCTGTGCAACCTAAACAGCTCTGGGTGTTCAACATGGATTTTGGAATGCAGGAGGAAATGCCCCAGACTCTTGTCTATGGCCATACTTGCCACTCATTTGACCTTCCTATGGGCCTTATCCAAGCACTGAGGACCCCATTTCCATGCCATACCAGCTTCAGCAGGATGGTGGACTAGATCAAAACCACTCTGCTTTGGTGAATGGCCCGTGACAGTAATGTCTGCCAGCCCAAGATTATTAACACTGAGCAGCTTAAGATGGATCAGGAACACGTGTGGACGGAGACCCAAGCACTCCAGAAACAGGACCAAGCCAAAGCCATCCACTTCACCCCAGCCATTTGAGTGTTGCCTATTTATTGTGTTACCATGCTGTACACCCTTACTCCATGGTATAGTCTAATTGGTGAGAAATATCATTTAATTGGTGAGAGATATAATTTCTAATACAAAACTCATACATTTATGGTTGGAAGGCATGTGGAAAAGGACTCTAGTTGAAAGGTGTATGCTAAGACAGATGACCTCAGCATGGCCAAGTTGTAAGTTCAAGGAGATTAGATAGGAAAGCCCTGGCACTGATGGGTTTGCAATAATCCTTTCAATGACCCAGTCTTCAAATACAATAGCAAATGAAACTGCCTCAATGAAGCAACCAATGGCCATCATTCTGTAACCTCTTCCCACAGAAACTCTCCTTTGTTCCCTCACCTGACTAGACATTAAGAGACTATCATGACTCCCATCAGTCTTTTGTCACCTGAAGCTAGGACCATTAGTCCATTGCAAACCCATTTTGTTTGCCCTGCCAGAAAGCAATTAACACATTCCCCTTCAAGCCAGGAAACAGGATACTGAAACCCTGGCCCCAAGCCTGACAATTTGTAGTACCTTGGATGCACTTAAGCGTGTTAGTCTGTCCATTGGCTTCCCAGTTCTCATGCCTTGTGCTACTCTTAAACACTTGTTTGAGCCACCTCACTTTGATCTTCTGCCTCTGAAACAGTAATTATCACCTACTTCACCCTCAAATCTCTCATTAGCCAACATTTCTCTCCTTCACCTTCACTAGCCTTGTATGGCTCACAAGACTGCTTGATAGTTTGCATGTGAGTCTATGAATCCCCCTGGAAAGGCATTCTTTTGACTCTAACTGGTTAATAATTAATACTGGTATACACAGGTGAAAAGTTCCTGTGGTTACCCCCCCCCCTGCAGGCTTACTTTGAGCTTTAGTCCTCACCTTTCTAAGGAGACACTGGCACTGCTGGAGGACCTCAAGGTCCCCCACCTTTTGGGGTAACAATTGCATTTTATAGATACCTATCCAAGGGATACAGGAACATGGCAATTTGTTGTGTCTAGTATCCTAAGTGACTAATTAGTAATAGATAACTTTCCTCAACTGTGGCTATCAGCTGTCTGTTTTAGGAAGAGTTCAAAATTGGTTTACATCTCCTATGCAGTAATAACATACAACTGGCATCCCTTTCAGTGTTTGTTGTTGTAGTTGTTGCTGTTGCTGTTGCGTGCCTTCAAGTCATACTGGTGCAATGCTGTGGCTGTCCTAATTCTTAGGTTCTAAACCATGAGTGATCCCATCCAGTGGTACTGATTCTGTGTTACTTAGGCATTTTATTGACATTTAAAATATTTATATATAGCACCTTTAAAGGCCATGCAGCCCTTATTAACAGCCCTCCATATTCACAAGGCAATATCCTTATAATAAAATAATATAAACATGCCATTATAATATATAAATTCAGTAGAAAGGGCATGAAATGATATCATCTAAACTTCACTGTTTAAGAAAAACCCCAGTGACCATTTTAAAAGCCTGAGCCAAATCATTATTACATTTTCAATAAAAGTGGATCTAAGCTTATCCTTAAAAGCCTATTTAAAAACACAGAAACTGATTTCCTGTGGCAAAGAGTTCCATCATTGAAAGAATGGCTGTGTAGACCTAAACTGTATGGGTGCAGGTCATTCTTTAAATACCTAGTCTTAAGCCAGGCCTAAAATCACTGTTATGTGCTTCCATTACCTCATTCTCCCAAGCAAACTAGTACAGCTTTGTTTCTTCTGTACTAAGCAGACTGCGTTACAGAAATGTAATCTGGATATCTAGTCTAGTTTAGTGCATAGATAACTTTGGCAAAATCTTGTTTTTATTCCCCACAGAATGGAGTCTGCCTGTATGTCAGTCCAACCTGATTTATTTATTAAATTCCATTTATTAGTTTCTTGAGGTGATGTACATGGTTCCTCTCCTCCCTATTTTATCCTTACACCAACCCTGGTGTCATGTTAGGCTGAGAGAGAATGCTTCATACGCAGTCACTCAGGGTGCGTCCATACTTCACAACTCAACTGCCATGGAATCCTTGAACCTGAAGTTGAGGGAGTGATTTTTAGAATTCTCAGCCAGAGAGCATTTGTGCCTTATAAAACTATGGATTGCAGGATTCTGTAGAAGTTGCTATGGCAGTTAGAAAGGAATCATACTGCTATAATTGTATAGTGGGAAAGGACCCCAGGATTCCATAGGACAGAGCCACAGCAGCTGAAATGCTATCAGTCAAACTGATAGCACCTTCAGCCATTAATTGTGAAGTACAAATACTTTCTCAGTAAGCTTAATGGTTCATTTGGAGCTATTTCTCAAATCTCAGTCCATCATACTTGAAAAGGGACTCTGGGGCACCAATGTCACCTCCTCCTTTACCACTAGCATTCAAGACAACACTAGAAGCACTCTTAAACTGTAAATCTGATCCCATTTAACACTGATCATGTTTCTCTGCTCAGTTGGTAGATTTCCCTACCCACAGCACCTGCACAGACCTGAACAAGAACAAGAAAGTGCTGTTTGTGACTGAACACAGACTGTTTGCTTCTAAAAAGCCAGAAACGCTAATCCCCTCTCCATTACATATAAATGATACATCACACTGGTGTTGGACTGGCATTAGCACTGCTGTAATGCTAAACATAAAAGATATTTCTCAGCTGTGTAGGAAAGCCCTTAGTCTCTAAGCATTAAATGTTTATATCATTATTGCTTCCCTGTGGATGTTATATCAGATGTTGAAAGATGTCATCTGTGCAATAAAGACATTAAAACCGTCTAAGAAGCTGGCCTTGCTTAGCAATCCAAACACAGCCAGGGCAGAGAAAACTGTTAAATCACCATCTCTACAGAGAAAGAAAGAAATAATTAATGTATCTATACATAGCCTTGGAGACTGATAGCTGTAATTTAGCTCCGGCTGCTCAGCACTTCTATCAGAAATGACAAAGTGACTTGCAGAATTACCTGTTTCCTAATCAATCAATCACCTCTTATTCAGGAGAGACTGGGTTTGCTATCTAAAGAGAAGAGTTCCTAAAAGAAACTAGGACAGCTAAGCCATATGGATAGCCATATGGGAAAAGGAACATCTGCAGAAACCATAGAAAGGCATCTCTGAGCAAATATTTTCTCCTCTTGTATTTGTTGTGAAGAGGAATTGGATTAATTATGTAAACCATATCCATGGCAGAACCAAAATGAGCTTTCACAAGTCTTTAATCAGATTTCAATTGGCATGGGGAGAAGCTGGAGTGGGGTAGAAAGTGTCTATTTCATGCTATGTGTCTGTTTGCCAACAAGTAATCATATTTAGGTAGTCACTGGGTTGTAGATGCAAGAAGTTGTTGTAAATACAGAAGTCTGTTGGGAGCAACTGTCCCATGTGGAATAGATCCATGTTAACCTCAGATCTCCATTTTCATATACAGCCACCAAATTTAAAGTGGAACCATAATTTGAAACTAATTCTCTAGCAGTCTGGTTGATCCTAGGATTTCATTCTTGTCTGCATTCTTTGAAGACTGTAGCAATGACTGGGGAAGATAGAAGACAAACCTGAATATCCATTCTTCAGACGCAGTAATGGGCCCTACTTGACATCCAGTGGACTATTTTGTGGGAAACAATGGTGCAAATGTTTTTAAAATTCTTACTAGAGCAGTACAGGAATATATCACACACTATAACTTCAATATTGTAACACAGGGATGAACCAAGTTGCTGTTGCCATTTGCCAACTAGAACATGATGTCACAAAAGACAGGAGACCATTTTACCCTCTGTGTGTGTGTACCTTCAAGTCACTTGTTGACTTATGGTGACCTCATAAATTCCATGGAATTTTCTTAGCAAAGAATAATCAGAGGTGGTTGTACCAATACAACCTAAGGCACCTGGTATTCTACAGCCGTGAAAATCAAATTTATAACACACTATATTGTAAAGACACACAACATAAGCTAATACAGGAAAACTATAGCTTCAATTAGCATATCAATTTATAGACAAAACCAAAGATGTTTTGACAAAAAAAACAAGATTGTGCACCAGGCAGATGGAGTGTAATGCTTTGCCTGCACAGTTCTGTGTTCTCTCCCTACTGGTAGCTGTCAGTCTCTGGAAGGCTGCTAACTCACATCAAACAGCAGGGAAGAGAGGAGGCAGGGTGAGGGTTGAGCAATAGGAACTGCTTCTTTGTCCCTACTGTGTTTCTCTGAAACAATGGGACAGGAATAATAATCTTAGGCCCCTTCACACTACATACCTATTTATTCAGGCATTCATTTATCACCTTTCAACTTATCAAAGCCCTCAGAGCAACACAGAGTAGGTAAAGAACAATTTTAAAACCAGGATTTCCAGAGTGAAAACTCCTGTTGTGTAGCAGAGGGAAGGTGTTGTTTATCAAGAAACCAGGGCTGACAGGTCCCTCCCTAAACTTCAGACCCCAGGATTCCATAGGATGTTGAAAGTGGAATAATAGCACTGTAACAGTCTAGCAATAGCAATAGCATGTGTATTTCTATACCGCTTATCAGCTAAGTGCTCTTTAAGCAGTTTACAATGTGTCAGCTAATTGCTACCCAACAAGCTGGGTACTCATTTTACTGACCTGAGGAAGGATGGAAGGCTGAGTCAACCGGGATCCTGGCAGGACTGAACTCACAACGTTGTGACTGCAGTACCGGCATTTAACCACTGTGACCCAGGTAGCCAGTAACACTTGCTGAAATTCCCTCTTCTACACAACGTTTAAAAGTACAGGTTTCACTCTGGCAACCCTATTCAAAACATTAAATAAACTAAATAACTAAAAACAATTAAAACGCCCAAGCCTTCTCTTTAAAAATAGTTCTAAAACAGTTTTAAAAACAACCTTTAAAAATCATTCTAAAAATAGTTTTAAAAACAATCAAAGCTGACACTCTTAATTTTAAGATCCAAAGGCCAAGAGAAATAACCTACAGGAAACTCAAAATGGACCGAGCCAGCCTGACCTTAAGAGGGAGTTTGACAGTTGGGCTGCTGCTACAGGTAAAGCCCTGTTATATGCACCCACCAGCCTCACTTGGTGTGTAGTACCATGATTCCATTTTACTTGCCACTAGAGTTACCAGCTCAGAATTGTTTTAGATTATATGGCTATTTCCATACTAGATTGTTATAGCTCTATCATTCCACTTGCAACATCCTATGGAATCCTGGGGTTTGCAGTTTCGGGAGGGGCTGGCTGGCCCCTCTCTAAACTGCAAACTCCAGGATTCCATAGGATGTTGCAAGTGGAATGATAGAGCTATAACAGTCTAGTGTGGAAATGGCCCATATTTCCAAGTGAACACCTGAGACCTCTGGTAATGTCATTCAAACATACACACACATACAAACTCACAGGGAACATATTTTCCTGTTTGGAAATTGAGGCAGAAAAATGAGCTAAAGACACTGTTCCTGGATCAAGGTGAACTGAAGCTATTTTTACTTATTGAAATGGGATAAGGAACACTTAATCTGGCCTAATTGCTTCTGGCCAAATGGTGGACACAGAGCAGATGGAGGGAAGAACACTGGCACCACTGCAGCTGAGAGGGAGGAAGCTGACTAGGGCCCTTTCCGCACCGGGCTATTAAAACAGCGCAGAGCGACCTACGACGGAGGAGTGGACTGGGGCGCACCTCAGTCCGGTTTGGAGCGACCAGAACTGGTCGTGCAGCGTGCTTTTTAAAAACCTCTTGGGGGCCTTGCTTGTTTTTGCTGTTAATTGCTTGCTATTGTTTGCTGGCTACTGCCTGGCCGTGGGCTCTGCCTGATCACACGGTCTGACTAACGAGAGGGAGGAGGCAGCTAGCGGGGAGGAGCTTTATTAGGAGCTACCAACGGGCCTCTAGCTCATTTCCCAGAGGAAAGAGCAGAGGAGAGCTGGGCCTGTGAAGACGTCCTAGACCAGGTGTGTTTCACAGGCTTGTTTTTTTTTGCTGAGCTTGTTTTTGCTGTGCTTGGGGGCCTTGCTTGTTTTTGCTGTTAATTGCTTGCTATTGTTTGCTGGCTACTTCCTGGCCGTGGGCTCTGCCTGATCACACGGTCTGACTAACGAGAGGGAGGAGGCAGCTAGCGGGGAGGAGCTTTATTAGGAGCTACCAACGGGCCTCTAGCTCATTTCCCAGAGGAAAGAGCAGAGGAGAGCTGGGCCTGTGAAGACGTCCTAGACCAGGTGTGTTTCACAGGCTTGTTTTTTTTTGCTGAGCTTGTTTTTGCTGTGCTTGGGGGCCTTGCTTGTTTTTGCTGTTAATTGCTTGCTATTGTTTGCTGGCTACTTCCTGGCCGTGGGCTCTGCCTGATCACACGGTCTGACTAACGAGAGGGAGGAGGCAGCTAGCGGGGAGGAGCTTTATTAGGAGCTACCAACGGGCCTCTAGCTCATTTCCCAGAGGAAAGAGCAGAGGAGAGCTGGGCCTGTGAAGACGTCCTAGACCAGGTGTGTTTCACAGGCTTGTTTTTTTTTTGCTGAGCTTGTTTTTGCTGTGCTTGGGGGCCTTGCTTGTTTTTGCTGTTAATTGCTTGCTATTGTTTGCTGGCTACTTCCTGGCCGTGGGCTCTGCCTGATCACACGGTCTGACTAACGAGAGGGAGGAGGCAGCTAGCGGGGAGGAGCTTTATTAGGAGCTACCAACGGGCCTCTAGCTCATTTCCCAGAGGAAAGAGCAGAGGAGAGCTGGGCCTGTGAAGACGTCCTAGACCAGGTGTGTTTCACAGGCTTGTTTTTTTTGCTGAGCTTGTTTTTGCTGTGCTTGGGGGCCTTGCTTGTTTTTGCTGTTAATTGCTTGCTATTGTTTGCTGGCTACTTCCTGGCCGTGGGCTCTGCCTGATCACACGGTCTGACTAACGAGAGGGAGGAGGCAGCTAGCGGGGAGGAGCTTTATTAGGAGCTACCAACGGCGCGCGCCTTTGGCGCGCGCACTTGCACTCCTTTACTTTCTCGAGCTTCTCCTGTACTACTCTCTGTTGTTTCAAGGATGGAAGGTGAGGGAGCTGCTGCAGTCACCTGTAACGCTTGTGGCATGTTCCTTTTCTTGCCACAAGAGGTTCTCGGGTACACCTGCACCAAGTGCAAGCTGGTCACCTTCTTGGAGGAGAAGGTTCGCCAGCTGGAGGCACGAATTTCTGATCTCCATCTTATTAGGGAAGGGGAGGAGTTTTTGGATAGGGCAGAGAAACCTACCAGAAGACCGAATGCACGGAGGAGCTGCCAGATCAGGAAGTCACCACACTTTGCCGGGAAACGGAGGTTTGGGCGAATGTCACACGGAGGAGTAAAAGGACCAGGAAGGTAACAGAGACTCTTAGCATACACAATCGCTTCGAACTACTTGGCCTTATGAACAATGAGGAGCACCACGCGGAGGGAACAGAATGTCAACAAGAAGGAATCAAACTTCACCAACAGGGACTAGATCAACACTCCCAGCCTAAACAGAATGCCCAGGCAGTCCGAGTAGAACAGGTTCGCCGAGGAGCCCAGGACAAGTCTCAGAGGAGGCGAGTTCTGGTTGTTGGGGACTCTTTGCTAAGAGGAACTGAAACAGCAATCTGCAAAACGGACAAGCTCAATCGAGAAGTCTGTTGTCTTCCTGGGGCCAGGATCAACCACATAACGGAGAGGCTAACCAGGCTAGTCAAACCCACTGACTATAAGCCCCTCATTTTGGTTCATGTGGGAACCAATGACACTGCGAGGAGCAGCTTAAACCACATTGCAAAGGACTACGAGCGTATGGGGACCAAGCTTAAGGACCTTGGTGTGCAGGTGGTCATTTCGTCTCTCCTCCCTGTTCAAGGATACGGCGCATGTAGGGAAAGGGCAATAGTAGAGGTCAACAACTGG
Organism: Ctenosaura bakeri; assembly: GCA_948474755.1. Taxonomy (NCBI): domain Eukaryota; kingdom Metazoa; phylum Chordata; class Lepidosauria; order Squamata; family Iguanidae; genus Ctenosaura; species Ctenosaura bakeri. The sequence continues at coordinate 183,886 of CAOLHI010001959.1, read as the reverse complement.
CTCCGCACATGGTGCCGCCAACAACGGTTTGGGTTTTTGGAACATGGCCTGAATTTCCATGAACATGGGCTTCTGGCAAGGGATGGGCTGCACCTCACAAAACTGGGCAGGAATGTTTTTGCAAACAGTCTTGCAAGGAAGATTAAGAGGTCTTTAAACTAAGATCCACTGGGGAGGGAGACAATATTATTCAGGGCAAGGACTCAGAGAACACAGGGGGAAAAGGCCCAAATGATACTGGACAAGTAGTACAAGCGGCCAATGGCGGGAGGAGTAGAAACAATAGTACAGGACTTGCAGGAAGGGCCTGGGGACTTAAGTGTCTCTACACTAATGCAAGGAGTATGGGAAACAAGCAGGATGAGCTTGTACTCCTAGTACAAGAAAATAAATACGATTTGATAGGCATCACTGAGACCTGGTGGGATGAGTCTCATGATTGGAATATAGGAATAGAGGGGTATAGCCTATTTTGTAAAAATAGACCAAACAAGAAAGGAGGAGGAGTAGCCTTGTATGTCAAGGATGTTTTCACCTGTGAAGAGATCCTGGGCTTAAACCCAGAAAGCCAGGTAGAGAGCATTTGGGTAAGAATTAAGGCAGCGAGAAACAATAGGGATATTCTGGTGGGGGTTTACTACAGACCTCCAACCCAGGCTGAGGACTTGGATGACGCCTTCCTCAACCAAATGACTGAACATTCAAAGAGGAGAGATACAGTAATAATAGGAGATTTCAATTACCCAGATATATGCTGGCAGTCAAACTCTGCCAAGACAGCAAGGTCCAGCAAGTTTCTTGCTTGTCTTGCAGACAACTTCATGGTCCAGAAGATGGAAGAGGCCACAAGAGGATCAAATATTCTAGATCTGGTCTTGACCAACAGGGATGACCTTGTGAATGAGGTAGAAGTGGTTGGATCTTTAGGGGGGAGTGACCATGCCCTGTTGGAATTTAGCATTCAGTGGGAAGGAGAAGATAAGGGTAGCCAGACACTCGTCTTAGATTTTAAAAAAGCGGACTTCTGTAAACTTAGGGAGCTGCTGGCTGGAATTCCGTGGTCAGGAATAGTGAAAGGGAAAGGAGTTCAGGAGGCATGGGAGTTCCTTAAAAAGGAGATACTGACGGCACAGTCTAAAACTGTGCCAATAAGGAGGAAAAATGGAAGGCATCTGAAGAAACCAGAATGGTTGACTAAAGAACTCTCAGCTGAGCTAAGAGTTAAGAGAAACACGTATAGGAAATGGAAGAAGGGGAAACCACCAAAGAAGAATTTAAGCAAGTAGCCAGGAGATGTAGGGAGGAGGTCAGAAAGGCTAAAGCACAGAACGAACTTAGGCTGGCCAGAGACATTAAAAACAATAAAAAGGGTTTTTTTAAATATGTCCGCAGCAAAAGGAAAAAGAAGGAGACAGTAGGGTCGCTACGCAGAGAAGATGGCGAATTACTCACAGGGGGGAGAGAAAAGGCAGAGCTACTTAACACCTTCTTTGCCTCCGTATTTTCCCAGAAGGATACAAGCACTCAACCTGGCGGTTGGGGAGCAGGGGAGGAAGCAGAGGAAATGAGGCACTTAATAAGTAGAGAGGTGGTACAGGAATACCTGGCCGCATTGGATGAATTCAAGTCTCCAGGGCCAGATGAATTGCATCCTAGGATACTAAAAGAGCTGGCAGAGGTCATTTCGGAACCGCTTGCTATAATTTTTGAGAAATCTTGGAGGACAGGAGAAGTTCCAGCAGATTGGAAGAGAGCAAATGTTATCCCCATCTTCAAGAAGGGAAAAAAGAGGACCCAAATAATTATCGCCCAGTCAGCCTGACATCGGTACCCGGAAAGATCCTGGAGCAGATCATTAAGCGTTCAGTTTCTAATCATTTAGAAAACAACGCAATAATCACGAGAAGTCAACATGGATTTCTCAAAAATAAGTCATGCCAGACTAATCTGATCTCTTTTTATGATAGAGTTACTAGCTTGATAGATGAAGGGAATGCTGTGGATGTAGCATATCTCGATTTCAGTAAGGCCTTTGACAAAGTTCCCCATGACATTCTTGCATCGAAGCTAGTAAAATGTGGGCTAGACAGGGCTACTGTTAATTGGATATGTAATTGGTTGACCGACCGAACCCAACGGGTGATCACGGATGGCTGCTTTTCATCCTGGAGAGAAGTGACTAGTGGGGTGCCACAAGGTTCTGTCCTGGGCCCAGTGCTGTTCAATATTTTTATCAATGACTTAGATGAAGGAATAGAGGGCATGCTCATCAAATTTGCAGATGACACCAAATTGGGAGGGGTTGCTAATATGCCAGAGGACAGGATCAAAATTCAAAATGACCTGGATAGATTGGAGAGCTGGGCCAGGGCGAACAAAATGAAATTCAACAGAGAGAAATGTAAGGTCCTACACTTAGGCAGAAATAATGGAATACAGAAATATAGGATGGGGGACACGTGGCTGGATAGCAGTACGTGTGAAAGGGATCTAGGAGTCTTCATAGACCACAAGCTGAACATGAGTCAGCAGTGTGATGCGGCAGCCAAGAAAGCCAATGCAATTCTCGGCTGCATCAACAGGAGTATGGTGTCTAGATCGAGGGAGGTACTGGTACCACTCTACTCTGCTTTGGTTAGACCCCATCTTGAATACTGTGTCCAGTTCTGGGCACCCCAATTCAAGAAGGATATTGACAAGCTGGAGCAAGTCCAGAGGAGGGTGACCAAAATGGTGAGAGGCCTGGAAAACATGCCCTATGAGGATAGACTGAGAGAGCTGGGTATGTTTAGTCTGCAGAAAAGGAGGTTAAGAGGGGACATGATAGCCATGTTTAAATATTTGAAGGGATGCCACGTAGAGGAAGGAGGGGGCTTGTTTTCTGCTGCTCCAGAAACCAGGACAAGGAGCAATGGATTCAAGCTGCAGGAAAGGAGATTCCACCTGAACCTCAGGAAGAACTTCCTGACAGTCAGGGCTGTCCGGCAGTGGAATCTGCTGCCTCGGAGAGTAGTGGAGTCTCCTACCTTGGAGGTTTTTAAGCAGAGGCTTGATGACCATCTGTCGGGAGTGCTTTGAGGGTGTTCCTGCATGACAGGGAGTTGGACTGGATGGCCCGTGTGGTCTCTTCCAACTCTACATTTCTATGATTCTATGATTCTATGACTCCATGTCGCTCCGTCGCCACGCTCCGGTGCAGATTTGCAGGCGTGCACTAGTGCGTGCCTGCAGATCTGCCGGGGCGTGCTTTAGGCTGGTGAGCTTCTCTGGTTGGTGGAGAGCCTCCACCAACCGGAAGCTGCCATTTTGGACACCGGAGCAGTGTGGAACGATGAGCTCGCACTGCTCCTCGTCCTGATGGACTCACCCAGATGCTGAAGAAATCTGGTGAGTTCCGTTTTTGTCCTTTCCCACGTGTGGAAAGGGCCTAAGTAAATAGGATTAGAGGAGATAAATACAGAGAGCACACAACTCCCTTTTTGCAACAACCTCACTGACTGCATCTCCATTTCCAGGCACAGTTCAAAATACTGGTTTTGACCTATAAAGCCCTATACTGCTCAGGTTGACTTTATTTGAAGTGCTGTAGTCTTCCTTACAAAGCTGCTCATGTTTTGAGATCTGCTGGGGAGACTCTTCTCTCTGTCCCACCACTATCACAGGTATATCTGTTGGGAATACAGGAGAGGGCTGTCTCATTGGCTGCCCCCAATCTCTGGAACTCCCTTCCAAGAGGGATCAGACTGGCAGCCTCACTCTTCTGATGGGCGATACAGAGATAGGCCTTTGAAGACTGAGTGTACAAGGCCCATGTCATCTAAACAATGAGCTGGACTTTCCATCTGTTATTTTTATTGTGCTATTTTTTTTAATGATTTCCATTTTTAGCTGTTTTTAATTTTTTGATCATTTAGTCATCTTTTCTCTTTTGTATTTTGTGAATTTGAACTGTGTGTTTTTATCTGTTGAAAGCTGCCCTGAATCTGAACTGGGGAAAAAGTGAGATATAAATAAATTAATAATAATGGCCGGAATCTTGTATGGCAGATACACATCTATACCCTGGAATAATGCACTTATGACATTTTTGTATTCACAGCCTGTACATAGCCTCTAGTTTAGGGGCTATTAAGGTATTGCAAATGTCCCTCAATTCCCACTTCCTGGGAAGCAGCTGATGCGATTGAGGAGGGTCTGTTTCCCTGTTGATCAGAAAGCAGTTGGCTGCCATTTGCACTCAGTCCCCTTGCACAAGTAATCTCTGGTGCAAGGAGAATTGTGACAGGGACCTTTTTCTGCCTTTTACACTGGAGATAATTTACAATGGTGTGGAAAAAATAGTCAGCTGCTTCCTGAGCAACACGGGAATGACCCACATCAAACTAGCTGGAATTCACTGAGTAGCATCATAACTATGATGTGATGGACATCTATAGACCATACAGGATTCCAGTTCATCATCATCATCATCATCAATCATCATCATCATCATCATCATCATCATCTAGACCCTCTAGAGTCTTGGGAAACTGTAGCAACAAATCAGTTAAGCTTGCAGGTTGTAGGAAGCTGATGTTTTCCTAGCTTGAGCTGGAGATTTGCACACAGCCTTTTCCTCGTCTGGAGCTGAACCTAACAAAAGTGGAGAATTTGTACCTTTGTCTCCTCCCTGGAGATAACAAAAACTGGCAACCCTACCTGCCATGGTTTCACCCTATGGAATTCTGGGTTTTGTAGTTTAAGGAGGGGTAAACATATTTTTCAGCCAGAGAGCTCTAATGCCTCACTATACTATAAACCCCAAGATTCCATAGGATACAACCATGGCAGTTATACAGTGGAATAATAGTGCTATAATTGTGTGGTCCCAGGAGAAAGGCAGAGGCCCTTTCCTCAGTGTCCTCCCATGGGGACGGGAGAGGAGTGGCACCATGACAACATCATGCAGAAGCATCGTTCCTCATTCCTGCTCCTCTCCTGCCCCCAGGTGGTGTGCTTGCGGGTTAAATCACTGACAGGTTTTCCCCATCAATGACATGCAGTCATGCCACCATCCCACAGTTATGTGTCCTGCAGAAGGGCAGGAAGTGTGATGGCGGTGCTTCCTGCCCTAGCACAGCCTGGGAAAGTACCCAGCTGTGCTGCAAAAGGAAGCAATATGTCTATCATGCTCCCTTTCCTCAGGGAGCTGGTCCTGTGTGAAGGGAAGTACTCCCATTCCACTTCCTTCCTGGCAGAGCCACTGGTGGGATCACCACCAGAGCATGGCTGGACAAGGTAGGGGGCGGAAATGGCCAGAGTGTAAATCCAATAGATATATTTTTATTGTTGTTTTCAATTAAACAACAAACATAACGAAATAATACAAAAAACAGAAAAAAGAAGAAACTAAAAAGAAGAAACTTCCAACATGCAACATTAATACAAACAGCACATAACAAATCTACAAATAAATATAAAAAACTACCACTAATTAAAAAAATGAGAAACTAAAAATTAGTTCCTGCCCTTGTCTCAAACAGCTCCTAGTATAATAATTATATTTAACATTCCTTTAAAAAAAACAAACACATTATCATCTGAGTCATCATCTACTGTTGCAAATATATTCTACCCAAAAGGATTAAACTGTCTTATGAAACAGTGACCGACAATATAGCAATATCTAATAACTATCTTATAAAACTAAAATAACATTCAAAAGATAGACGGATAGATAGTGTGAAAATGGCCACTGCTTCGGCTTCCCTGTGTCTACAGAAGTGCAGCGGGAATGGGAGGTAGTCCCTGCTGCTCTGTCCCTTCCTTCTCCCAGTGTTTAATAGCAGCAGCACTGCCTCCCCTGGGCCTGGCAGCTGCTGCGGGGATATTTTGGATAAAGCATAATGAGCTGATGAATAGCCCCCACACCCTGTCTGAAAGAAAGCATAAGGTAGATGATCTTGACTTACATTGTAACCTCCAACTGTCCCAAATTGTCTGCTGTCCTGCTTTTTCAGCTGCTTTAAAAAGGTCCCAGTTTCTCTCTCTTCCTCCCAGTTCCCACCTTTGCATTCAGTTTACCTTAATTGCTGCAAACTGAGGGCCTTTCCACACTACACCTTTACAGTGCTATTATTCTACTTTCAACATCCAATGGAATCCTGGAGTTTGCAGTTTAGAGAGGGGCATTTAGAATTTCCAACCAGAGAGCTCTTTGGCTTCAGTAAGCTACAAACCCCAGAATTCCACAGGATGTTGAAAGTGGAATAGTAGCACTATAACAGTGTAGTGTGGAAAGGCCCTGAATTTAAATTACAAAAGTGCTTTTTACTCAATTTACTCAGCGGGGTGGGGGGAGGAGAAAGAGAAGGGTTCAGAATCATTCTCTTCCCGACAGGCTCAAGCGAAAGCAAACTGCTGCAGCCTCTCCTAGTTTTCATGTCCTTCCTCATCAATAATTTTGTCTTCTTATCCACCCTTTGTTGTTTGGGTACACACGTCCTGGTTTTCACCCATGAAAATTTGAAGGATTTGGTACATCATATCATTCCATCCAGAATTTTTTTTTACTGGTCTTTATACTACAATTATTTTTAAAAACCTAAAGATAAAACGAAAACTGAAAGCACCGTGTTTAACTGGTAGCTTTTCTATGTCACCATTGGTATGGAAAAACAGAGACAACTAAAAGACAGGCCAACTTTTGCTAGTTTGAGATATTGATGACTGAACAGTTCAGTCCCTGGAGAACTATTATTACTTTTACTTGAGTACTGGTTTTATTGCACATTCAGTTTTCATTTTATCTTTAGTTCCTTAATGTCCCTCGTACAACATCCACTGAAGAAAGTTCTATGTCAAAATGTTTGATTTTGTACATATACTGGTATTTTCATTGAGAAGGTACTTTCTTTCTTTTACTGCACTGGTTTATGTTGTATATCTTTACAGTATAGTTTTCAATTTTTTCTCTCCATCTTTTAACCTTAGTATTTTTGAGGGTTTTAAAATGCTATTAAAATAGATTTATTTATTTGGACATGTGCAGTTTTATTTCCTGTTTTTGCTCTTCCTTTTCATACCCTCCAACTGCTTGATTTGGCAGGGGTAGTACTAAGTAATCCTCTATCATCTCACTTTTTCATCTGCTTTTAAATGTCCCAGTTTTCCCCTTTTCCCACTTTGTCCTCAGCTTACTTCAGTTGCAACAAAATGACTTAAGAGTACCAAAGTAGTTTGCACACAACTAATTCAGTGGGTATAGAGGAATGAAGGAGTAGAGCCAGAATGGTGTACTGGTTTGTCTATTGGACTACAACTCTGGAGACCGGGGTTCAGTTCCCTGCTTGGCCATGGAAATGCAGTGGATGACCTTGGGTACGTCACACACTCTCAGCCTCAGAAAACCTTGTGATCGGTTTGCCTTAGGGTCACCATATATTGGAACTGACTTGAAGGCACATAATAACAAGAGGAAAGGAGGGAGTGGAATATTGCCCTTCCCAGTAGTCTTAGGCAAAAGCAAACTGCAGCATCTTTTCCCAGCTTGTGTGTTCTTCCTCATTAACAATTTTTGCCATCTTGATGATGCTTTAATGTTACTTCTTCACATGTGTCCCAATTTTCACCTGTAAAATATTGGAAGATCCCACCATGGCAGGAAGCTACCTTATACTTCTTCCTGCCTAGGAGGAGTCAATCACCAGCCGAAGAGGTGGCAATCCAGAAGATTCTTCCTGGAGAAACTGTAATCACAGAATCACCACAAGGAGAAATGGCTAGCAGCTCCACACATTTTAGTGGGAAGTTTCAGTGACATGATTCCCCACATGTAGTAATCACCAGCCATTTCTGACAAATGCTGAGCTGATAAATATTGAGCTGATAGTCATGTACTCCTCAGCTGTTTATTGTCCCCATTGGTAGATCTGTTCCTAAGCTTCCCTTCTTGATTTTCTCCTTTATAGCATTTTCATATTAGTTCTTTAGGCCTGAGCACAAGGACATTTTACAGAAGCATGCCTCCTACATTTGCCAGAAATTACAGTGGAGCTTGCTGTGTATGTCTAGTTTTATAGTTTTCTCAGCTCAAGTTACTAGGTCACTTGGAGTGGTTCAATGCAACCCTTTAGATTCTTTTGAGATCAATGCCTATATAAGACAGCTGAAGATCTATTCCACTTACTTTAAATTTCTAAATGTAATTAACCAGGAGGTAGCTCTAAAAGCAGAGGTTTTCATGCACCCTGGAGTCAAGCACATTGATCTGAAACACTTCCAGCCAAATTGGTGCAACTTTGCTCAAGTTGATTCTGTTAGTGGATGGGCTGGGTGGAAATCAAAATATTTGGTTTTGGAACATTAGATACAAAATTGATCACTTGAGACTTATTTACATGTTCACACTGGTTACGTGACAATCCAATATTGCTTTTTCATCACATGGAGATCACTGTAATGAGCACCGTTTGGTGATCTTGGATAGGTGTGCTAGAGAATCACAGCAGCCTTTCACTGGAGTTTCCCTAAACCCCAGGATGGATGGAGAAGGATATAGCTTGCAGGGCATCTTGGCTTACCAACTGAGCAATAAGGAGAACGAGGTGGAATCAGTTCTCCTACTGGGGTGGTGCGTGCTGTGTCAGATGCACTAAATTTCCAGTGCTTAGCTGTATGGAAAATGATGCATAAACTCTCAGTGCTATAGATTTTGCCCTCAGGTTTTATGCTACTGCACTGCTGGATTGCAGCAGTCAGTTGTGCTAAAACAACATTGACTAGAGGTTAAAAAAAAGAGAGGGAGAGAGAAGATATTTATCTACTCAGTTTTATGTCTGGATGCTTTACTGCCTACATAGGAAGCAATTGTTTTAAGTACTACTTCATGTAAAGCTGGTTTCTTTAACAACTCAGGAAAATTAGGAGAAAGGAAAAGAGAGAAGGGGAAAAGACAAGGTTTGATTAGAACAGGAACACATAGAGTGATTGCACTATCACTGAGAGGGAACAAATAGATAAGTATTTTGGGGAGATACATTCCCTCTGGCTTGGACTGCAGATCATTCTGTTCTTCACTGACTGCTACCCTGCCTGCCTGCTCTTCTCCAGACAGTTCATAGACCCATAGAGCTGGAAGAGACCACAAAGGCCATTGAGTTCAGCTTCCTGCCATGCCCACGTTTTTCCTAGTAAGGACTCAAAGTGACTTACAATAATTAAAAAAAAAAAGTTAAAAATCACAGAATACAAAAGTTAAAACACAAATTAAATGATCAAACAAGAATTAAAACAAAGGCCATTTCTTCACTAGACTGTTATAGTGCTATTATTCCACTTTCAACATCCTATGGAATCCTGGGCTTTGCAGTTTAGGGAGCGGCCATTGAGACCCCTCCCTAAACTGCAAAACCCAGGATTCCATAGGATGTTGAAAGTGGAATAATAGTGCTATAACAGTCTAGTGCAGAAATGGCCAAAGTTAAAATATATAATTGAAACTAAAATATCCATAAATTCAGTACAGTTAACAATATCCAGCACCTTTTATCAGACAGGCCATCATCACACACTGAATGCCTATTGGAATAAAAATGTCTTTGCCTGACTATGGAAAGTAAGTATGGAGGGTACCAGTCTGACTTCTCTGGAAAGGGAGTTCCAGAACCTGGGAATACCCACTGAAAAGGCCCTCTCTCATGTCCCCACCAGATATACCTGTGAAGCTGGTGGGTTGGAGAGAAAGACCTCTCCAGAAGATCTCAAAGCCTGGACTGGCTCATAAAGGAGAATATGGTCCTTCAAATAACCCAGACCTGAGCCTTGTAGGGCTTTAAAGATCATCACCAGCATTTTGAATTGTGACCGGAAATAGACCAGCAGCCAGTGGAGCTGTTACAGCAGGTGAGTTGTGTGATTAAAGCATTTCTGACCAATGGCCATCCAGCTTTTGTTTAAAAATCCCCAAAGAATGAGGCTCTATCACATTCCATGGCAGTGTATTTTACTGCTGAATTGCTTTCACTGTTAGGTAGCTCTTTCTAATGTGTAGGTGGAGTTTCTTTTCCTGTAGTTTGAAGCCACTGCTCTGTGTCGTAGTCTCTGGAGCAGAAGAAAACAAGCTTGTTCCATCCTCCATGTGACATCCCTTCAAATTTTAAACATGGCTATCATGTCATCTTTTAATCGTCTCTTCTCCAGACTAAACATACCTAGCTCTCTAAACCATTCTTCATAGTGCATAGTTTCCAGGCCTTTTACCATTTTCATCACCCTCCTCTGGACATTTACAATTGTTCAATATCCTTCTTGAATTGTGGTGCCCTGAACTGGACATGGTATTCCTGGTGAGATCCGACCAAAGCAGAATAGAATGGTACTGTTATTTCACTTGATCTAGACACTATACTCCTATTAATGCAGCCTAGGTTTGCATTGACTTTTTAAGCTGTTGCATCACACTGCTGACTCATATTCAGTTTGTGGTCTAATAAGATTCCTAGATCTCTTTCACATGTACTATGGTCAAGCTTTGCTTCTCTTCCCTTTCCTTGCTGGAATTTACTTCACCTTGCTTTACCATTTGCTTAGACTCTTTGGCTAAATTACCTTGCTGGAGAGGTTCTCAGTTCTCTTGCTTGCAGGGGCATAGACTCTCTAAGATATTAGAGAATTCAGGACCGGCCCTTGCATCAGGCAAAGTGAGGTATTTCCCTTGGGTGGTCGGTACTGGGAGGAAGCAGCAAACTGTGTTTCAACCTTGTGAGAAGTAAAATATATTTTAGTTTCTGCAATATTATTAATAGTATTGGTAACATATTAGCTTATAGCTCATAACACATTTTTAAATATATTTACACACATATACTGTAGTATGTGAGCTTTTGAAATACAAAGAAGTCTAAGAATGTATTTTAGAAGCTGGCAGCTGAAGGAGACCTTGAAGCAAAGAAAACCAGACACATAGATAAGGATTCAACAGTGGGATGTATGTACTTTTGTTTGAAGGCACCTGCTTAGGCAGACTGAAGGTCAGCAAAAGCTGAAAGTGGGTAAGAAAAACTAGAGAAGAATTTGGCATTGTTTAGCAAAAATGGGAGGTTAGAATCTGGTTGATGGGCATTTTGAAATAGCAAATGAGAGTTAAGAAAGCACAAGGTTAAAGCTTGATTATGTGCATGATCATATATGCTGTAAATATGGGGAAGGGAGCATGTAACTTCTTAGGCGATTCTGATAGGGTTGTAACTTTTGGGTCCTGCCCAAGGGGAGGGAAGCTGGCGTAGGGGATAAAATGTGTGTTGTTTTGTGGGAGGGGGTCCTTCTCTCTTGAGAACACCCGTGTCTGCAGAAACGTATTTTTTTAAATAAATGCTTGATGCTTCAGCCGATCCTGTGTTAAATTGATTCATGAGTGTTAACAGCTATCTCCCACAAACCTTTGTATCTTAAATTAGCTTGCTGCCCTAAAGTGTAGTGGAAGATGTTGTCCCAACTACAGTGTTCAAGAAAGACTCAGCTACCTGTCTGGTGAGCAGTTGTATATGGAGTGGGAGGGACACAATCTTATTCTGTTTCTTAAGCAGCCTGGTGTCTTGACTCACCTTTGGCAGGATTTCCCTAGCACAATCCATTTTGCACTTGATCTGAAATAACATGCAGTTGCAAAAAAATAACAGCAGCCGACAGCCCTGCCACAAGGGTAGAAAGGTGAATGCCGTTTACAAGGTTGGATCCAACCCAGTCAAATAACTTGGATATCATGGAGCTAGGAATTAAATGGAACTAAATTCCAGCATCCTGTGTAGACATGCAGGCTTAGCCTCCCCCTGCCAGCACAGCATTTTTCAGGAGTACTACATTCCCATTATGAAAGACTGAGGAGCTACTGGCTGGCTGCCATTTCCTACAGGTTGTAAAATCAAATGACTCTTGTGACAAAGAAGAGAAGCAAAAGAAACAGGCGCAGGTGTTCAAAGGACTGCAACCTGCTTCTGCTTCAGCTAGCTTGCCAAGGATAGCAGGTGCAGACTATTGCAAATGCAGGGCAAAGGGGACAAGAGTAAAAAAGTTTTTTTAAAGTATTGCATGAATCTATGTGACATGTTTCAAACCTCCAGTTAGTAACTGATCACCCAAATTTTGATGGCAAGCCAATTTATCTCTCTTTTTCCCTTTCTGAAACCCCTCACCCTTTGTTTTGCTATTTTGGCATGTTTCATGATGCCAGTTTGTGTATTTCAAGCTGCTTGGGTTGATGAAATAACTGTTGATTAAATCATTTTGCTGATCGACAGGGACAAGCTTTGCAAATCACTTCTCCGAAAACGATTATTTTCACTGTTTGCTAAACCTGATCTAACAACTAAACCACTTACATAGCAGGAATAATTAGAAGCCTGTTGATGCAAGGAGAAAGATGTGTAAATAACTATTAGGGGCCCAAACAGGAAGGGGGAAAAGAATGAAAGAATCACAGCAGTGAAAGGTATAGTGTGGTGGAGACTGTGATACAGAGGAGCAGTAAATATGCGGTTATGCCCAGATTCATCTCTACCTTATGGTATATCATTACTAGGTTACCACTGTGCATTGAGGGAATCAAGAATGAATTATGCAGTCTAAGTTCATAACTAAAAAAGTGAATCACAAATTTGATCTTGCAGTTGATTTTCAGCCTCTATGCTTTCAGCAGTGAGCTTGCACTCATTTTTTTGGCTGGTTCTCATAGCTAGTTCACTGGGTCTAATGCAGTAAAAAATGGTCCTCCATCTACCATTCAGTAAAAATCTGATAAAGTGGGCATTTCCTGGACGTGCAGACCATCATCTTTTCTTTATGTTGAGGGCTGCCCCATCTTTCTTCTTTTTGCAGAACAGATAATTTCAAACATGTGATGAATATCCTTAGACATACAACCCTGTATTTTATAAGACAGCAAGTATAGACAGAGTCCTAGATTTGGACCAATATCCTGACTCACTTCAAGAAAAGGACTTGGTACTTCTTATAGTTGATGACCAGCCTAGATACTGATTCCTAATAGAATAGGAGTAGGCAAGTGTGGCTGGCCCAGAATCTAATTCTTTGCCCCTGAGATCCTCCATGGGCCATACCAACCAACAAAAATGGCCTGAAGTCTACTTTTTTTAAAAATTAAACAATGCAAGGCGAGGGGCCTGCAACTTGCTTAAAATATGAATCGCCAGCCATGGAGGCTTCTAGGGGAGGCAATTCATGGACATTTTTAGGGAAGGGGGAGTAAAAGATGGTCTGGGGAACCTGAAGTGATTGAGGGTAGCATGTGGCCCCAGCTCTATGCCAGCTCCACAATAGAAGGGCCATGTCATATTGGACTCTTGTTCTGCTTTTCCCTGGGGAGAAAGGCAAGAGTAGAGAACCAAGAAGAAAGTTTCTGTGTGGACATGCGTGGAAAACAGCCGGATAGCATATGACACCATATTACACAGAATTGGAATACTCGTAAATGTAATAATCCACAGGGCCAGATTATCAATGGTTCACTTGGTGCAGCTACTCCAGGCTGGGGGCCCTGTGAATACCCTTCAACATTCCACATATGTAAGCTGGGACATGTGTGGCCAAGCAACATCAGAGTGTGGTCAAGATGGCAGTACTGTCATTAGAAATGAAGAAGAGCACACAACTTAGGAGAAGCTGCAGCCGTTTGCTTTTGTTTGAGCCTCATGGAAAGGGCAAGATTCTGTCCCTACTTCTTCTCTCTGCTAAGTCAATTGAGTACAGGCTACTTTTGTGGTTTGAACACAGGCCATTTCCACACTACACTGTTATAGTGCTATTATTCCATTTTCAACATCCTATGGAATCCTAGAATTTGCAGTTTAGGGAGGGGCATTTAGAATTCCCAGCCAGAGAGCTCTTTGGCTTCTGTAAACTACAAACTCCAGAATTCCACAGGATGGTGAAAGTGGAATAATAGCACTCTAGCAGTGTAATGGGGAAAGACCCTTAGGCCATTTCCATACTAGACTATTATAGGGCCCTCTCTAAACTGCAAACCCCAGGATTCCATAGGTTGTTGAAAGTGGAATAATAGCATTATAACAGTCTCATGCAGAAATGGCCTCAGTCTTAGAAATAGATTCACACATGAACATTTGCATGCTGCAATATGTTTTAATTTATATTTCAGAGTGTTAATTTATTTAATTTCTATGCCACCACACCTACGATAAGTCAAACATATGGAAAAAGTAACTCCTATTTTGGAATTGCTCCTGGGCTACAAACACCTTGATCTACCTTGACTATCAACTGTGAATTTTTAGGAATGATCAGTGTTCAACTGAGAGGATATCTGTAGGGATTCAAGGAGAAGTCTTTTCCATTACCTGCTCATTCGGTTTATCTTAACTGGACAGATAACCTAGAAGTTTCTACTGCTGCTCTTTGCCTATTGACCCATGACCTTTATATTTTCCCACTGCTGTGCTAAGAAACTGAACTGCATCCTAGCTCTCCATTGCTGATCACACTACCCTGAATAGGCAAAAATCTGCAGTGTAGGATGAAGCTACAGTATCTGGTTAGCCCTTCATATCCACAGGTTCTGCATCCATGTATTCAACCAACCATGCTTTGAAAATATTTTTTAAAAAATCCAAAAAAGTAAACATTTGGTTTTGCCCCATGTTGAGCACTAAACTGATGTGTAGGGATACCCTGCTGTAGTTTCCCAACATTTTACAGATTCTCAGGCTCTCTCCAGCACTCATTTGAGTTGTTCACCATTTTATATAAGGGATATCATTTTACTACACCACTGTATAGAACGGGACTTAAGTATCTGCAGAGTTTGGTATCCACAAGGGGTCCTGGAACCAAACCCCACCAGATTCCAAGGGCCTGCTGCACTAGTTTTTTGGTGGAAAAATGTAATAAACAAACAAACAAACAGCCAAAAAAAAAATCTGCTTCCTTATAATTTCTACCCATTAGTTCTAACCCTCGCCTCTGGAGAAAAAATACAACATGATATACTACGCCTCAGGTGCAATGTTGTGGATGAAGCAGTGAATGATATTTATATTAGCAGACACTTCTGTTGTCCAGTTCCATTGTATAGACTAGCTCCCCCCTCCATGTTTCTTTTTCTTACACCCTACCTTTTCCTGTATTCTTCTGGTCATGATCCTGGAAGTGCCTTTGCTGGGAAGGGAGTGCAACAGGAATGCTCCCCTCTGCACCAGACCAGCTCCCTGCAGAAGGGAGTGTGATGGACACACCTCTCCCTTCCACAGTGCAGCCGGGCTCTTTCCCAGGCTGTGCTGAAGCAGAAAGTGCCTCCATCACACTGTTGGGCCTTACACAGGGCAGGTAAGTATTGGAGAGTTGCAGGATAGTGGGTCATTGATGGGGAAATCCCATCAACGATTTACTCTGCGATTGCACCGGCTGGTGACAGGAGAAGGACAGGATTGTGAGGATGTCTTGCCGAAGTGTCATCACAGTCCCACTTCTCTCACTTCTCCATGCCGGGATGCAGGCCTCCTGCGAAAAGGGCCCATGTAAAAAGTTTATTGTGTCTTTTAATTTTATGGTGCATTCTCCTGAACACCTGTATTGAAGATGCACTTCAGAAATCTATTAAATAATAAATAGTTCTTCATCAGAGATACAAGGCTTCCATAGATTAAGGAGGCACGTAGTGCAGGTGTGGGAAATGTGTGGCCTAGCAGATGTTGAACTTCAGCACCCATAAGCCCTCACTATTAGCTATGTTGTGTAAGCCTGTTAGTAACAAAACATCTTCTGCATCACACGTTCCTCACCCCAAATTTAGAAAGAGAGAATCCATGGAAGACGGAGCAGTATTTTTCCTATTTTCCCCATCCCCTATCATCCCCAATCCTTGCTTTGTAAGCAAACAGTAGAGCCTACACACACACATTCTTTGTACTCAGGTTTTTCTCTGCAAGTGAGGAATCATCATTTTTGCAGTGGATGGCAGAGCATGTTTACATCCTGTATACATGTAAGCTCTATTCACAAAGGAATAATGAAACCGGTGGTAGGGACAACCAGATTGAATGCCTCTTCCTCTCCCTATTACTTTATTTACTGAATTTATATCCCACTTTTTTCTCTCCCAAAATGGGATTCAGAATGGAATTCCCTGGATCCCCTGCATATTTTCAGAATGAGTGAAATGGGTTTATATAATGAATGAATGTATGGTTCTCTAGTTGGTATCCCATTCTCCATGATGATTCACCTCTCTGGCTGAGGATGGCAGGAGGTGGAGTCCAGCAACATATGGAGGGACATAAACTCTCAATCCTTTGCTTATATGTTTCTGCCCAAGAGTTTTCACATTGTTGCCAGATAACTTAATTTGATCTCATAAAGTAGCCTGTATCCTTCATGAAGCACCAACTTGGCCAGCTGTTCTCAATTTCTTAGTAGTCTGAGATAAGAAAGGAAAACAGTAATCAATTACCTTTGCTTCTCTTCGTAAGCTGTCTGAATAAAGTCAGAATTCAACAGGCTGGAATGTATGGCAATGTCCTTGTGCATCTTTGTGTATGGCATGTGTGAATCCTGGGGAAAGCACACAACAGGGATCAGGCAGTGCAGTGGAGAAGAACAAATGTATTCTAACACTGTAAGTGAAGATTAAACTGTGAAGAGACTGTGGCTTCAGCTATCACTTATTAGATTAATGGCTTGTGTATGAATAATCATTTCCAAGCTGTATTTTATCATGCATGTGAACAAAAGCTTGACTCCACATGATGCTGGCTGTAGGGAAAAAGGGTTGAAAAAGTGAAAAGTTAGCAAAATGCTGCAGTGTATGAAAAAAAGGTGTGAATGAAGTTTCCCTTTCTTCAAGAAACAGAGATGTTAGGGAAACAGTCTCTTAATTCAGTTGTTTCTTCCTCACCTGATCTTAAAATCAGCTTAAAGCAGTACTGCAAATGTATCAGTCTCCTCCTTTTATTGGTCAAGCAAAACTCATCTGAGAGCTCTGCATACAGGAGATGTGTAGAGCTAGAGGCTAGTCTTACACTCATGTATCAGAGCAGCTATAAGATAATGTGTAGTTTCTGGAAAGATGTCAAGGAAAGAATTAACTTGTCACCAGGCTGAGCCTGTGAATTCACTTTTGTTTACTTGGTGCTTGGATACATTCCAGTTCAATGGGCCCTAAAGAAGATGTATGAGGCTTGGAGTCAATGTGCTGCCTGAGTTGCTAAGCAACGGGTTTTATGGGCTTGGAAGTCCCACTCTCCACCTGATATTGATGACTGGGTAGTGAAAATCCAAGAATATGTATCTTGAGCATGAATTGTAATATATAAGCAAAGAAATACCTTGCACCATTTAATGGTATGCAGGGTGTTTCTCTGGAGTATTCTTGTCTTACTGAGTTGGGGCACTGCTTTTAGCTGGTCCCAGAAACTGGTGCTTCTGGAACCAGAAGCATTTTGGCATTTTGCTACTCTAGAGTTGCTTCTTCAGGTTTTTATTTTGCCCAGTGACTTGCAATTCAAAGTCAACAGTAGGCTGATGGTACCCTGCTGTGTCTTATTCTTCTAATAAGAAGGAAGACTCTAGCGATCTAAACCACTGCCTAGTGATGGAATGGATGTATGCTAACAAGCTGAGACTTAAAGCTTTATCACATCAGCCTGTTATCTCAGAGCAATTGCGTTGTTTAAGGAAATGGAAACATAATGCTATAGAAATAATCACTATTACATTGTCACTGAAATAAGGCTATACTGCCAGTTTGGTGATGTCCATTCCTATAATCAGTCTTCTGCAACACCCTGCTGACCACACCTCTTTTTCCGTGTTTACAACATCTAGTGCATGTGCTATATTTTTTCTTTTTTTCTTTTTTTTTTTGCCAAAATTGTTGAAAGACTTCCTCCCATCATTTCAACATTGTTTTTCCTGTTGTGCCACCATTTTGGCATTTTGCTACTCTAGAGTCACGGTTTTTCTATCCTGCCACCATTTTGTCATTTTGCTCTTCCAGAGTCATAATTACATAAAAATAAACATACTGGGGAATGGAGTACAAGCAATGTTGTTTACCTGCTCATCCTGCTTGGGGACAGGAAAGGGGAAAAAGGAGAACAAAGCCCACTGACAGCACATGGCTGGATAGCAGTGCGTGTGAAAGGGATCTAGGAGTCTTAATAGACCACAAGCTGAACGTGAGTTAGCAGTGTAATGTGGCAGCCAAAAAAGCCAATGCAATTCTCGGTTGCATCAATAGCAGTGTTACCGCAGTTTATAGCCCGGACTTGTGGGATATTAGATATCATTTTGATATCACTAATTTGGCCTACTATACCCCTCTGTTCTCCACGTGCTTGCGGGGCCCCTGGACAAGCTCGCAGACAGGCACGGCCTCTAATTGCTGTAATATTCCACACAAATACAGGCAGGCCAGAAATAGCTGACCTGCCGCTTCAGGAGAGCTCAAGGCAAGTACCACATTATGTATACATGCTACTTACAAAGAACTCCCTGCCCCGAGCAGGCAGCTTGACTAGCTGAATACTCAACTGTCAAGCACTCCACGTTTGCATACTGGCTACTCTATTGACAATTCGGACTTAACCCAATCATGTAAAATTCTGACCTTTCGGAGACTTTGTCTCCAGCTCAAAACTCATTGTTTTCCCCAAGTACGGACTAGCCTACGGCCACATTTTCCCTTATAAGAACCCCTGACTTTGAGAGCTTCCTCGGATCGCTCCTGACTTCCATCCTGCCTTGCTGCCGCTTTGCTTGGTGAGCCTTCCCCTCAGTCCCATGTACTGAGAAACTTCATCTCTACGAACTTCTTCTTCAGACTACCAGGGCTTCAGGACAGGTGTAGTATTACCCATACCGAAAACCTTCTCTAAATATCCCTTTCCAACCTTTTATTTCTATAGTTCTCTGTGTGAGTGTGTTGCATACACTTGTTTGGCTGTATTTTAATAAAAACAGCAATTATTATTTACTTCCGTTTGCTCCTTGACTCGACCTGACCCCATAGACATTGGGTAAAAGATCTCGCTCCGTTGCCCTGCCTCTCGTATTGGCAGCTTGTGCTCTTTTGACTAATTCCCAACTTTGTAATTTGGAGAGCACTTACATATCCCTCACGGGACCCCTAGAAATCAGGGTAACAGGAGTATGGTGTCTAGATCAAGAGAGGTACTGGTACCACTCTACTCTGCTTTGGTTAGACCTCATCTTGAATACTGTGTCCAGTTCTGGGCACCACAATTCAAGAAGGACATGGTCAAGCTGGAGCAAGTCCAGAGGAGGGCGACCAAAATGGTGAGGAGCCTGGAAGCCATGCCCTATGAGGATAGACTTAGAGAGCTGGGTATGTTTAATCTGCAGAAGAGAAAGTTAAGAGGAGACATGATAGCCATGTTTAAATATTTGAAGGGATGCCATGTAGAGGAGGGAGTGGACTTGTTTTCTGCTGCTCCAAAACTAGGACAAGGAGGAATGGATTCAAGCTGCAGGAAAGAAGATTCCACCTGAACCTCAGGAAGAACTTCCTGATGGTAAGGGCTGTCCGGCAGTGGAATATGCTGCCTCTGAGTGCGGTGGAGTCTCCTTCTTTGAAGGTTTTTAAATAGAGGCTGGATGGCCATCTGTCAGGAGTGCTTTGAGGGTGTTCCTGCATGACAGGGGGTTGGACTAGATGGCCCCTGTGGTCTCTTCCAGCTCTAAATTTCTATGATTCTATGATTCTATGACATGACTGCTGCAATATTGGAACTGCAGCAGAATGAAAGGATTGCATGAATAGGCAATACAGTAGGCCCTCCATATATGTGAGGGTTCTGTTCCAAGAACTCCTGCAAATACTGGAAATCATGAATGCTTGCATCCCATTATACTCAGTAGCAGCAACATAGGCACAGAAGGTCCAGCGCATCTGTGTTCATAACACTACCATTTTAGACATAGCATGTGGCACTTCATGTGAATTGAAAGTTGTAGGTGTGGAAGCAGCAGATAGGGAGGATCCACTGTAGTGGAAAAGCAGCGTTAATGGGTATTTCCCATGAATGAAAAAAGACAACCCAATAACAAGAGGAATGCAATCCAACAATGGGAGAGTGATGACATCATGTGATACAGTCATCGTTTGATACAGTTCAAAGTACTATTGTTTTATGAATAAAGCCCTGAACAGTTTGGGATTAAGTAGTCTAAACAATTTGGGATTAAGCAATCTAAAGGATCACTTTAGTTTGAGATTAAGCAATCTAAAGGACCACTTCCTCCTACATGAAACTCCTCACACACTGAGTTCAAAATTTTTGGAGGGATAAAAGAGTAGGCCTGCTCAGGAGCTGCATAACAAAGAGAGGTTATGAAGAGAACAAATTATAAGTATTATAACTGGGATTATAATTATTTCATTCATGTTAGTATTTTATTTAGTTATATCCTATCTTTTCTCCAGACTTGGGACTCAAGGCAACTTACCAAAAATTGGTTAGTCAGTTATTTAATTAATTTAAAAAATAGAGATAGGTAAAATTTCATTTCATTTAAAAGATGCAAAAGTTAAAATATAATTAAACTATCAGTAGGAAAAATATTTTAAACCTGGAATCTGCATTGGAAGTTCTTTCAGAGTCCAATAGTCTGGATTTTTTTTAAAAAATAAAATGGAATAAAATGATTGATCAGAATCATCAGTAATGATGACACCTTTCAGAGCTCACAGACAGCATGAAGAACTCTGCCTATCAAGGAATTTATAATCTGAGCAAGACAGTGAATAAAGCAACAAAAATGAAGAAGAAGAAGAAGAAGAAGAAGAAGAAGAAGAAGAAGAAGAAATATGGCTTCCTGGTCACACGGTGCCAGTTGGGGTGTGGTGTGTGTCTTTTGCCCTGTTGTTTCACCAGGTTAAAACTGGTAAATGGAGAATTGTCCCCCGCCAGTATTTATTTATTTATTTTTAGCATGGTTTGCTTGTTTGGGTCATCTGAAGCCATTTCCCTGTGAAAAGAAGCCATCCCTACTCATCTTTCTGCTCATATACAATGGGTATAATCAGTGCTGTAGCAAAGCCATGGTTTTCAGGCAGCACAAGGACTTTCTGATTAGCACGGATGGCGATACTGTCTTTCACTCCCATCCCTTGGGCTGCCCTGTTCCCTCTGAGCTTAGCTACGGTCTATGCAGTAAACAGAGGAGAAGAAAATGGATTTTCCCAGCAACAGTACACTATTCTGAACTATCCATATTGGAATGGAAAGTATTTTGTGGGTAGCTTAGTCCTGAATGGATAATTAAGGCCCATTAGCCCCTGGTGGAAGACAGGCAGCATGGTGTAGTAGTTTGAATGTTGGACTGGAACTCTGAGAGATCAGGCTCTGAATCCTTGCTCGTGCAAATCCACTGGGTGACCTTGAGCAAATCACACTCTCACCAAATATCCAAAAAAAGCACATGCTAGAGCTGATTTGAAGACATAGAATGGCACCAAAGTGTCTGGTGGAGATGAACATGGCCAAAACTGCCAGCATTTTTGGAGTCTCCCTGGAGTGTGTGACAATGGGGACTGTCACAGTGATACATTGCACTTCAAAATGTATCAGTACGCCACTGGTTAAAATATTTCACGTAGGGACTGGCATTCCCTGTTACCCATAAAATGTTAATTTTTGCTGGGTGGGCTGAGGGGAGATGGTGTAATAATGTTCCCTTTGGAAAAAAAAAAGATAGCATAATGACTGGCCTTTTTTAAAGGGCTAAAGTAAAATTGAATTGTTAATTGTGAAATGTTTTTGGTGGGATAATTGGGAGCATTTCTAAGGACAGTTTTCTATTTTTAGAGTGTATTTCTGTAAATCAAGTTTTGATGTAGTACTAACATACAATGTAAGGAATCAAAAGCCATGTTTAAATATTTGAAAGGATGTCGTATTGAGGAGGGAAGAGGCTTGTTTTCCACTGCTCCAGAAGCTAGAACACGGAGCAATGGATTCAAACTACAGGAAAAGAGATTCCACCTGAACTTCAGAAAGAACTTCATGACAGTCAGAACCATTTTCTAAGCAGAGGCTGGATGGCCATCTGTTGGGAGTGCTTTGACGTGTGTTCTTGCATGGCAGGCAGTTGGACTAGATGGCCCCTGTGGTCTCTTCCAACCCTATTATGCTATGATTTTATAAGAAATAGCTGATATGATCCTTTGATTGGAAAAATAATAGGTACCACCAAATGTATTATTTTGCAAAAAATAACATTCCATACCAGTCTCTAGGCACATATCTTGAACAAGAAAGTTTTTTGATCGCATATTTTGGTGGCTAAAAGGAAGCAATTTTTTAAAATTTATTTTTATTAAATTTTATTATTCATACAAAGATGACATTAAATTCCCATTCTCAACTTAACTTTCTTCCATTTTCCCCCTCCCCTGTTACATGATATTCATAATTTGTGTTATATACAAAGCTTATGTACAGCTTTTCTCAATAATAGTCCACTGAGTCCTAAGTAGTAAATATTTCACTAGAAATCTATTGTAGACAATAAACAGTTGACAAAGAAAGTAGAGAAGAAGAAAAAGAAAAAGAAAAAAAACTATATAAATAAACATATATCCCCCCCAGAGCGAAATACAGTTTGTTTGTTACAAGAATTGGAAAATATTAATTTCAACCTCTGTTCGTGACCTAACTTAAATATTGGTTGTGTTCCTTTGTTAAACTTTATTTAAGAAGAAAAAAGAAGCCTTATCCGTATATTCCCATAGATAATTTTCTCTTCATGTTCCTATGGAGAGCCTATACAACCTAACCCCACTACAGGAGTTCGAATACATCCACAACAAAAATACGTGATAAACACTTCCTTCTAATCCCCCTCCTCCCCTCGTATCTATCCTGATTTGCCCAGTGTTGGAAATCTGAATGCACAGCTTAGTGAATGTCATTTATTTAAGCTGCTAAAATAATTAAATTCAATAGACTTTGGAAACTGTAAACATAATATATGTTAAATTGTAGTAGCAAGATTACATAAAAGAACTTTCACGCTTTCTCCTATCCTAATCAATATCTTGGTATCTCATTTGAGTCCTGCAAAGCTAACAGCACAGGGGTTGTTCTCAAGGCTTCTTCCAGTCTTCTGAAAAATCATGACATTTCATGATGTATGGAAAATGTTTGGAACTGTGCAAATGACTGTCTCAAATCTGGGCAGCTGAGTAAAGTGTTTTCAACATTATCAAGTACATGAAAATTTCAGGAAAAGGAATTTTTTGCTTGGTTAAACTCTGTATAGAGCTTTTTACTCTTTTTTTTTTTTGCTTCACAGAACAGCAATCAGCAACATGTAGTCATTTCCTCCTTTCTTTTTATCTGGGGTTGTTCCAGTCTCCATCTCACAGGTTATTCAGTAAAACTATATTTGCAGAAGGACTCAGCTGCTGTAAAAAGAAATTTTGTGAAAGCTGCTTTAGAAAGGGCAAGCCTGAATTCATCCCAGAGGGAAAATGCCAGAGTAATTTGTCTCATTCACAAGTCTACCATGTCACTTTTATTCCTTTGCTTTTGGTAGATCAGTGCCCCAAACCAGTGTTTTCCTTTCATGTAAAGCAGAGTGACAGAACATGTCGACAAATTGGAGAGAGTTCAGAGTCAAGTTGAAGAAATAATGAAGGAGATGGAGCCATGAAGCTAGAAGGCAAGGATAAAAGAGCTAAGGAACATTAGAGGGGGCAAGGTTTTGCCAGAGGTGAGGGATGTGTGTGTATGCAGCAGGATGGACAAAAGTTACACCCAGGAAGACTGTGCAGAATGGACTGTCTTGTTATGAGATCTAGTTAGCACTGCTGTGCGTCTGTAAAATGCTTATGAGCTATAGAGAGAGCAACCACATTGTTGCACACTTGAAATGTGGGTAAGCGGGGATGTAGCTATGGGGCATGGCAAAATGAAGGCTCCCTCCCCCGCCCCAGTTAAGAATTCTGCCCCTACAAATGATTTTTAACTTCAACCTCCAGATTTCTAGCATTGCAGGGTTTGAGAGACTGAACATTTTTCACACATTGTTTGCTTCAAGTTGTTTCTGACTTACGGTAACCTTAAGTCAAACTTATTGGGGGTTTTCTGGGACTGAATGTGTGACACACCCAAGGTCACCCAGTGGATTTCCATGCTCTGTGTTCACACCTAGGACTCCTATATTACGTACCTGGACTTGCATGGTGTGAGACACTGCAGGGTAGGGCATTTGTTTAATACCCACTGTGGTGGAGACCAGGGTGCTCTGCAGCTAGCTCTTGGCTCCAGAACTCAACACATGATGGGGGGTGGGATGTTAGGCTATAAAGTCCCATTTACATGCCTCTTTGATCACCTTCACTTGAACTGATCACTTTGACTACTGGTTTCAAGGATGCTTTTCTTTCGATTTGATTTAGCTTCACCTTGATTAAGGAGTTTTGTGGCAGAGATATTGTGGAGGGATGAGTTAGCTGCTCTGTTTTTGCCAGTTGCTTTCCTTTTTCTTCATCATTTAGATTTTGCATGACTAGGTTTGATTTCCCCCCTATTCCTTCTGTTTGAGTGCTAGTAACTTCTCTCCCCGCCCCCTATTGACTGTTAGAGATCCCTCCCTGTTCTTTTTGCTTGCATGCACATGATTTCTCCCCTCATTCTTTCTGTCTGACTGAGTGCTGTTGTGGATCATGTGGGGCTAGGTGATCCTTGGCTAAGCAGCCTCTGTGCAGCTTCTGTGGCCAGTGGTGTGTGGTGTGTGTGTGTGTGAGAGAGAGAGATATCAGTGATGGGTGGTGCACGCACTGTGTGCGCGCGTGCACATGCGCAGTCAGTGACTATGTATGAGGTGCATGAGTATGGCAGTGTGTGTACAGAGCATTGAGATTCAATAGGTCAGGGTGCCATTCATTGGGAGTGTATTGTATATTTGAGGGCATTTGAGAATGCATGTGTGAGTGGATTGGATATCGGGTGTGCATTGGAGAGGGTGGGGTTGATGAGTGATTAGGGTGCTTTAGTAGATCCCAGGTTGATTTTTCGTCTTCAACCATCTCTGATCTGGCCTGGTTTTGACTGTGGCCTGCCTGCCTTCATCTAAATCCCTTTCGATAACATCCTCCCATCCTGCAATTGTTACTACGGTTATGATATGTCTGGTGAGAGCACTAGATATCGTTTGATATCAAATAATTTGGCCTTTACTTGACCTTTCTCTGCCATCCCACTTCACGTGTTTGCAGAGGTCCACCGGACAAGCACGTAATAGGCGCGGCTGTTAATGGTGGTACATTCCAAACCCCATTTTGGCAGGCAACTTAATGCCTCTTTGATGCTTAAGGGACTACTCCTTCTTGCAAACCAGCCTTGCTCAGCGTGACTTTACAAAGACGCCTGTCCGAATGCCGAGCCAGTCCTTTCTGTTGGGCCATTTGCATACTGGCCATACTATTGTCATCAAGCGCTAAGCCCATCATGTAAAATCTGACCTTTTCCAACGCCTTTGTCCAGCTACAAATTCCCTTTTGTTCTCACCGAGCATGGCATGCTTGTAGGTAAAATCCAACCTATAAAAAGTCCCCAATTCCAAGCCCTCCTCGGATCACCCTGGACTTCCATCCAGCCTTGCTGCTGCCCTGTCCAGTGAAGTTGTCCCCTCAGCGAGTCGCACTGAGCTTTCCTCCCTGCAACCTCCGTTTCTCTCCAGGACTACGAGAAAAGATGTCGTATTACCCATTCCCCCAAAATTCTCCATTTCTGTTTCTCAGTTAGTTAGTGTATGTCGTGTCTTTCGTGTTGTTTGTCCTCAATAAAACTATTATTTGTTGCTTTAGAACTTGTCTGGCCACTCTTCTGACCTGACACCATAGACATAGGGTTAAAAGATCCCAGCTAAAGTTACCCTGCCTCTTGTTAGTGTAAGAGAGTGCTTGAGTCTAATTTCCCCCATCTTGTGTTCTTATTTGGTAATTTGGGCGCCCCTCCCAGGACCCCCAACACACAGGGTAACACAGTGGGGGATGGGAGAAGGATGAAGCTGCAACACTTCTGCATGATGTCATTGCAGTCCTGTCCTTCTTCCATCCTCAAGTGGTGTGATCATGAATTAAATTTATGGGTTTTCTCTGTTAATGACACATGATTGTGTCACCATCCCAGACTCACCTGTCCTGCAGAAGCTACAGAAACACAATGGCCATGCTTCCTGCCCCAGCGCAGCCTGGAAAGTACCTGGCTAGTTGAGGAAGGAAGAGGAGTAGCCATTGCACTCCCCTTTCAGAGGGAGCCAGCCAGTGTAGAGAGGAGCACTCCCATCGCAGTCCCCTCCAGACAGAGCCGCTACTGGGGTCCCCACTAGACAATGTTAGGAAAAGGTAGGGTGAGGAAAGGGCCTAAGCCCCTTCCCTCTGGATAGCAGTAATGGCCTCTTCATATTCAATTTAAGCCCAATTGAGACTTTCAAGAGTTGGGTGTTAGGCCAAATTGGGTTGTGGCCTGGTGGTTATTTGATACTGGAGTTCTATAGGATCTGGTGCCACATGGCCATTTAGAGGCTTAGCATGAAGGGTTGGAATTTTGAGGCCTGATGTAGCACGTGGCCTTTTAAGGATCTTGTGAGATTAGTGTAACAACCTAGTCCTTTGAGCCATCTCTACTGTTATTGATTGGTGGTCGAAGAGTCAAGTTCTCTGTTTGGGTTGGAGGCCTAGGCCTTCAGACCTTTTCTTTTGTTACTGCTGGGACCGTGTAGGGCCTAGTGTTTAGAATGGTGTTAGAATATTGGACTAGGTAGGTGGGCTTAGGCAATTCACTACCAGGAAAGGTAGTGGTACTTCTAAGGACAAGGAACCAGCTAAGAAATCCCTGGTTACTCCTTATCTTTAGATGATGAGGGGGAGAGGGAGGAGAGGGCTGTCATCCTTGCAAAGTTGGAGGAGTTGGAGAAGGAGGTTGCAGCGTAAGCAAATGGCAGGTAAGTCTAGGAAAAGCAGGAAGGAGACATTTAATAAAAATGGTTCTTTCTTATTTGGAGGCTGTAGGCTGGTGATGTGGTGGTAGAAGCAATGAATGAAGGTAATGTCTTGACAGAAGCAACTGATGTGGGTGGCAACGGTTTGGAGCAGGTATCTGCCAGTGAGTGCATCATCAGCACCACACATTCAGCTGATGTGGGGTAGTGACACATCAGGTACACAAACCTGGCCCTGAGAGGTACGGAGCAAGCCTATTGCGCAATCTGGGTATGACAGTGAAGGCACTGGTAGTGTGGTTGAGGGCTCTAAGCCTGCTGGTGCACAGGGTTTTGCAATGGGCTTGATGCAAGTCCTCCTGGTTATTATGGGCCCCCAATGGGTTATCCTGGATTTTTTATGCTGCAGTGGCTGGCTGGTGCTCAAGGATTTGGGGAACAGCCTTCCTGTAGAACTTATATTGGAATGGTGTATAGAGCTATTCCTTCTGGAGACACCAGCATGACTTTATGTGAGCATCTCTCTTAAACCATGGGGGAGAAGTTGTTGAAAGGTGAATATGTTTATTTTCCCCCCTGTTCTTTAGGGAGTTGGAGAATTTAGATGAGAGGTAATGACATAAATTTAGGAAAAGAAAAGTTGAGAAGACTTGGCACAAATGGCTTTTGGCCTTTTAAAATTTATTTTAATTTAAAATATCTATTACACAGATATCATCAATAGGACTGCCTGCAAGGTGTTAAGCTTGGCATCCACTCCTGGATTGGGGCAGCCTCCATAGCCTTTGCATTGGGTTTTGGCCCACAATTTATGCAACGCATTGGGTGTTGGAGGTCATTGGCAACAAAGACGTATCTGCATCTTCTTAAGTTCTAATGGCATTGTGACTTGCTAATGTTGTTGTTCTTGTTTTTCCGTTAGTTGCTAGGTGCTATTGGAAAATACAATGGGTCCTGCTCTGCTGTCATAGTATGGTGTACTGGATGGTGTGCAAGGCCCAAAGTTGCCATTTTGGGGCTCACCTGAGGCTGAGGGGTATTGCCACTATGGAGTAGCTTGGGAGAAGAGGCCTCCAGTGGAGCGGTTTGTTGCCTCTTCTGTTTGAGGAGTGCACTGGGTCTCTTTGTCATGTTTTAGTCATGCACCTTGGTGGGAATAACTCAAGGCCTTGCCCTTCAGCAAGCCCAAGTTAGGTGATTTTAGTTGATTTTCAGCTTGTATAAAGCCTTTGGCCTAGTATATCCCTATTTTTTTCCTGCTATTTTGCCTTGCCAGGTTTGGCAGGAAGAAGGTGACCCAAAACACATTGATGTTGCTTGTAGGAGGGCGATTAGGGAAGTCTGTATTGCCCTGAGTAAGAGACTGGGCCACTTTATACCCCACCCCTCCATAGGACATTTCCACACTAGACTGTTATAGTGCTATTATTCTACTTTCAACATCCTTATGGAAACCTGGGGTTTGTAGTTTAGAGAGGGGCCTTTGAGGCCCCTCTCTAAACTATAAAACCCAGGATTCCATAGGATGTTTAAAGTGGAATAATAGCACTATAACAATCTAGTGCAGAAATGGCCATAGTTTTCTGATAGCTAGAGCTCTACTGGGCTGACAGCATTCATTTGTTGGAAGGACGTAATATGTTGTTTCTGGAGGAGTTAGAACAGGAGGTGAGGGCCATGTTGGCTGGCCTGATGGGGAAAAGGACTAAGCAGTTGTGTGTCCCTTGTCCATGGCCAGTAGCTGGAGAACAATAGAAGACTTTGATGTATACCTTTGGCATTCTTTTGGTATAGGACAGGGCTCTGAAACTTCCTCTTTAAGGTCCAGTGACCTGGGGGTGGGGAAGGAGACTACCCTTAAGGCTAACTCTCATTTGTAGGGACCTATGACTTGGGTGGGAGTCTCCTAGGTTTACCTTCCAATTACAGGTGGCTGGGAGGGCAAGCCAATTATTGGGTTGTCCTTGGGGCTCAGGTGTATAACCAAGGGAAGGCTGAAGAGATAGTCAAGGAGTGACACCTGGCCTCAGCTGAACCTACATCGGGTTGCTCTCCTCTCTTGCTCCATTTCCAGGCCAATGCAACTTAAATAGGCAAAAACAAATCATTATATAAATATAGCAGAATTCATAAAACAAATCAACTGTTGGCAGTGAATGTTGAGAATCCACATTTGATTGGGCTCTCTTCGTTGTCTGGGTGAAACAATTTCCAGAATATTTCTATGCTGCCAAAGTAATCTCCCCACCCAGGTGGTCTAGTGGGAATATGCCTTCCTCCATACACTGAAATGGTAGAAGATGAATGCATCTGAGTATTTTGTGTGGTTCCCTCATTGCAGGTCTTTCACCAACAAATAATTGCTGGTGGAAAATAAGGGCTCATCCAGATAGAGTAGAAAAAACAGAAAGTCCATGGTTTTGTTCCTTCCTTCCTTCTTTCCTTCCTTCCTTCCTTCCTTCCTTCCTTCCTTCCTTCCTTCCTTCCTTCTTTCTTCTTTTTTTTTTTTGGAAGATCTTTATGACATTTTCTTCATCCTGAACTATTGCCAGAGAACTCCCAGCACTTACTAGAACTTTTTATTCTCACTTCCCAGGTCAGTTTAAATTAGCCCGGTATTTCATGAAATGAAATGTACCTCTTCATAGTTGGTTGGTGTGTTATCCCAGAACTAGCTAAAATGGCTGTCACCAAGAAACATAGTGGCTGTTCCCAGGACAGCAGATTCAACAGAGATCAAGCAGCGGAAAGAGAAATGCTGGCAATAAAAGGAAATGATCCTAATGCTTAACATGGTAATATTGCTAAAGCACTTTAACACTTCGTAACACCTGAACAATAATTAAAAAGGGCTCAGTGGAAATTGGTGAAATGTTGCCTGAATCAAGATGTGACATGTGATCAGTGGGAAGAAGAGGAGGAAGAGAAGAACACAAGAGACAGTAGAGGAAGGGAAACCCAGGATATGTCAGGAAAGAATTTGGGTGCAAAATCATGAATATGCAGGTAAAATCAAAGTTAAAAGAACTGGAAAGTCCCAATACTTCCAGGGACTTTTTTCCTTTTCTGGGTAACTCCTAAGAGTGAGAAGAAGAGAAAGTTCACCTGTCCCTGGTTATAAATATGACTGAGCACTCTTTTCAACAGAATCTTGAACCAAATCAGGCCAATTCAGATAGATCTGTGCCAGGTTTAAATAGGATTTGATTGGTCCCCACTGTATTATGAACAGATCAAATGGTTCTGAAGCATGCAGTTCTATGAAACAACAGAAACTTATGGCTATTTCTGTTTCCTGGTTAAATTCAAAGAGAGGCACAAAAAGTCGTATTCCCAAATTATGATTTGGAATCAGGTTTGAACATGTTTGGATCAGCTCTGGACTGGTCCAGATCAACTCAGAGCCAAATCAGAATTGCTAAATTGGGTTGAGAACTGAACTGGGAGGTCTTGTACTGTCTTGCATATACCTTGCATATACAGGGCAGTAACAAGCAAGTGAATGAAGGCTGCATATAATCTTTGTTGCCAGTAGATATACCATTTGCTCTTCTGATCTGACTCCTAGAAATGAGAAGGAGAATAGTGAACTGTTGTGGTGCTGAAGCACCCTGAGCATAGAGACCATTGATGTGAGTACTCTGGCCTGTGTTAGACATACAGCAAGATTGTATCATTCTCAACACATGTTGAGATACCTCAACATTTTGCCACATGGCTATGATGTGTCAGAGAGTAGCAATAAAATAAGATTGGACTTTGGAAAACTATTACCTCAGTTGAATCCCTGTTTGTCTCAGTTGACTCTTTGTTCGTATGAGATGCACTGAGCTGCCACAAAGATAACATCTGACAATCTTTTTTGGTTGCATATCTACCTTGTTGGCCTGTCACTGTCACCACAGACCACATTAGTTCTGGAGTAAGTATGGAAAACATCATTTGACAGGCCTTGGTCTTGTGCATGGGAACTCCCTGCTGTTGTGTTTACTATGTATTGTTCTGGGATGGAATTCCATGTATAATCCTTGGGGTCAGGGGTAATCCAATGGTAAGCACTCCACTCAGGAATTAATCTACTGGATGATTCTGAAAAGTAGTGTGTATGTGTGCGCACGTGCGTGTGCATATGAATATATTTAAGAGTAAACCACATGAAGATTGTAATGCATCTGGACATCCAAAGGGCATGATAAGTTATAATATAAGGTAGTACAACTATATCTGAAGCTGTCCATTAAAAGTAAGGTATTCAGGGCAAATAAACAAAATAACTTTTGGGGCAGTGCTTAACTGATTTGTGGAATCCATTATTACTGATATGCTGATGCTCCTTTCTTAGTGGTGGGGGGAGAGGGAGTAAGGATTAGATTTCTCAGGAATGGGCTGATTAGTTGCTATTTGCCATGATATCAAAAATGAGATTATACTTCATGTCAAACCTTATGAAACTTCAGTGTACTCTGGTTGAAGTGCTGGATCAATCTGACAGAATGTAACACTCTGCCTGTGCAGTTACATGCCTTCCCTTTGCCCCAGCAGCTGCCAAGACACACAAGGCCAATGCTATAGTGTTCACTGGTGTGGAGAAGGAGGGACAGGTTACTTGGAGAAGGAAGAAGTGGCTTGCCTTGGCTGCAAGAGTTAGGGAAATGAGGGTAAAATGAGGGTACTATTCTAGATAAAGTGTGTCTTTACTTCCCTTCTCCTTGCAGGTGAGACTAGCTGCCTCACTTTGTAGGTGAGACTAGTTGCTTGCTCCCTCCCCTGATAGGAAACGATAGCAGCAGTGGTTGCCCTCAGGTCTGGCAGCTAGAGAATCGTTCCCTGTACCCTGTCCAAAGGAAAATATACACTCAGAGTAACACACATGTATACCACCAACAGATTTCCACTCTCTCTGGGTTAACTGTCCAGCGATAGCTAGTTGGGTTATAGGTCTGTGTTAGCAAGGTAGTTCCGAAGTTCTGAAGTTACTGGATGTTATCCTCTGTAATCATTGAACTGAGTCTAAAAAGCAATAATAATCATAGCTATATGTTACCTCTATGATCAAAGCCAATGTCTCAGTGCCAGTTGCTGGGGGCCATGAGTAGAAGGGTGCTATTGCTGTTTTGCCTTGCTTATGGGCTTCCCACAGAAATCTGGTTGTCTACTGTGGGAAACAGGATTTTAGACTAAAAAGTCCTTTGTAATGGCCCTGCAGAACTCTTGTTGTGTTCTAGGAGTTTGGAAGATCCATCCATTTTAGTTGCTCAGTATAAACTAAATGCATACTTTCCAGTTTTGAAACTCAAGAAAGAACTTTTAACAATGCAGCCTTATACGTATCTAGTTAGATGTAAGTTCTATTACATTCAATGGTGCTTACTACCAGTAAATGGTATAGAACTGCAGCCTAAGTCTCCTGGTCTGATGCCCATATAGTAGCTGTGTGTATGACATAGGAATTATAGTATTGTTTGGAGTTGGCAGTGCACATCTCATAAGCTTAAAAGTGGCCATTAAAAAAAAGAAGATGGTATTGAAAATCAATTCTCTCCTTGCAGGCATTGAGCAATTTTATAAGGTATAATAAGATGAGCAATCTAATTCTAACAGTGGAGAAAAAAAACAGATGCCGAGCTATAATTTCCTTTCGCGAGAAAGTGCTGCTGTGAGGGTCACTTTGTACAGCAGAGCGATAAAGAGAGAGCAAGAGCTGTGCTATGGTTAAGTCTTCTTGAGGTGGTCTTTGACTTTGCTAGTTTTTCATTCTTCTGTCATGTTTGGGTGTTACTGAGCATGGCAGGTTCACAAAAGCAAGGCCAGATTCTTGCTGTGCTTTTGGTGTAAATGTTCTTGTACAGGTAGTTGCACTTCCTTGGAGGTTGTTCAAGGGTAGTCTCCTATTCAGGGCTTGACACACTCAGTAATACTACCATTAGCCATTGAGCCAGTGTACATGATGCCTAAGAATGGTTCTAGCAGGGGGCTCAGAGTTGAATTGATTGCTGTGCAATGGGAGAGTGCAAGGCCATACTAACACGGTGTAATTGGTTGTACAATTGTGTATTCCAGCAACTCCAGTGGAGCTATTCTGGCATAATTCAACACTGATGAACAGGATCTTAGACCAAGAATCCTAACTGATTAGCAGGAATGACACGGACAATAACTTGAGAAAGAAAGGGCAGCTGAATCAGTCACATCACCCACAGAAACACCAACCCCAAGGCCAGCAAGACCATATGAGAAAGAGACCCTTCAACTTAAGCTACATAAATCAGCAACTCAAACTAGATCCCACCAAAGAATTAATATTCTTTCCATGTTTGATAGGAAACATGGAGAGACAATGAAGTGTCAAGCTCCAAGGCAGAGTATTGTTCTTTTAAGGATCACCTCCAGCAAGAGGTGAGGTTTGAGATAGGTAATCAGGCTCAAGAGTTAAAAAAGGCAAGGGTGAAAAACATTGTTATCCATGTGCTGTTGAATTCAAATGCCAACCTAGAAATGTGGGAGTTGTAATCTAACAGCATCTTAAGCAATATTCAAAGGGATCTTATTGTACATTTGAGAGTAACTGAGAGAAAGAAATTGGTAGCAGAAACTTTTGTTGACTTAAGTCTACAGCCCTTTTCGCTCACCACCTCCAACCTGCAATGGCTACAGGATTCCCACAGGATCATGACAATGGTTCTGCATGACATCATGGCGATCCCATGGCGATCCTGTGGCAACCCATTGCAATCATGGATTAAACCATTGTTGAGTTTCTCCTGACAATGACACACAATTGTGGAGTCCTCCCGCCTCCCTCCCGCATTTACCTGTCATGCAGAATGGCAGGAAGCACAATGGCTGTGCTTCCTCCCCCAGCACAGCCTGGGAAACTGCTGTGCTGTGCTGTGGAAAGGAGGAGTGGAGCCATCACATTTCCATCTGTTCAGCAGGCAGCCAGTGCAGAGGAGAGCACAGCAGAAGTGATTCCTTCTCAGAAGAGGTTTCCCCTGGATCCCCATGGAATAGATTCGGAACCAGGTAGATTGCAGAAAGGGCCTACTTCACCAGATGCATATTTGAGCAGAAGTGACAATCATGTGGATCTCTCAATGTTGTTGGACTGCAAGTTTTAAAAGCCTCTTACTAGTATAGTGAATTCTGAGAATGCCAGCAGTTGTAGTCCAACTGCATAATTCCCAACCTGACTTAGGCCATTTCCGCACCTTACCTTTTTCCGGCGCTGGGGTGCAGGGATCGTGCAAGCTGCCTGCTTGTGCGAGAGCCCTGCCTCTTCTTTCCACAGCACAGCCTGGGACTTTCCCAGGCTGTGCTGGGGCAGGAAGCATGACCGGCGCAGCTCCGGAGGCTCCACACACCAGGTAAGTGCATGCGGAGCCCGGGAACAATGTGCGATCGTGCACCATTTTCGGCTTCTAGCCGAAAATGAAAAGGTGCACGATCGGCACCTGCCGGCCCCTGGAGCATCACGCGATTGTGAGTGCATTGTGCAGATCGCTCCTCACAATTGCACAATGCTCCAGGCGCCCTTTCACATGGCAAAAGGGCCATTATGTCAGAGGGCCACAGGTTCTGCTGACATAACGGCCAGAATCCACTTCCTGTTTGAACACATCTGTCTAGGATTTTTAAGGAATTTCTCTTGCTTTGACTTCAGCTTCATGAGACTGACATAGCTACATGCTTCCTGCTACCAGAGATCATGCTTTGGCTACTGCTGTTGGTCAGGACTCCACTGTGGACTTATCTTTGCCTGGACTAGCCATATACACTTGTTGCATTATGCCTTGTTGATAGAACTCTTACATCCCATTGGGAATAATTTAAAACAAAAGAAAAATCTAGAGTGTCATCTGCAACACCACTTTACTGTAACATAATAACATCTTCCAACATTTTGTCAGGCTGAGAATGAGAAAGTTCTTTTTAAAAGTAATTAGTTATAGTTATAGTTCCAATCAGTTACTTACTGATAAAAAGTAGCACTTCACTTTCCTGATTCTAAGCAGTAACTACAACAGTTATTTTTTAAAGTTAATTTAAAGCAGCATCTTTTTATTTTAAATCAGCAGCATGAGTCAGTGCTTGGACCATGCGATATTTTTCCTCCAAAAAATGATGGAAGAAGCCACAACCTAACAGAAAATGATTGTTATGACACAAAAAGAGGTAAATTCTTCCTCAGTTAGGTACAATTATCAAGCATTGTTTTAGTAATAGTATTTTAATAATAGAAATGGGAATTGATTATTATTAACTAATTGTTTGTAACTAGCCACTGAACATTCTCTGGTGTTGCATCTCTTATAGATCACACTGATAATCTCTCAAGACCTCACTGTCTAATGTAAATGTGAACATTCTGGGAAGAGCCATTTGCAATGTACAGCACCTGGTCCATGGTCAACGCCAGTAATTTTATGCTAGTAGGTTGGTTCTTTGCCAATACTAGATGAACTACATTGTTCTTGTTCAGTGGACAATGTCAGAAATATCAGTATTGTTATTAGAATTGTTACTACAGCTATTTAATAATATAACAATATTTGGAAGACTCATATATTGAGATAGTAAACTGAAATTGACTTTGATCTTCACTGAATGTTGTATATATAACAATTATTTGGGAGAGATCAAATTAGCCCATATTTTTAAAAGGACATTTTATGAATTTATGTTCCTCTCCACCATTTATACCTTATGTTTAACAATCAAAAGCATTTGGTTTTTCTATACGATCTATCATCTATCTATCTTTTTTTATATCTATCTTAAAAAGCTAATTTTATGTTCTTCTTCAGCAATTGACTCCATAATTGTCTTAGGTGTTTTTCACTTTTGGGGTTTCAGGATCACAAGGTTATCTCTTCTGAAAAATAAACACATAAGGATGCTTTATACAGACTATTGGACCATATAAACCCAGTACAGCCGGTTCGGTCTGACTGGCTGTAGCTCTCCAAGTTGTCATGCAGAGATCTTTCCCCACTCAGCAACCTGAGACCTTTTCCCCACAGGTACTGAAGGCTGAAACTGAGATATGTTGCATGTTGTAATATGAAGAACAAGTGTGCTATCTATCACTGTGTAGCTACTCCCCCACCCCGCCTTTTAAATGATTTCTGAGTAGTTAGCCAATCTTGGCACCCTTTTCCTAATGGAAAGGGTTTGTCAGTTAGCCATACCAACCTAAATCTAATTGATAGTCCCAATTAGAGTAGACCCATTAAATCAATAATATCATAACATAGTTCCGTTGATTCAGTGACATTTCTCTAACTAGGACTGGCAATTAGATTTAGGCTTTTCATTGCATTAACACGAAAGCTAAGTTAGCTAAGACATTGAATGATATATGAGAACTAACAATTGAAGTAATGATTTCCACATTTTTGATCAGTTCATCAAAGTTTGGAATAGCCCCAAGAATTAAGGTTATCATTGGAAATGCATGAGCATCTGAATTATATTCATATCACTGTTCTCTACTCATCTCCTCTTGATAAACCTCCTTAATGGTACAAAGTAAATAAGGTTTTACAATCTGTCATTTTTATAATCAAGGAAAAAGGTCACTGCTACATTAAATGGTGATGCTTTTGTGTGTGTCTGCCTGGGTTGGGCAATGTAAGCAGCCATATATGTAGCATAATATACAAGATCTATCTTAACCGTGTTATTTTTAAGTAATAGAATCTGGAATTACAAGCTACATAAGCAATAGCTAAGTAGAAAAGCCTCTTACACCTGCTTTGGGAAATTGCTTTTCTCATCTCAAAAGAGCTTCAAGCAACTAAAACATCTTCTAATTGTTGGGAGCCAGTGTAAAAACTGGTAAACTTTTATCACAGAGCTATTACTGCAGTTGCTTGAATGCTCCTTAACCTCTACTTGCTACCTCCAGTCACATGCACTGCACTTGAGAATTGATTTAGTATGCAGTTTTGTTCTTCTGTTCTGACGTTGGCCCTCGGAAAGACAGCTGCTTGCCCTGAAACTTCTTGGAATCCCAGAATTCATCAATCCTCATTTGCCTGCTTCCTTCTCTTTCCTGATGCCACAGAAAGCATTTTAAACAGAAGAGAACTAATGAGACTTCCTTCCAGCAAATGACTAGCTGGACTTAAATTTCTGGCTTAGCAGATGAGGGTTGTTTTTTTTTAAACTCACACCAACGTATGTGTCTGTCTGAAAGGAAAGGCAGAAGCTAGGTTATGCGTGATGACAGAGGACCATCAACCTACTGAATATTTGCCTTGCTGGATACATAATCAGTCTGAATGTCATTCAAAATTCCTACAGCAACATGGCTCCTTCCAGACACAGACCTGGTGGTTGTTTCAGAAAGTAGCAGCTTCAGGTGTCAGTTCAAAAGCAATATTGGAGAAGGATTTCAGTGGTAAAGGAGTCTAGGAAGGGTTGAATCTCCATTCCTTGTTTTTGATCTTGATCAGACCTATTCCCTATATTTTGTGGAGTAAGACAAGTGGCTAAGTCTCATGCTATTTAAACCTTTGGGAAAAATCTCAGAAGGTGCAGCTTGCTATGCAGGGCAAAAGAAGCTTCACTTGCTGAAATTTCTGCAGACAGGAGCACTGGGCTTTACCTTGTTGGCACATCTCAACTGACCTTCTACTCGTCGTGTTGGTGGACAGTAAAGGAAGACCAACTTCCTACATGGTGTAATAGTATGCCAAGTGCTGTAGGGTGTATTTCAAAGGAAGGAATTGGCAAAACCACCTCTGAATATTCCTTGCCTAAGAAAACCCTATGAAATTCATGGAGTCACCATAAATCAACAGGTGACTTGAAGGCACATAACACAAACAAGCAGCCATCCTATGGTAAGAGAACACCTGGGGCAATGGTGGTTGGTGTTCACACCTGTAATGTGCAGAAAAAGAAAAAATCACCACAAATAACTTTCAAAAGCACATGGCAGCATGAAGGCTGCCAATTTATCATTCCCACACATGCATTTTTTGTTCACAGTAATGATTAATGGGTTTGGCTTGGGAAGCTTGAAATTTCATGAAGATACCAATGGTTTGGCTTTCTCATATCATTCACAGGAAATATTTTGGCATGAACACATTCAAATAACTCAAGAATACAGGTGACTGAGTTGCGAAGTCTCAATAATATGGCAAGAATATAGACACCATGACAATGCATCAATTTTTTGTGTGTATGTGGCTTGTATGCAAATCTGTAGAAAATGCGGCCAGCATGGATACCAGCATTTTTTGGCCCCTTTTTGCATCTTACCTTTTCCGCGATGGGGGAGAGCATCTCGTGCAAGAAGCCTCCTTTGCGACGCTGTTGCTTCCCCCTCCTTCCTTCCGCAGGGCTCTTCCTGATTATGCGACCGTCGCACGAGCGCCCCGCCCCTTCCTTCCGGAGGGCACTGTGGGAGCTGTAGGCTGCTCAGGGAAAGGAAGCGCTTCCCACCTGGCTCGCCGATGCACCGCACGAAGGTAAGTGCACGAGGGCAGTGTGAGCATTGCACGAGCGCAGGGCATTTTCGGCTTCAAGCCAAAAATCAAAAAATACACCTGGGCCCCGCGTCAGCCTTGTGAGCGCCGCGTAAGTGGGAGTGCGTCGTGCGCAGTGGTGCTCCCATTTGCGCGGTGCTCAAGGGGCGCTCGCGCAAAAAAAAAAGTGTGAAAAGAGCTTGTATCAGGAATTAAAAATCTTAGAACAGAAATGGGCCTCCAGTTGTTGGGGTGCAACTTCCATGATGCCATGCCATTGGCTAGGGCTGATGGAAACTGGAGTCCAATGACATTTGGATGGCCAAAAACTGTTCACTCCTTCCTAGAACCTCATGGTGGAACCCCAATCTTTGATCTTATATCTATGTGTAGGGGTGACAGCAATTTGGGGTAGTGCAGCTCTAGGTTACTAAAAGCGGTCCAGACCTACTAGCAGAAACAGAAGAATAGCTGGGTGCATCAAGGAATTGAAACACCAGTTGTTTGTTTTAAAACTAAGTGAAGTTTGAGCCAAGTCATACATAAATATGATAGTTGGTTTCATTTTATCTGTTTACCCATCAACATCACAACTAGAAAATGAGTACATGGGAGCTGAGATCAATACTATAGCCGTATCCATGTAACAATTCTTCATGGGTGACAGAGTTCTTTATTGTTTCTACCCTCTTCAAGTTGAACTACTACAAGCTTGTCTATCTTTATCCTTCCTTGTGGTGAAACACGCAGTTTGCCTTTTGTGTTCAACAATATAATAGCTCATAATTCAGTATACTTAACCTTTTGGGAGTTGGTGCCTTGTTTGTTTGAAAGAAAGGGGAGGATCTAGCATTAAATCAGAGGGATCAAGAAAGAATTCTGCAATAACCAGCCACTAAGTAAAGAGCAAGGCTGTTTCCTCAAATGCTGAAGCACTTGCATAATTCCTGACCAGCCATGGAATAATGGGACCAGACACAGAAACTTGGGTGGAAGATGGCCACTTTATTTCACTAAAACCTTTTTAACTGTGTTGAACCTGGAAAGGAGCAAGAGGGGGAGACACCTGGCATGGGATCACCAGAGGCCAGGCATCACTCACTCCATGACTTCCTCCTCAGCCTTGTGCAAACCACCTGAACCCAGTGTGCAACCTAATGTCTGAGTTGCTTTCTATCTAGCCATTTACTAGAAAGTAGACCTGAGGAATCCCCACCCAAGCTGCAGGACTCAAAGTGAGGGCAAAGCCCCAGGTCAGCCTCAAGTATAGTCTGCTTCCATTCTCTACCCTCCCCACCCCCAGGTCTTAAGACCTAAAGATGCAGTTAGAGCCCTCCCCTTAGATGCCAAGGTGTTCACTGTACTCTTATTTCTCCCTTCAAAGTGACTGCCTATCTAAGGACAACATCCTAAGCCAATTGTTAAAGTCCCCCAGATACAGTGTGGGGTAGGCCAGAAACCCAGGCAAAAGCGAAAAAAATTCCTACTCAGTCCTGAAGCAACCAGCAAAGCTCACACTGCAGTGTAGCAGGAGGGTGGGTCAAAGCAATGTCCAAAGAGGGTGCATAGGGGAGTGAATGGAGCTTATAACTCTCAGGTTTTGCTGCCCCACACCTGGTGTCATGACGCTCCATGTCTAATACTTCACTGGCATCTCATCCATTGGAGGCCAGCAAAGGTGGGTCCTCTCCCAATGTATCTTTGCACTGTGCAGATATGGATCCGCATTAGCTAATAAAATAGGAAAGAATAATTTCCCAGCAGCTGAAAGAATGGCTGGAAAAGATGGGATGGGATGGGACAGGACATGACATGACAGTGGGAGTCTTACTCTTTTTTTCTTTTTAGCTTTTCTTCTTTTTCCTTTGTTCAGTAATGCTGCTTGACTAGAATTTTGGCCCTTTTTATTTCAAGAATTATGCTTTGTGTCTAGGGTATAAAGAGTCATTCACTCAGGGCAGGAGTGGGAGTTGGACTGTTTACATCAGTTATTGGGTTAACT
Source organism: Ctenosaura bakeri (assembly GCA_948474755.1). Lineage (NCBI taxonomy): Eukaryota > Metazoa > Chordata > Lepidosauria > Squamata > Iguanidae > Ctenosaura > Ctenosaura bakeri. The sequence goes on along the minus strand of CAOLHI010001959.1, from coordinate 143,428 downwards.
GGCATCAGCTAAAAATTTTGTACTGCTTTGTATGGGTTCAATTCTCATACTTGGAATAGAGAAAGCAAACATGAGGGTCAGAAACCTACACGCGGGAGCATTCTGGATCAGGAGGAAAACCAATGGAAAACTGTGATAAAGAGTGGAAAGAATATCTGACTATAGTTGAAAAATAGCTTAAAAATACGTTTCTTCAAGTGCTGGGAAATGCTGACAAGGAGAATCCAGGGCTAACAAGGTTAGCACTTATTCTGCACAAAACTGGAATTTTTTTTCCCCACAGAAAAGCCCACTTTCTGGGCACAAAACATTAATTTCTGTACAGGCAACAGAATTTTCAGCACAGGAAACAATATTTATACACCAAAATATTATTTTGTGTGCAGAAAGTGTTGTCTGCTGTACAGAAATTATGTTTTCCATGCACCACTCCCCTTCATGTGCAGATTTTGACCAGGCAAAGATCTGAAGATCTGGCCAAGAAAACACTGTGATAGGTTTACCTCAGGGCTGCTATATATCAGAAATTACTTGAAGGCATGCAACAGGCATGACAAAAATCCCCAACTATAGCACTTTCTGTGCAGGAAAAGCATTTTCTGTGCAGAAAATAATTTTAAATAAAAGGAGTAAAATAACATTTCTGTGCAGAATTCTTGTTTTCTGCACAGAAAATACTTTTTCTTGTATAAAAGCTGCTATTTTCTGTGGGAAAATGTGTAATTTTGCACACAACAGGAATTTTGCATAAAACTGCAAATTTCTCATAGGAAGCAGAAAATTGCTAAAATTAATTGTTCCTTCCTTCCTTCCTTCCTTCCTTCCTTCCTTCCTTCCTTCCTTCCTTCCTTCCAGAACACAATTAGTGAATAATTACATCCTTAATTATGAAAACATTCAGGTCTTGTACCATCCCATGGTTGGCTCATCTGCTCACAAAAAGCCAGGTTGACATATGCAAAACAAGGCATTTGACACACAGCTCTTTTCTGCAATACCTTATTTGTAGCTTCTAGTATGTGACACATGAAATAATTTCCTCATTCAACCTATAGGCAGAGGTGGCCTAATACCATTTTCCAGATTATCCAGTCCTCACCCCAGATACCAATTGGAGTCTTCTAGGAGAAGGACTTACATTCAGATCTAAGCCTTTCATTGTATTATACTGCCCAGTGTTCAACAGTGTTTGTCATTATGGAGCCATAAAACTTTGTGGACCTTCTTCTATTTCACAGTTTGTATAATGATTACAGAACCATGACATAAGGGCCTTTCCACACTACACTGCTAAATAGTGCTATTATTCCACTTTCAACATCCTATGGAATCCTGAGGTTTGCAGTTTGGAGAGGGGCATTTAGAATTCTCAGCCAGAGACCTCTTTGGCCTCAGTAAAATACAAACCCCAGAATTCTTCAGGATGTTGAAAGCAGAATAATAGCACTATAACAGTGTAGTGCAGAAAGGTCCATAGTGCTATTTATCAATTTGCAAATGCAAGGGTGTGGCACTCCTGTTTTCATCAAATTTACTGTTGTATCAAAGCACCATACTGCTGTCCCTCTTTGTCCTCAACTAATTTCAGTTGCTACAAACTGAGTTCAAATGGTATACACAATTTCAACTCAGATAACTCTGCAGAAGGGAGAGGAGAGGAACTGGCAAATTTGCCCTTCAGTAAGGCTCAGGCAAAAGCAAACAGTTGTAACTCCTTTTAGCTTGCATGTTCTTTCTCATTAATTACTTTTGCCATCTTGACCACACTCAGATTTTGTTTGGCCACACATGTTCTGGGTTTCACCTTTGAAATATTGGAAAATGTGGTATCAACCTCCTATTACAGTTTTTTCTCTCTGTGCTAGTTCATCTGTGATGGCTGACTCACATAGATATTTAATCATTTGATGCTACATTCATTTGATGTTACATTCAGAAAGGCCATGGCCCTTTTTGCATGCCATTTCCCATGCAAAATGGCCATGTGACTGATGCAGGATCGTGAGGATGGCTCTGCATGACATCCTCACAATAGTGCATCACTCCTGTAGTGATCACATGGCAATCGCACAGTATATAATTTTCAGCTCCTTGCCGAAAATTACGCGCAATTGCATGTCCCTCCTGCATCCCTTCTGTACTTACCTTGCATGCATCAGGAAGCATGGCCATCACGCTTCCTCCCCCAGCACAGCCTGGGAAAGTACCTAGCTGTGCTGCAAAAGGAAGGGGCAGAGCTCTCACACTTCCTTCTGTCCAGCACGGAGCGGGTGCAGTGGGAAGCGCAGGGGATGCGATTCCCTCCCAGAGGAGGCTTTTTGTGTGATCCCTGTGCAACACCAGTGGCACCAGGTAAGATGCAGACAGGGCACATGACAAACATGGCTGCTTGACACAGCAAAGAAAGACTGCTGTACCATTAATTATGTTAACTATATTGTTCAAGATTTTCTCTCTATTAAGGAAATTTTCTTCTGGTTTCAGACTGGTGGAGGTAAACTCTTTCAGATCACCTACTCAATCATACAGCTGTCCTTTTTTATTATTTCTGGCTTGTTCTACAGATGTTGTGATCTGCTCTGTGTTACATTTGGGAAAGTCTGTCTTTCCTTTGATTTTGCCTGCATAGTTGGGAGTCCAGTGTTTAAATATCTCTTCTGCCAGTTCTCCCAGGGTTGTTGTTGTTGTGTGCCTTTAAACTCATTAAGGTGAACCTATCATGGGTTTTCCGGGGCTGAGAGTGTGTGACATGACCAAGGTGACCCAGTTGGTTTCTATGGCCAAGTGAGGAATCGAACCCAGGTCTCCTGGGTCATAGTTAAGCACTCAAGCTACTACATCCTTCTGTCTCCCTCTCCCAGGGTCATACCATTTCTTAAACAGTGTCTTACTTCTCTGGGGACAGTGGAGACTGATTGCTCCTAGGATTCTTGATTCATGATTAATAAGATCTGTTAAGTAACACATTGTCAGGATATTATATGAAGCACAGTGAAACAAGTGACAGTGTGCCTTTCAAAGGATTCAATCCTTCAGCCACATAGTGATGTTTGCATACCCACCCTCCCGGCACAAAAATATTAGTTCAGAGGCAAAACATCTGTCTCTTACTGAATTATCAGCAACACTGAACATCGCAAATTTTTCTACTTAGCTCTTACACAAAGTGATCAGATCAGAGGGTGATCAGGCATGGCTATGAGCATTATGGGCTCCCCAGTAGGCAACCTCAAGAGTCTATAAAAGAAAGTGAAATAAAATTCAATCTCCTCTCCCCACATTGCCTGGACTACTTTTGTATGTAAAACAAGGCATTGTTCACAGTCAGCTTTTATCCTCAGAGTGCTCCCTCCTTGTCTGGAGTTTCACTTTCTTGAATAATAGAGAGCAGAAGGAGAAAAAGAGCCCACCCTTCTCAACTTTCTAGCCAGACTCCGTCTTGCTTCACACCCATCATTACCATATAAAAAAGTTTAAAATTGGAGGCAAGCTCATTGCTACAGGAGGAGAGTTAACTGTGTGAAGTTTTATTGCAAAACCTCCCACAACTTTTGAAGTGTGTCCAATTAAGCCGTAGAGGAGACTCAAGTTATATTCAGTTATAATTGTGCTGCCAATATTCTATATAGAATTTTTTAAAAAGCCCCAGTAGCAAGACTTCATAGTGTAAAATCAGTATACAGTCTGTTACGAGGAAATTAGTTGGTTTCTCAACTAGTTAATAAACTTCCATGGTGCTACCAGTTTCATTGGGCTGGTGTTTTGAGGGCAATAATGTGTGTGTGTACGTGTACTAGGAGGTCAGTGATTCTATAATATTTACCCCCTGCCTCTTTGTAGATGCACATGCCTTCAAGTTTCCTGTTGACCAATGGCATAACTTGGTGTGAGTAGAGTAGAGTAGAGGCAGGGTTGGGTGGGGCGGCAGAGGTGCATGGATGAGGTGACAGTGTGTGTGGGAAGGACGATGGAGCGTGGGGGCAGGGTGATGGCATGTGTGTGTGGGGCAATGGTGTGCAATGACAGGACAATGGTGCATGGGGGGCAGGCAAGGAGCGACGGCGCCCCCCCAAAAGTGCCACCCAGGGTGCACTGCTCCCTTGTCCCCCATCCCTACGCCATTGCTGTTGACTTATTCTGATCTCATAAATTTATTAGGGATTTCTTAGGCAAGGAATACTCAGAGATGATTTTGTGAGTTCCTTCCTCTGAAATATAGCTTACAGCACCTGGCATTCTTTGGTGGTCTCCCGTTGAAGTACTAACCACAGCTGAGCCTACTCATCTTCCAATGTTGAGATAGGCTCAAGTGCCTTTAGAGTGTTTAGGCACTTACTGCCACTTTAGTCGTCTTGTTATTTTTTGGATGCATAGCCTCTATTGTATTTGGATATATGACCCTGGCTGTCTAAACATAAAGGCAAGTTATGCATGCCAGATTAAAGATTCAGTAAAGAATAGTTTTATTTGAATGGGAGATTCAGTATGTAATATGCTTTCTAAGCAAATGCCCCTTTCTATAGAATTGAACAGTCAGTAGGACCAAAGTGAAATTTCTTTGGCTATTCTGCCCTAGACTATTATAGTGCTATTCTTTCACCTTCAACATCCTATGGAATCCTGGGGGTTTGCAGTTTAGGGAGGGGCCTTTAGAATACTCAGCCAGAGAGCTCTTTGGCCTCAGTAAACTACAAATCCCAGAATTCCATTGGAAGTTGAAAGTGGGATAACAACACTAATAGTCTAGTGCAGAAATGGCCTTTGTTAGGGTTATCTGGCAAAATCAGTAAAAAGCTATTGTTTGCCTACTCAAGTGCTAATCTCACAACTATATGTGCTAATGTGCATATGCTAAGGAAATATGCATACACACCTACTTATGTACCTTTGTTTTCCTCTTATGTTGGATAAGCTTCCTTTTCTCTCTCTCTTTATGATCTGCCAGCATAAAAGACCATTTAGGATAGACTTCAGTTGCCACTGTACTATAATTAATTCCCCATAAAGTCCTGGTGCTCCCCAGCACTCCTTATCTTCTCTCGTTCTGCACACAGCTCTGGGAACTAAGTGCAAACAGGGTGTAAAAGATCATCTGTGAAGCCTGAAGTCTAGAATGATTTCCTGTCAGGCCAAGCCAGAACAGCTTTAAAATCTAGGCCCCATGAGTAGAAAGGGCTGCTTGCTCCAAGGTATTAGATTAATTTTAATCTGAAACCCTCAGTTGGGGAATATGAATCTTGGCATGCAATTCTCCTGGGGGGCCACAGAGCTGGCTTATAGATTGCGTATCATGCATCAAAACGGGAAACTCCACTCTTGCTGTCACAGCAGTTTTCCAGGCTGGTTCTCTGCTGCTCAATCTTTTTAGAGTGCAAACACACTTGCTGGCTGACTAAATGCCCATCTGTACCTTGTTATCTTATCTGATGAAGGAGGTCAGGCTTACATTGCTTGTTTCAGGAGAGGCAAAGAAAGTCAACTCTGTGGGCAGTTTGGAGTTTCCCAGAATCTAAACAGTATGCAGCCTAAAGGGGTAAAAATTCAGTGAGAGACCGCATGCTTCATATGTGGGTCTCTGGATCAGCCCTTGCCAACTTCAACTGAATGATCTCAAGCATCTTACTCTGATATTGTCTATACAGAGGGCTAAATTGCTATATGTATCCCCTGAGCCCTAAACCCTATTCAAGAGTTCAGAATCCTGGTAAAAACACACAAGATGGGGGCATGTTCCTGTCCTATCTCCCCCACATCTATTCACTTGTATATCAGGGTAGAGAACTTCAGAACTTGGGGTGAAATCTGGCCCTCTGGGCTTCCCCAAATCACTACTGAATCTTCCCATGACATCACTGTTTGGTTTCTCAGATGTTATAGAGGATTTTCCTATTCTAGAAGTCTGAATGTTTCTTATAAGACCTAGTTCTCATAAGAACTTCCAGCTAAAATAAGCTGGCACATTTGCCCTTCACTTTTGCCTCTGAATTTGACTTTTGGGCTGAAAGAATTCCCTACTCTTGTTCTATATGACTTTCTGGAAAGGCTCTCCATACATTTTAGAACATTTAGGAAATCAGGGTTCCAAAGCTTGTAGGGAGAGGGTGTGGGAAGTGAAGTATGGCTAGCCCAGAATTGTTGTTGCTTTTGCTCTTGTTAACTGCTGTCAAGTCAACTATGGCCATTTCCACACGGGGTTTTTAACATGGGGCAGAGCGTCCTCCAGGGAGGAGGTCTGCACCAGGGAGCGGACTGGGTCAGCCCTACTTAACGTAGATCCGCACCCCAGCCCACTCTGGAACGACCCCAAGTGGTCGTCCAGCATGCTTTTGAAAGACTGCTAAAAACAGGTCTTTCAAAAGCATGGAGCACGCCACTGTGAGCCTGCTCCCTTATGCAGATTCGCAGGCTCACATTGGTGCGAGCCTGCAATCTACCGGGGGGGGGCTTTAGGCTGACGAGCTTCAGCAGTTGGTCGAGACCCTCGACCAACTGGAAGCCATCATTTTCGTCCCCAGAGGAGTGTGGAGCGGCGACCACACGCTGTTCTGGAGAAGCGTGGATCGGACCGGGGAACCCAAAAGTCCGGTGAGTAGCATTGCGGGGCAATTCCCTCGCCCCGTGCGGAAATGGACTTTGACTTATGGTTACCTTATGGATGAGAGACCTTCAGGTCAGCATATTATCAGCCACCCTGGTCAAGTCTTACAGATTCAGGGATGTGTTTTCCTTGATTGAGTCCATCTATCTATAATGCCATCTTCTCCTCCTCCTACTGCATTCTACATTACTGAGCATCATTGTTATTCATGTCTTCATCATAGTTATTCCTGCAATGCCGCCTCGATCCACTGGGAGAGGCGGGATAATGATGATGATGATGATGATGATGATGATGATGATGATGATGATGTCGTCTCATGATATGGCCAAAGTACCATAGCCCCAGTTTAGTCATCTTGGCTTTTAGGGATAGTTCAGGCTTGATTTGCAATAGGACCCAATCATTTGTTTTTTAGCAGTCCACACTATCCTGAGAACTCTTTTCCACATTTCAAATGAGATAACTTTCTTCCTATCAGCTTTCTTCACCGTCCCACTATCAATACCATGCATAGAAATTGTAAATAGAATGGCATGGGCAATCGTATCTTTAGTATTCAATGAAGTATCTTGACCCTTGTGGATCTTGTCTTGTTCCTTCTTAGCTGCCCTTCCAAATCCTAGTCTTCTTCCAATTTCTTGGCAGCATCCTCCATTCTGGCTAATTACTGAGCAAGGTATGGAAAATCTTGAACTTTTTCAGTGTCCATCATCTACTTTAAGGTTATGTAAATCATCTGTGGTCATTATTTTTTTCCAAAACTTTGCTATCGCCTACTAGTGGCATGGTGTCATCTGCATTTCTTAAATTGTTGATGTTCCTTTCTCCAATTTTTACACCTCCTTCCTCTGAGCCTAATCCTGCTTAATGTATAATATGTTCAGCATACACATTATATACCTAAATTACCTTAAATGTTTGTCTTACAAAGATTCTGTATGGTTGAGTAGGGTGATACTGTCTGATGTGTTGTTTTAGATGACCACAATGTTCCTTGTGCCCTCATCTTTTGCTTTTTTCTGTGCCAGCGTGACAGCAGCTGGTGGTATATGTAAACCCCAACTGAAGAAAGCAACTTACAGAGCAGTCTGGTGTGTGTCAGTCATTTGCAGCTTCTTTCTGAAAAAAGACATGCCTGGAAAGAGGACACATATTTTGACTCTTTCAGCTGCTGCACAGCTCTTAAGACTCATGTCAGTGACCCTTCTGAAGTGTTAGCTTCCGATGGGTTTTGTGTCATTTTCAATCCTGAGACAGGCAGTGAAGGATGCCTGGGGAGTAAAGTGGACAAGAAAAGGGCATGCATCTAACTATTCAAACAGTGCTTGATACAGCTGTTAAATGTAGGAACAGCAAGTAGGATATTTAATTCTTCCTTTGTCTCCCCACTCCACCACTACAAATCCTCCCCATAGATGTTTTTCTTCCAGCTAGGCTCAGAGATTGAGCCTATGGGGGAGAGGGAGGTAATATGGCTGTATGACACCCACCCACTTGTTTTTCTTCAGTGGAAATCAACTTCTTCCCTATTATATTGCAATTAGTAAACAACTGGGCTTCACAGCCATTCTGATCAGTGCTCTGACATGTATTTCCATCTTTAATCAATGTATAGATCTTGATATGTTTGAAAGTGTAGAACAATACTATATAAATAACATAGAGAGGATGATCCCTTGAATATTTACTCAGAAGTAAAAACATTTTTGTATTCCATGAGCTTTCCTTTCTAGAAAAGGAGTGCATGATTGCAACCTAAGCATTAGTACAGAGAGAGAGAGAAAGCTGTCACAGTTTGTTCCACTTTGACTGATGGCTGGTATATGTTCTGTTTTTTCAGTGTGCTGAAGGTATATAGAGATGAAGTCAAAAGACGTTAAAGCCTTTCTTTCCAGGTGCCTGGTTTTGTTTTTGGAGAAGCACAGAGGGCAGTCAAAGTTCTTCTTTGGGTTGGATTCCTGCCAGATGTTTATACACATTGGATTTCTCTGCGTATGGTCCTGGATATTGATTTAATCAATTAATAACAGTGTGGAGGCTTGTGTTTCCTGTAGTCACACAATGTGTTTCTGTTGACATTTGTCACACTGGAGGATAGGCAGGGAACAAGAAACTGAACTATTCTTTGAAGTCTGTTTTGTTTTTCCTTTCCATTCTCTTCTAATTACTTAGAGTAAAATCCTACTAAAGCTTTCCTCACTGAGGCCTTACTGCAGTTGATTTGCCCCTTTGAAGGTTCATATGGCCATTTTTGGGAAGAGTGATGTTTTCAGCAGGGGTATCATATAGCTTTAACAGTAGCTTCCCTGATCCAGTCTTACAGCCAAGGTTGTTTGATGTAATATTGTGCTCCCATAAGGTAAAGTAAATCATTATACTCAATTCTGTGCAGGAAAACACAGCAGGCTGTTTCAGGAGAGGTGTGATTTGGAGTGGATAAGTAACAGAAGAGATGAGTGCTTAAACTTTCTGCTCTTCTTCGCTTTGCTGCTGCTTTCCCCCTTATGGCTGCTTTTCCACTTATGGAAAACAGATGGTGGGGAAACATTTTGGTTTCTCTCATTCATGATGCTTCTCTGTTCCAAAACATCTTCTCCCCAAAACACTGTTGTTTTTTTTGACAGAACTGGCTCTAAGGGGCCTTGCTATGTGAATTTAGTATCACCCTTGGTGGACAGTGACATCATGACATGTAAATGAAAGTGCCACGAAATTAGGGATACTGTAGAGTGTTGTTTATTTGGTCCAGATTATAAAGTGAAACAAATCACCCAATCACGTTTCTCAGGCTAATATGTTATCCTTGGAACTTCTCACTTCCATGAATGTTGTGATGCATTTCTGAACTCAAAAATGACACATGGAAAATCTGTTATGAAAATGTACATATAAAACATGCATTTTAGGGAAAGATTCCATCTCCTCATGAAAATAATGCTCTTGCTTTTTTTCGAAATTTGATGTCTGAGAAATTCAGAATCTGACTGGATTGCTTTTATGAGCATTTTGTATTTCTTTTATTCTCCTTGCTTTGGTATTTCTGCACCTTTTCAATCGGCTAGTTCTCCGCATTATGGCTCTGGCATCCAGAAAATATAACTCTGAATTTTTTATTTAGAAAGTAAATAAAAAAAAATACAGTTTTCCTCCCATTCTCTTCTCCTTTAACCAAGTTGATAGCTTATCTTCGCCTCCATTTTCACAGTGCTTCTATTTATTTCTTGTAGGGATACACTGAACAATATATAGTCCCTAGTGGAATGTAGACAGAGTTTTGTTGACATAAAAGCTGCCAAGAATCCTGATATTAAATTATACAGTTAGAAACAAAGCCATAAGGAACCAGCTTCCTGATTTCTATCAGTTTGCTGAAGAAAGTGATAAACTTACGGCCCACTGCTATGTGTGTTTACTCAGAAGTAAGTCCCACTGTATTTTATGGGCTTACTCCTAGGAAATTTACCCAGAATATCAGAGAGACCTATTACCTCAGTGATCTGTATTTGTTTTCTTTGAATGCATAATTGCTGTGCAGCTAATGGAAGAAACCTTTCTACAAAGAAAGGGGAACTTTATTGGAATATAATCAATAGGTTCTCCTGACCATCTAAACACTCAAGTGAATCAATGAACAGAAAGAACCAACTAATGCCATAACAAGGTCTGAAATGAATAGTACCCTCCAGTGCTGAAAACTAAAAAGAACATTTCAAGAACATTTGACTTCACAGATGTCCATATGTTAAATTCATCTTTCTATCTCACCAGTTTATTCCAAGCATAGAGCCACTAAACATCTAGGAATACTACTTGCCATTATAAAGGGTACTACTGTTAGCACCTCTGAAATGTTGAACCTTTAGGTCATAGGCTTCTAGAATGCAACCCTGTAAAAGCTGGTTCTATGAAAGTATAGCATTCACTTTACTCTTTAAGTTGACTAGAGTCTGTTTTATTTTCAAAGGTCTCACCTTAAAACCGTATTGGAACAGAGCTTTGCATTGTTCAGTGTCATCTGATTCTTTACTGGCCAAGTCAAAGAAATCTAACACAATTCCATAAAGAGCTTTCTTTCCTATTCCTAACACCTTTCTTATTATGTAGTAAAGTGCTTCCTCAGTTATAATCTTCATCTTAGTGACTTGTTTTCCCAATGTAAGTTAAAAAAAAAGGGATGGACCAAAGAATAGCCCAGTGGAAAGAAAGAAAATGTCCTAGCTGAGATGTTCATTGGTTCAGTTAACATCTGCCATCTTGTCGATATGAAGCCTTTTAAGTAAAAAAGCTGATTCTGCTCCAGAAACAGGCAACCTCAATCTTCTGTAGACCTTGGCTTCAATAGAAAGAATAGAAGTGGCAATTATCTACTTTTGCTTCTGCAAATCGCACTAAATAATTGTGTTCAGTCTCATAACACCAGCTGTATGAAGGAAGCATTATGGAATCAAGGGTGGGGGCAGACTTAAGCTGTTCCCCACATACAGCTCAGATAACCAAGGTCTTCTAAACTCCATGCATATTTGAGGTCAGAAGTATCATGGGAATATATCCAAAAGGAATTTGACCTGGTCGCTAAGCCCCTAATTAGGGCAGAAGTTTCAGCCTGCAGTTGTACCAAAGAGGAATAATGCATGAGCACAATCAGGATTTTGCTGCCCAGATGCCTCCTTGGTGACAGGTGTCACTGGGTTTTCACCTTCAATTGTATTTGCAAAATTGCAGGTGAGACCTTCCAGCCTCAAGTTGCTGTTGTTTTTTTTAAAAAAATGGTCTCAAAATATGGCAGCTGTCAAACCAGATGCACTAGGCAATTTGTTTAGCCTCTTGACAGTGGTTAAAGTAGAGCAGCAGTTTCAAACTTTTTATTTAAGAGATCCATCAGTGGAGTCTTACTTTGGTTCTACAGATTGTACTTGATAACAAAAATTTGGTAGACCATTCCTCTTTACAGCTTTGGATTAATCTTGCCTGTGGTCTCCACTTGGGAGCATTAGCAGCTGGTGGTTTCCATGTCACTGAGATGGTAGATCTGCTCATGGTTTTAGTCCAGAGTTTAAGGAACTATCCAATGTGTCGAACCTATTTTCAGGATGGGTTTGGTACTCTGCACCATTTCTTTAAAGTTTGGGTTGAAAAGCTGCGTGGATACACTGGCTTCCTATCCTGGAAGCTACTAGCTGCCACTATCTTAGAGATTAGCCCAAGAGTTTTTCACAATCCAGGGAAGAGTTGGGATTGTTTCTTTAGGAAATGTCTGAAGCAGAGAATTAACTAGAATGGATGGGTCCCCCCCCCTCAGTTAGCAATGGATTTACAGCTTAGAATAAAAGACACTACATCCCTTTTGAAGAGTCCATTAGTCCATAAAAGTGTGTATGTGGGGAGTGGGGTGGAGTTTGAGGATGATTTTAGGAGACTTTGTGGAGGAGTGAGTGATATTCTAGTAATTTGGGGAAAGGCTTCATAGTAATCTCCTCTTTTAATCAAGCTTTGGCATTCTTTCAGAAAACAGTACAGCTGCAAAGAGCTGATTGCTGATGTTCTTCTGTTGGATAAAATGCCCCATGAGAATGATGTTACGTCAGGATGTAATATTTTGATCCCAGAAGCATTGTAGAAGCAAAAGAAATCTTCTGCCTCTCACATATGGTAGCCACATCACCAAAAAAGGAGGTCAGGAAAGACATTGATTTGCACAAAATGGTGTTACCCCAAAACATGGGTGACTCAGGGTTCACCTGCAATGCCAGTATCTCCATGTGACAGAGAGGAATTAATTAGCTCAGACTTGGGAGGCCTGCGAGTGGGGAGTAACTTAACGAGATCTTTCCACCAATGGTTTATGGGGTCTTGCAGGAAAGAACCAGCCAAAGATTCCAAAATAAGCAAAAAGATGTTTTATTGAAAGATTCACACACACACACACACACAAGATTCAAGCACTGACGCACTCGCAGAAGAGCTAACTGAAAAATAAAGGGAAGAAAGTTGCGGATAGAGGAATTTTAGGGTTCATGTAATTATTGATCCAGAGAGCAGTAAGGAAAGTAGCGATATAATTTTTTTTTAATTTTTTTTTTATTTATATAACTGAATCACAAATACAAAACAAGAAAAAAAATTAAACACCATGTGATATACATAATAGTGAATTAAAAAAAATTTTTTTTTCTTTTTCTTTTTTCTCTTCTCTTAAGCAATACTAACTTTCATTGTTATTTTGCACCTTTACCCTTAAATTTATAAATCTGTTCAACTGTTATAATTTCACATTTAATTCAATATTTTTCACATCCCCTTTAATCTATTTCTATTGTTAATTCTTTTAACTTTTTTTTTTAAAAAAAACATTAACATCACTTATCCATTTAAATCTATAAATCACAAGTTTGACACACACACCTACTAAGAATTACAAAATATACAACATAAAAGAAAAACAAAACTAAAACTAAAAAATACCCACCCCCCAGAGCCAACTTTTTATTTAATCCACTTTCCAAAATTGCCATTCTTCTTTTGACAGGGTAGTATTACTATCTCTTTTCAGAACTTTATCCAAAAATATTTTCCAAATTTCTTCAAAATCATTCCCTTTAACCAAACCTTTCATAAACCTAATTCTACATGTTAGTTTATCATTAATTGCAATTTTCCACACTTCGTTATACCATTCCTCTATTTGAAATTTTTCATTTGCTTTCTATTTTTTTGCTATTATTAATCTCGCTGCAGTTAACAAATTTGTTATTAATTCTTTCTTTACTTGAGTACACTCAACCTTATCATATATAGACAACAATGCAATATTTGGACATACTGGTATATCTGCTCCTATAATCTCTTTTATCTCTTTAAAAACCTTTTGCCAAAACTCCATTATCTTATTGCAATTCCACCACATATGCATATATGTACCAATTTCTTGACATCCTCTCCAACATAATCTTGAATATTTCTCATCTATTTGATTTAATTTCACTGGAGTCAAGTACCATTTCCACACTAATTTATAATAATTCTCTTTTATTCTTATTGATAATTTTTTTAAATGACGTTGTTTCCAAATTTTTCTCCATTCTTGTATATCTATATTTTGTACTATCTCTTCCTCCCATATTTTTCTAAGAAAATCCTCTTCTTGTTCTTTTGCTAATATTTTATATATTTCACTTGTAATACCTTTTAGTATTTCATTTTCTTGCATATTTTCTCTTTGAATAATAATTTGTTCAAATTTAGTATATTCTTTAAAATCCTTAACATATCTTTTCATACTCTTTGTCCATTGCTCTAATTGTATATAATTTAACCAGGATATTTTAGTTTCCTGCAATCTTTCTTTCATTCTATCTTTATTTATCATTATTTTCATCCAATCTTTTAATCTATAAATTTTTTGTTTTTTTATTTCTTTCTCTATTATTTCTCTTAAATTTATTGGAAATTTTTCCATCATCACTATCGGAGTTAATATTGATATATTCGGTAATAATTTTCTTTTATTTTTTTTCCATATTTCTATTATATTTTTTATAAAAGGATTTTCTATCTTCTCCATTTCTTTCTTTGAAAAATTCCTAAAAAATATATTTTCTAATTTTGTCTCAATATTCATATCTTCTATCTCTAACCAATCTAAATCACCCTTTCCTGAAACCCCCTCTATGATAAATCTCAATTGATTTGCATAATAATACCATTTTAAATTTGGAAGTCCCAGGCCACCTTCTTTTTGACTTTTATACCAATATTTCTTGTTAATCCTCGATTTTTTATTTCCATTACAAAAATTATTTAATATCTTTTGCCACTCCTTTAATTCTTCCTCTGATATTTTTATTGGTAACATTCTAAACAAAAAGTTAATTTTAGGTAAAATTTTCATTTTTACCACTGCTATTCTACCAAACCACGATAGCTTTATATTTTTGTAGTCCTCTAATTTCCTTTTTGTTTCTAATCTTAATTTCTTGAAATTTTTTTCCTGTAATTCTTGTAAATTTTTTGTAATCTCTATTCCTAAATATTTAATTGATTCTTTTATTTTAAGTAATCCTCTTTTACTACTTATAAATTTTTGTACTTCTTCTTTAGTATAATTAAATAACATTATTTCTGATTTGGCCCAATTTATTTCTAATCCCGTCTTCTCCCCAAACTCTATTAAATGTTTATCTATCCTATCTATCTTTTCAATTGGATCCTTAATTGTCAACAATGTGTCATCTGCAAATAAGCTTATTTTATTTTTTTCCTTAACTCCAATTCCTTCCAAATTCTCATCATTTCTTATCACGTTCGCTAACATTTCTATAACTATTGCAAATAAAACTGGAGATAATGGACATCCTTGTCTCGTTCCTCTTGTTATTTGAATCTGTTCTGTAAATCCATCATTTACCATCACTACAGATGTATTATGTGAATACAATTGATTTATTAACCCTTTAAATCTCTCTCCTAATCCTATTTTATTTAAAATTGTTTTTAATGCTGGCCATTCCACACAATCAAAGGCTTTAAATATATCTAGGGCTAAAATTCCAACTTTTTGTTTATCTCTGTCCATTATATTTATTTTATTTATCGTTTTCCCTATTAAATTTGCCATCTGTCTTCCTTGAATAAAACCACATTGATCTTTATGTATATACTTATAAATAAATTTATTTAACCTCTTTGCCATTATTGCTGTCAAAATTTTTGCATCTTGATTTATTAAAGATATTGGTCTATAAGAACCTGGATCGATAGGATCCTTATTTGGTTTTAAAATTAATATTATTAGTAACTGCTTCCATGATAATGGAATTTTTTCACCCCTCAATATACTATTATATAACACTTTTAGTTTAGGAATTAAACCTTTTTTAAATGTTTTATAATATTCTGGACCTAGTCCATCCAATCCTGGTGATTTTCCTCCTTTTAAATTATTTATTACTTCTTCTATTTCCTCTTCTGATATCATTTCTTCCATCAATCCTTTATCTTGTTCTGTTAGTCTTACTTTCCAATTTTCATTAATATACTCCTCTATGTTCTCTAAAGATTTATCTTCTGCTGAATACAATTCTCGAAAAAATTCCTCAAATATTTTTAATTTCTCTTTCATCAACCTTTTTTCTTTACCAAATTTATCTTTAACTACGCCAATCATATTTCTAGTTTTTTTTGATTGTACTGATTTAGCCAGCATTTTAGAATTTTTATTACTATATTCAAAATATTCCCTTTCCAAGTACATTAGATTTTTCTGAACTTCGTCCATTTCTATCTTTTCTAATTCATCTCTTTTTGCTTGTAATATTATTAATTTCTGTTTAGTTCTATCTATTATATAATCATTCTCTAGTTCCTTTATTTCTTTTTCTAATTTTAATTTTTTTTCTCCTAATTGTCTCTTTAATTTGCTTGATTCTTTAATGCATAATCCTCTTACCACTGCCTTCATTGTATCCCACAATACATCTTGTGTTACTTCCTTATTGTTTATATCCCAAATTTCTTGCCACTCCTTCTCTATTTTATTTACTATCTCCTTATAATTAAATAACTTAGTATCCAGTCTCCACCTTTTTGCTTCTCTATAATTCCTTTTCATAGTTATATCCAAGTTCATCAGAGCATGATCTGTCACTTTTATTGTTTCAATTTCTGTATTTATTAATCTAGGTATCATATTCTTTGAAACAAAAATATAATCTATTCTTGAGTAATTTTTATGAACTGATGAATAATACGTATATTTCTTTTCTTCACCCTTTATTAGCCTCCAAACATCTATCAGTTCATTTCTACTCACTAATTTATTCAAAATTGTTATATTATTATATCTATCTCTAATTGATGGATCTGATTTATCTTTCCATCTATCCATCACCATATTAAAATCACCTGCGATTATTGTATAATCTCCTTTCATTTTTTTGATCTTATTAAATATTTCTTCATAAAACTCTTTTTGCTTCTCATTAGGTGCGTAAATATTCATTATGACATATGTTTCTCCATCTATTTCACCTTGTATAATTACATATCTACCTTTTTCGTCTAACTCCACACTTGTTACAATGAAATTGCATCTTTTGGAAATTATTATTGCAACTCCTCTTGATTTGGATGTACCAAATGCTTCCTCATAAATAGCTACCCAGTTCAATCTAAGCTCATTTTTTTTATCTCTTTTCCCATGTGTTTCTTGTAAAAAAATTATATCGGCCTTATCTTTTTTTAATATCGATTCTATCCTTTTTCTCTTTATTATTGACCCCAAACCTTTCACATTCAATGTTGATATTCTCAATCTATTCTCCATTTTTCATATTTTGAATTTTCTAATCCCACTCCCCATTGGCTCTTTAATGTGATGGTGCTCCCCTTCCCCTTCCCTCCCCCCTCCCACTCCCCTCCCCCTTCCCACCCTCCCCTCCCCTCCCCACACAAACATTTGTCCCCCCTCTTCCTCCAAAGCGCTTCTGCCTTGGAAACGACCAGCCATGGTCCTGGGGGTGTGTGTGAAGGTATGCCAACTCCCGGCATAGAGACCAATACCCTCTCCCGATTTATTTTCTTTCCCATATTTTTTTTCCCTCTCTTCCCCCTCCCTTCCCTCTCTCTACCCTCTTGCTTTATATATATATAAATCTATCTCTATGCATTTATAATCTATAAGAATATATTTTACTCAGTAGTCATCTACCCTTCTCCTACTCTATGAAGTTCTCTTTCTTCTTCTTCTGTTATATCATATTGTTTCTTCCAGTCCTCCTCAGCCTCTGTCCTTTCGTTTATCTCCCGAAGTCTTCTTCTTTGCTCCTCCTGTTGCTCCTCCCGCTGCTCCTTCTTCAGTTACTCCTCCCACTACTCCTTCCTCAGTTGCTCCTCCCGCTGCTCCTTCTTCTTCCTTTTCCTCTTGCTGGATCAGTTTCAGTTCTTTCAGGAGTTGCAATCCTTGTTCAAGAGAATTTATTCTGTGATATTTGCCAGCATATTGGAATTTCAGAAAGATGGGATATCCCCAACTGTATCTTATCCCAACTCTCTGTAGAACTATGATGCAGGGTTTCATTTCCCTTCTCCAATTTATTGTTTCGCGGCATAAGTCATTATAAATTTCCACTGTGTTATCTCGATACTTCAATATTCCTGGATTCTTTCTAACAGCTCTCATCAAATCATCTTTCTTGTTGAAATTCGCAATTCTCATTATAATATCTCTGGGAATTATTCCTCTTTTTGCAGCTGACACACGATGAATTCTCTCTATGTCATGATCTTCCCATAAAATCTCAGGAACAATGCTTTTTAGCCATTTTAAAACTTCCTCTTTCAAGGATTTTTGACTTTGTTGTGGCTGCTCTGCGAGTCCACGAATCCTCACATTGTTTCTTCTGTTCTGGTCTTGGAGCTGGATAATTTGTCTCTCTAACAAAGAAATCCTGCCATCATGTTCTGCTAGTCTGATCTGCTGATTCCCTTGGGTTTTTTTTATATCATCCACTTTAAGGTCCAATGCTTTTAACTCCTGTGAGATTTTTTCCTGCAGTTGCCCCATTTCTGCCCTTATATTAGATGTTATTGTAGTAACAAGAGCTTGATTAGACTCTGTAATAAGCTTGTGTATAAAAGTTTTTATCTCTTCATTAGCTCCGTTCGCAGCTTTCTTCGCCGCCATTTTAATGACTTTTTCGTCTCCGTTAAAGTTTAAGTCTATATTTTCAAAATCTCTAACTAGACGATTATATGTTTTATCTGTTGCTGTAGGTCGCTTCCAAACAGGGTGTTTATAGACCTTTTTTTAGGCGGCATATATCTCAAGGACCACAAAGGGGGGAAAAAAAACTGTTTTGCTTTCGGTCCGTTTCAACAGTTATTTGCAGTTTAAACAGAGTCTTTTATTTTCCCTCCAGTTGGAGAAGAATCGAAACCAATCCACTATCTTATCTTACATTCTTTCCCACATTATTCAATTAATTACTCACATTCTTTCTTTGTTTTGAAAAAGGCTTCTGGAATTATTTTATAATCATCTGTTCCGGGAGTCGAATATTTAGCCTCTCTCTGCCATCGTAGTTGGCTCCTCCCCCCAGTAGCGATATAATTAAGGATAGTACTTGTTTGGAAATTGGATTGATAGCGTTAAGTTCAGCAAGGCAAGAGACTGCACTGAATCACTCAAAACTGAGGGTTTTTATACCCCGAAACTACCCTGTAGGTATGTTTTTGAATGACTCTCCCAGATGAGTGGACAATGGGAGTTGCAACACAGACAATCGAGTCCAAATGGAGTTAATGGTCTTGCTGTTTAGGTGACAAGGAGGTAATGGCTGTTGTTATAGCTCTGTATTGTGGAGAGGTTTGGGGGACAATGCAAGGGAACATGCAGGTATGAGGGAAAGGGTTGAACCAATCACTGTTTGGTGAGAACTTCCCTTTTGACCATGGTGTGCACAGAGATGTTCCAGCTTCAGCTTGAGCCTATTATCTCCAGAATTGCTTGGTAATCTACCTGACAATGACTTTGGCTACACGTAGAGGGGGTGTTGACTGACCTGCCTTGCAATCACAAGTTTTCAGTCAGTAATTTTCCTCTGCCCAGCTTGCTCTTCCTGTCACATCAGGTTCCATTTTATATCAATGCTAATTAATGTGTTGCCAATCAAATAATATTTCTCTAATTCTCTAATTAAACCATATGACTCTTGGGTGTGTGTGTGAGGCCATAACAATGGCATACACTCATTTATACACAGAAATGCAAAATTAGAAAGGGGATATTAACTAAATGATTATATTTCTTATCCAAGTACTGAAGACTCTGACCAGGTAGCTTGTGCACCTGCTGAGCCTATTGTCCAGGTGCTATTGGTAGATGGGCAGCTTCAGGAAACCCTTCAGATGAAGGACACCTTCAGAAAGACAGTCATTCAGAGGACTGACCTCAATGAAAGAGGACAAATGAACCCTCCCTTTGTCAGTTCTAAAAGAAGCAACCTTCAAAGAAACCCAACTACCAGGGCTATCAATGTAGAAGCTACTGTGAAGGAAGATGACAGATGTGGACAATAATTGATATCTGTTTACCCAGCAAGTCTTGAATGAGTAGGTGCTAGGCTGCCATTTGAGGATGCAGCTTAGAGTAAAATTCAGGCAGTAAAATGAATTGTAATGTTACTGAAATGCGTATCTTATTAACATTCGGACAGGACAAGTCTTTGTAATGTTTAAATTGTGTTTTTTATTTCTTTTAAGGGCTATAATTTCTTATTTAGTGACTTTTCTGAAATCTGTTCCCAAGGTTACTGCTTCATGTTGTTTCATGTCAAGACTGGCCTTTAACAAGACTTATTTTAGAACATTTTCTTGTTGTTGTACCTATATGTTACAGTTAGCAACCTTTGTATGCCTATACTCACTAACTGTTAATTTGCATGCTAGTGACTTCCTTTGTCCTTGTTTTACCATGTCAACTCTTCTTCCTGCATCACTCTAACATACAGCCATTTTCTTCTTCCCTTTTTCTCCTCCATCAGACCATTATTTGACTATGGAAAACTTGGTAACTTTTGTATGCTTTAAAAAGAAGACTAAGGCCATTTCCGCACAAGGTTGATACACTGTCACAGCATTGAATTCTTATCCTCTGG
The DNA here is from genome assembly GCA_948474755.1 of Ctenosaura bakeri. Taxonomy (NCBI): domain Eukaryota; kingdom Metazoa; phylum Chordata; class Lepidosauria; order Squamata; family Iguanidae; genus Ctenosaura; species Ctenosaura bakeri. The sequence continues at coordinate 123,175 of CAOLHI010001959.1, read as the reverse complement.
TCTGCATGTTGTACCATTTTAGCATCGTAGTTTTCCTCATGATTCTGCATATTTTCAGCTCCTAGAATAGTTTACTGTGATGCGAAACCACTATATGCGAAAACCGGAAAAACTCTGATGTAAATCTTCCAAACCAGTTCTGCTTTGGTTTTTGTCTACATGCAGAAGCGTAGCATCGATTCACATTGCAGAAGTGGCTGGCTGTGGATGTTCCCAGGCTGTCCCTTCTGTCATTTCTTTCCCTATCCCTCTCCACCCATCAAAGGACAGGCTGCCGTCATTATTGTCTTCCTGTGTTAAATGGACAATGGGAAGAGAGTGGATCTAGTAATGGACTGGTAAAATGTGTTTTTTTCCTCATGTATCAATGAACATGCATTCCTACGCACAAATGTAGCAACACAAAAATGTGTTAAAAATGTGTGTCTGATTTTTAAAAAACAGACCAATCAGCAATGGTGGGGTGGGGTGAAGGAGGGCCAGGGACTTGCTGTTGTGGATGCAGCAACTGCTGTTCTCCGCAATAGTATGAAGTAAATGGGTGTGTGCGTGTGTGTGCACGCAGACAGCACAGTTTCTGAATTTCTGAATTCCATTTCCAAATTGGAGTATAAAAATACCGCTCCTGACATGCAGTGAACTGCTCCTCCCCTCTTGTGCAGAAATGACCAAAGCTTGTTTTCCTTCTCTGATAGACCCTGTGTTTGTGTGTGTATAGACATAGGAATAGCCGTTGTTTAGCATCTGTCTTGCCAATATGATTACTCTGTTTGAGAGATCCAGTGCTGTCTTTCATATTTCCCAGCACTGTAGGCCTGGTTGACAACATTTTCCTCAAGATTTTAATTCCACATTTTATAGTCGTTTTGTTACTCAAGATAACTACATCTCCTTCGTTTGAAATTCTATGCCTCTGAAGAATTCTCCTAGTTTTGAGATTCTTATTCATTGTAATGATCTAGCTTGTAAGCTGTGTGGTTTGTAAGCTTTATGGTATCTGAGACCTATCTGATGCTGAATAGTGTGCAAAAAGTTGTGTCTCAAAGCTTAGTTTCATCACGTAAGTTAATACATTCCTAGATGACAACTAACCTTTTTCACTGACGGCTTCACACTGTGGGGACATATGTTGATTTTAGTGACCCATTAGTATTCCCAAGACTATTTAGTAATTAGTCCTGTCCTACTGTGTGTGTGTGTGTGTGTTCTTTTAGCCATTCTCATGGCATTCTTGGATAGCCTGTTTTGATTATTATTGTACAAATGAATTCACAGATTTTGATTTCCCCATCCAGGCACTGAATTTTGTTATATATTGATGTGGTGATAAAGTTGGCCATTTATCATCTCATATATCTCTAGAACCTAGAGTCTAAGTAGATATTTTCCAATTATTCAATAACAGCCAATGTGCGAAAATCCTCTCTCTGCCTTTTTGCGAGATTAAGATAAAGCTTTTCAGACTGTGCTTCTGTGAATACAAGGCCTCTTGATACCAGTCCCAGACTAAATCTCCTGTATACTTCATATCCGCTAGGTAGGGTCATGTATCAAAGCAGTTTGGCATTTGTAGAAGAGGGAATGAAGTATGTCTCGAACTTGATAAGTGTCCTAGAATGACCTAGTTAATTCGGGAGATAATTAACCTCTGAAGTTGGGGATGGGATTTGGGTCATGCTCCCTCCTCTACCAACCTCCATGTATTGATTAGCTTTTCTGTAGAATAGCAGAAAGTGTGTGTGTGTGGTGATCCCATTTTTTCCAATATGCACTGATTATCCTTGGAGTGAAAGCCATCTACATTGCTATCATGTTCTTTTCACAGTGTTCTCTTCCCCCACTCCTTTTGCAGCCTCTAAAGCAGAGAAGTAACAGTGGTGCTCATTCAGTCAGTATCTATATCCACCTGACATTTCACAAGTTAAAAACAGGAAAGTTAGGTCCTCAAACCAATGATCACTGAATGAGCGTATGGTATGACCACTATCTGATCAAGAAATATTTTTGTTTAGGAAAAAAAATCCTGTTTCAGTAAAACTGGTCATTACAGTTGGCGCGCCATTATTTGCTAGGGCTAGGGACACAGGACCCTTGCAAAACTGAAAAATTCGCAAATAACAAAATTTGTGTGTCTGTGGGAAGGGGGCTGAGGCACGAGTGGGGAAAGAGGGCATCCAAGATGTAAAGCCAGGCCAGGGAAAGGAGGTGGTTGGCATGGTGGTTGTACTTTCTCTCTCTTGTCCACCTCCTTCCTTGGGTATGTGTGGGACATGGGTACGGAGTTTGTGGTGCTGAGAATTTGGGCAGAGAGCCATCCTTAGCTGGCCAGGCAGAGACTGGTAGAGGAAGAGGAGGACCAGAGGTGGTTTTTTAAAGGGCTATGTTGCCTGATTGGAGCCACCAAGAGGGAAGGATCCCCCCTAAAAAGAAGTACCTGAGGTGAGAGGGCAGGGGTTGGAGAAATTCGCAAATAATCAAATCCGTGAATGTCAAACCTACAAATGTGGAAGGCTGACTGTACTTTGGATTATAGTAATACTACTTCTTTTAGTCCACAGAGCATGATAACGTATTATTGCAATATGTTACACTTAAGGTTGCCTTTGAAAATAGTCTGGAAACTTAAGCTTAATCCTAAGAGGGTAGCCAGGGTGTTAACTGAAACTAGCCAAAATGACCATATTTTGTCAGTACTTTTGACAGCTATGCTGGCTGCCAATCTCTTCTCAGACCAAATTAAAAATGTTGGTTTTAACTTTTAAATCCTGAATAGCTTGGGTTAAGTAACCATCAACCATTTTGTAATTTCTTGTATGGACCTTCTTTGTCTAGGGTCCTTTTCTGGGTGCTCCCACATAATGCAGCAATGCAAATAGCTACAAGACAGCAGGGTCCCATTCACACTACAGGATTATAGCACTTTTATTCCACTTTAGCTGTGGTGGTTCCATGTTATGGAGAACTAGAGTCTCTAGTTTGGTGAGATACTGGAGCACTCTGGCTGACAATTTTAAATAACTCTCCCTAAACTGCCTTCCCCAATCTGGTGATGTCTCCCAGATATTTTGTACTGCAGTTTCCATCAGCCCCAGCCACCATGGCCAATAATGGGGGAATTGTGGGTCAAAATATTTGAATGGCACCAGCTTGAGGAAAACTATCCTAGATTGTGTGTGTGTGTTGTGTAAAACATGAAGATTTGTAACTCTAGTGCAGGGGTGGGCAAACTTAAAGATGTGCTACTTTGTTTTTAGTAGAAACCCAGGATCCACCAACCAGAGCCTGAAGAAAAAAAAAATTACTCAACTGTTAAGAATTCTGAGCCTTGGCGTTTATTCTGACTCTTGAGTATAAGAGCTGAATGGATTTCATAGTCCTTCCACACAAAAAATCCACCCCTCTCCCCAAACATTATTTGGCTTGGTAGTATAATTTTAGGGTGGAGTTGTTAATATTGTTAAAAGATTGGGAACTGAGACAACACACCAGCCTAACCATCTTGCCAATCTATTTCCAGAAATCTACCAAGAGATAACTGAGGTACCTTCTCTCCACCTATACTCCAACTCGCTAACAAAATGTTCTAAACAAGGATTTTCTTGTATTCCTGCAGTGGGCATGACCTAAGCCAAAAGGGGTAGACTTGGAAGCTGGCCCCAAGTCCACATGAAAGTAGGCTGAGAACACACAAATCAGAAGCTTCAGTTTGACTCAGCTACTGCATTTCTCAGGTAATATATTGGGGAAGAGGCAGAGAGCTGGTTTGTTGCTTTGTACACTAACTGCAGAAAGCCAATGTGGCGTAGTAGTCCGATTGTTGGACTGGGATTGTAGAGACCAGAATTTGAATTCCTACTCAACCATGGAAACCCTCTGGGTGACCTTACCTCTCACCCTTAGAGGAAAGCAACGGAAAATCTTGTCTGAACAAACATTGTGAAGAAAAACTCTATTGTAGCTTTCCCATAAGTTGGATTCAACTCAAAGACACACAACAACAACAAGCTAACTGCATTTTGGGGAAGGCTGGGTCAAGCAAAGTGGCCCAGCTGGGTAATTTCAATCACTGGACCTAATGACCTTAGAACTGCCGTGGGGCATCATCATGCATCCCTCTAGACATTATTGGACTGCAACTGACAGCATTCTGCACTATTGGCTATGCTGGCTAGGGCTGCTGAGAGTTGCAGTCCAACATCTGGAGGGCTGCATGATTCCCAGCCCTGCTTTAGAGTGTGAATTCTTTCATTTACTTCAAAATGAAGTAAGCCAGCTCCATTGTTTTTGTGGGGCTTGGTCGTCTGCCCCACTGTCCTGCTCTGAGCTTAGTAAAGTTCATTTTGGACTACAGCTCCTGGAATCCCTCAGAATGCACGATACTGGTTGCAGGATTCTAAGACTCATCACTGTATGTAGTTTTTCTAAGTTTTGGCCCTGGGGGCTCCACTAAAGCAGAAATAGACTGTGCCTGGCTGTTGAATTATTTAATTCAAATAGAGCCTTACCTCTATTTTAGCTTAATGTATGTAAGGTTATTTATTTGTAAATAAGCTTGATATTACAACACACCATCACTCCCTTGACCTCCATCCAGAAAAAGAGCTGTGCCTCTGCAATCAGTCAGTGCTTGGAAAAGTGAGAAAAGAGTAACAGTATGTTTTAGTATCTATGAGGTGTTAGTGTCAGAAAAGTATATAGGAAATAAGAACTGTTGCATTGATGTTCAGAAGCTTTTGCCTACTTATAATGAAGCCATTCATTATAAACAAGCACCTCACATAAAAAGCTGCCTGTTGAGTAAGGAGCACTATCTTGTGCTTTGCAAAACACCAGGTGAATGTTCAATGAATTGTAACAGGAGCATTTCCACAGGATGCTTGTGGGAGCAGCGCAGTTGACTTGTGTCATGCCTTTCACTTGCCAGCACATACCATCTTACTTCCCTTCCAGCAGGAAATGGGAACTGCAAATTGAGAGCATGCCTCTGAGATAATATTCACTTTGATATGCAGGTAGCTGAGAGTGCCTGAAAGATGGCTAGCCAGATACATACCAGTGCCACTTTCAACCTTCCTTGTAACTCATCACAAAACTCCAGCATCTCATGTTCATCAGAGAGTTCTTCAGCCTGAACTTCTCTGTTACAGAAATAAGGGCCTAAATCTTATTGTTAGTACTGATTACAGTAGAATCATTGAATCAATTCAATTTACTCATCAGTTCATATTCATCAATGGATGCAATGGGTTTACCTAAGTTGGGAAGGACCGACAAGATTCCCACCATAATTTCATTCTTTAAATCCTGCTTTTCCAGCTAGGGACCACCAGAAGTTCTGGATTACAATACCTGTTAGTGACAGTTGGCTTGGCTGTTGATGAGGAGTGATGGAAGGTGTAGTTGAACAACACTGGAAATATCACTTTAAATGGAAGTGGTCATCTCAAACATTTGAAAGGTTTGGTTTTGAAAAGTCCTAGGTGTGAAAAAGCAGTGTTCTGAGCAGGGTGGTATAATGAGTGGACTCATCAGTTGCTACAGTCATGGTTTGTTAGTTGCCCTCAAGAATATGTTGCAAAAGTAATTAGTGATATAGTAATTGTATATAGCAGTTGGATTGCCATAAGGATTTTAACTCCTTGAGATTTTCAAAGCATTATACTTTTTAAAAATAAATCCACTTCGAGCCCACTGAAAGTGTAACCTCTTATTATAAGGATGTAATGAACAATGTTGTGACTATACATTGGATCAGAGTTTGCTTGTGATATGGGTACAACCTTCCTTCCCTCTCTAATATCAGATAAGCCTAAACAAACAACCCTTTTCAGAAAAGCCTGGCTACCTGAGATACCAAAATCTGCATTTGTATCATTTTCTAGGTTTATTCCACATCATAGGAGAGTGATGACCAGGTCATTCCAAACTACTGATTCATCCATGTGGATCTCCTTGGAAATTTTCTTATGTCCCTGGAATAATACCTTGCCAAATTAATATCCTTTGTCTTCTTGTAGGAATCATGTGGCTCTTTCCAGAAGTCATTCAGCTTAGCCAGAAAAGTCAATAGTGAGGAAGCTGGGAGCTGTAGTCCAACAACATCTGAAGGGCTACTTGGTTCACACCCCTTATGTAGACAGTAAAGAAAACTGATCTGAAAGCAAATCTTGGACAAGGTAACTTTTCTGAACTGCAACTGGTAATCCAACCACAACTTGTAACCTAAAAAAGTAACTTCAAGTCATAACATAATCATTAGAATTACATAATCATTAAAACAGCAACTTTAAAGCCAATTATACAAGATGGTGGTTATAACACATAATTAAAACAAACATACAACATATATAAAATCTAAAACCTGCTACATATCTGCTAAAACCTACAATTTGGCCAAAGATATATCCAGTAAAGCTTTCTTTCTCATTTTAAGAGAAAAGAAAGTAAAAATAACCACTTGATAACTAACATATGGGAGTGCATCTGCCAGTAAATAGTTGATACATTCCTCTCTGGACCCTGAAAATCTTACTGTAATCTGGCTCAGCGATCTCTCTGTTATGTTGCTACAAAAAAGGACAATGTAAAACATAATGTTTAATATCTTCCACTTGACCTAGCTCACAGGGACCTTATTAAATTTGCCCTCAAGGGGCACTAGTAAGGTCAACAAGGTAGTGAGAGATACATTTATTTTTCTTAAATTGTGGGTAGCAGCTGGAAAATTTTGAGTGCTGGACCAAACAGACATTTTGATTAGTGTCTTCAGCAAATAGCCAATTGCTAGCCTTTTTAAATATCCTAGATTTAATGACTTTTAGTGAAGACAAAGAATAAATCTGTAAAACAGTCAACAGCATACTAAAACATTTATCCTCTTCTTTAAGGTCCAAAAGCAAAGTTTAACTAAATGGTCTGCAGAGAGCCATCCAGTTTCTTCCAGTGTTTAACCATTTCAGGTGAACTCTTACATGCTGAAGGTAGCCCAACTTCCAGACTTAAATGTGCAACAAGAGTACCCTGGGAAAGACCCTTGCAGACAACTTCATGGTCCAGAAGGTGGAAGAGGCCACAAGGGGATCAAATATTCTAGATCTGGTCTTGACCAACAGGGATGACCTTGTTAATGAGGTAGAAGTGGTTGGATCTTTAGGGGGGAGTGACCATGCCCTCTTGGAATTTAGCATTCAGTGGGAAGGAGAAGATAAGTGTAGCCAGACACTCATCTTAGATTTTAAAAAAGCGGACTTCTGTAAACTTAGGGAGCTGCTGGCTGGAATTCCATGGTCAGGAATAGTGAAAGGGAAAGGAGTTCAGGAGGCATGGGAGTTCCTTAAAAAGGAGATACTGAAGGCACAGTCTAAAACTGTGCCAATAAGGAGGAAAAATGGAAGGCATCTGAAGAAACCAGAATGGTTGACTAAAGAACTCTCAGCTGAGCTAAGAGTCAAGAGAAACATGTATAGGAAATGGAAGAAGGGGGAAACCACCAAAGAAGAATTTCAGCAAGTAGCTAGGAGATGTAGGGAGGAAGTCAGAAAGGCTAAAGCACAGAACGAACTTAGGCTGGCCAGACACATTAAAAACAATAAAAAGGGTTTTTTTAAATATGTCTGCAGCAAAAGGAAAAAGAAGGAGACAGTAGGGTCGCTGCGCAGAGAAGATGGCGAGTTACTCACAGGGGGAAGAGAAAAGGCAGAACTACTTAACACCTTCTTTGCCTCAGTTTTTTCCCAGAAGGATACAAGCACTCAACCTGGTGGTTGGGAAGCAGGGGAGGAAGCAGGAGAAATGAGGCACATAATAGGTAGAGAGGTGGTACAGGAATACCTGGGCACATTGGATGAATTCAAGTCTCCAGGGCCAGATGAATTGTATCCTAGGATATTAAAAGAGCTGGCAGAGGTCATTTCGGAACTGATTGCTATAATTTTTGAGAAATCTTGGAGGACAGGAGAAGTTCCAGCAGACTGGAAGAGAGCAAATGTTATCCCCATCTTCAAGAAGGGAAAAAAAGAGGACCCAAATAATTATCGCCCAGTCAGCCTGACATCAGTACCCGGAAAGATACTGGAGCAGATCATTAAGCAGTCAGTTTCTAATCATTTAGAAAGCAACACAGTAATCACGAGAAGTCAACATGGATTTCTCAAAAATAAGTCATGCCAGACTAATCTTATCTCTTTTTATGATAGAGTTACTAGCTTGATAGATGAAGGGAATGCTGTGGATGTAGCATACCTTGATTTCAGTAAGACCTTCGACAAAGTTCCCCATGACATTCTTGCAAAGAAGCTAGTAAAATGTGGGCTGGACAGGGCTACTGTTATTTGGATTTGTAATTGGTTGACCGACCGAACCCAAAGGGTGATCATGAATGGCTGCTTTTCATCCTGGAGAGAAGTGACTAGTGGGGTGCCACAGGGTTCTGTCCTGGGCCCAGTGCTGTTCAATATTTTTATCAATGACTTGGATGAAGGAATAGAGGGCATGCTCATCAAATTTGCAGATGACACCAAATTGGGAGGGGTTGCTAATACGCAGAGGACAGGATCAAAATTCAAAATGACCTGGATAGATTGGAGAGCTGGGCCAGGGTGAACAAAATGAAATTCAACAGAGAGAAATGTAAGGTCCTACACTTAGGTAGAAAAAATGGAATACAGAAATATAGGATGGGGGACACGTGGCTGGATAGCAGTACGTGTGAAAGGGATCTAGGAGTCTTCATAGACCACAAGCTGAACGTGAGTCAGCAGTGTGATGCGGCAGCCAAGAAAGCCAATGCAATTCTCGGCTGCATCAATAGGAGTATGGTGTCTAGATCGAGGGAGGTACTGGTACCACTCTACTCTGCTTTGGTTAGACCCCATCTTGAATACTGTGAGCAGAGGCTTGATGGCCATCTGTCGGGATTGATTTGAGGGTTTTCCTGCATGGCAGGAGGTTGGACTGGATGGCCTGTGTGGTCTCTTCCAAGTCTACATTTCTATGATTCTATGACCCAAAATTGTCCTTAAAAATGGCTTTGGACTACTTCTAGCGGCTGGTCAAGAACCTTCTTTTTCCCTTCCGATATTTCAGCCCCATTGTGAAATAACTTTGCTTTGGAATATTTTAAGGGCAGAGGCTTGTTAGTTGCCCACCCTTAGAAAAGACAAAAAAAGTTATAATTGCTCCCACTGATTGTCATGAACTAGTTAAGGCTGCTTTTCCAGACCAAGGATTCTTGAAATTGAATGCCAAGGTGTTTGAAGAAGAGGCATTGCTCTATTTGCTATGCATTAATGAGCCATTTATACTTACTTCTGCTTTTCCCCAAAAACAAAATTTTAGTTTTGTCATAGTTAATTCTTAGTTTTTTCCCCCACAGTAGTCAGCAAGTTTCACCATCTAGTTAACCATGAACTAGACAATGCTATTAGGTGGATGTGAAACTGGTTGACTGACCAAACCCAGAAGGTGCTCAGCAATGGCACCTCTACATTCTGAAGAGCAGTGACTAGTGGGGTGCCATAGGGTACTGTCCTGGGCCCAGTGCTATTTAACATCTTTACCAATGATTTGGATCAGGAAATAGAAGGCGCTCTTATCAAATTTGCAGATGACACCAAATTAGAAGGGGTTGCTAACACCCCAGAGGACAAGATCAGAATTCAAAATGATCTTAACAGCTTAGAAAGCTGGGCCAAAACTAGCAAAATAAATTTGAACAGGGATAAGTGGAAGGTACTACACTTGAGCAGAAAAAATGAAATACACAGATAAAGATAGTGATATTTTGTTTGACCACAGTACATGTGAAAAGGACCTAGGAATCTTACTAGAACATAGGCTGAACATGAGTCAGCAATGTGATGTGGCAACTAAAAAGCCAATGCAATTCTAGGCTGTATCAACAAGAGTATAGTGTCTAGGTCAAGGGAAATGATAGTACCACTCTATTCTGTTTTGGTCAGACCCCACTTGGAATACTGTGTTGAGATCTGGGCACCACAGTTCAGGAAGGATATTGACAAACTGGAATATGTCCAGAGGAGGCAGACCAAAATGGTAGAAGGCCTGGAAACCATGCCCTATGAGGAGCAGCTTAGGGAGCTGGTTATGCTTAGCCTGGAGAAGAGAAGGTTAAGAGGCAACATGATAGCCATGTTTAAATATTTGAAGGGATATCATATGGAAGATGGAGCAATCCTGTTTCCTGCTGCTCCAGAGATTAGGACACAGAGCAATGGCTTCAAAATTTAGGAAAAGAGATTTCACCTAAACATTAGGAAGAACTTTCTGGCAGTAAGAGCAGTTTGACAGTAGAATATGCTGCCTCAGAGTGTATTGCTCTCTCCTTCTTTGGAGGATTTTAAACAGAGGTTTAATGGCCATCTGTCAGGAGTGTTTGGTATATTCCTACATGGCAGGGGGTTGGACTCAATGGCTCTTGTGGTCTCGTCCAGTTCTATGATTCTATAACCCTTACAAGCCTGACTTCAGCATAAGACATGATTAGCTTGTCATCAGCATATGGATTTTACATCCATTTAGAGTTGCAGGAAGAAGGACTGTGACTCCATGGCTTGAACTCTGTTTGATAGCTTTCCTTGAAGGAATAGGGTCATAGAGGGACCACTGCAGTTTCACTCTTACCCTAGCTGTTATGTTGGAGTGCCATTCAATCAGTAACCGAAGAAGCCTCCTATCGATATGTCTTATCTAACTTTCCCCACATTCTCTGTCTGTTAGGAGGATCAAATGCTGAAGTGAGCTTGATAAACCCAACATATAGTTGTTTACTAAAATTGCTAACATATTTCTCAATCATGTTTCTTAAAGGAAAGCAGTGATCATTTGTACTGTGACCTTAATGGAAACCTGCTTGTTCAGAGTGAAAGAGTTTATCACTTCTGCCCAGCCATCAAATTTGTTCAACAGAAGATATGTCCAATAAACCGACTGAGTGATAGTTAGCATGCTCCTGCTTATTGCTCTTTTTATAAATCGTATAAGTTATACTTCAATTCCAATTTGGGTGGATAACACAGGTATTAATAATTTCAATGAAAAGCCTTACTAGAATTGGAAGCCATTAATGACCATTTAATTTATAAACCCTCAGGATACCATAACCTTCCCAGGAGCTTTCCCTAGCTTTAATGTGGCAGTCACATGTCTGCATTCAGAATTGATATAGCAAGTCACACTGGAAATGAGTGTGAATCAGGAAAGGGGCATTCATAAGTGATCTCTTTCATGGTGCTGCCATATAAGTCTTAAAAATGTTGATACCGTAGCTTTGCTGCAATATGAGCATCTAGGGAGAAATTGGAGACCTGGCTACCAATGGTGACTTTTCTAAGCTCTGCCTTAAAGGCACAGGGATATCCTTTCCTTCAAAGCTACTTTGCTTAGTTATTCCTAGAAGATTGATTTGTTTACTTAGTTAAAGGTTTGTTTATTCATTTTACTGCAAAAACAACTGAACTCTTCTAAACTCTTCTCTTCTTAGATCTTGTATTGAATTGAAAATTGGAAGTGATCTGAATACCATGCTTAATCTGAGTGCTGGTTTCACTCACATGCTGATCCTACCAACCTGGTTAGTAAGGAACTTCAAGAAACCTCTGAAAAGGAGTTAAAACCTGGATTCTTATATATGCAGTGTATAAGAGTGAATAAAATAGGAGTAATCATGATAGAAGAATAGACATAGGATTACTGCACAGAATTGGCAGTGCAGATATACCTGTCTGGAAAAACACCCTTTAGGATCCATATGATGAATAAGGAGGCATCATCAAATACATTATGTGTTTTTATGCAAATATAGTTGCAGTTTCTAAGGCTGTGTGATGTAATGGTTTGAGGACTGGATGACAACTCTGGAGACCAGGGTACAAATCTCTGCTCGACTGTGGAAGCTTACCGGTTGACCTTGGGCACATCACACTCTCTCAGCCTCAGAGGAAGGCAAAGGCAAAGGCAAACCTCCATGAACAAATCTTGCCAAGAAAGTTTAGCTTTAGGGTTGCCATAGGTTGGAAATGACTTTAAGGCACACAACAACAACAACAACAACAACAACAAGGCTAGTCAAGAACAAGGGCTAGTCTGAGGAGATTCTTCCTGCCTGGTCCAAAAACCATGAGCAGGGATGAAGGAATAGGGGTGGGGGCAAAATGAGGTCATTGACTCCCGATAAGTGTTCTGCTTCTCCAAATTCCTAGAATTGCAGAGAGTGAGATACTGAAAACCCTTCATGCCTAGAATTTTTATATTTGCTGTGTTCGCATTCTCATGGTAACTTGGCTTGCCCCTTTCCTTTGAATGCCTGAACTGTATTTTAAATGGTCATCTAAAGTTTTAAGTTACTTCAATTCCAGAAATGTGGACGTGTCTGTGTGTGTGTGTGTGTGTGTGTGTGTGTGAGACAGACTTCTTGTTGGAGGGCAATGCCCTTATCCCCCCTCCATCTGTAGCTGCAGCCCTGAGCATGCATTGTTGCAATACAGCTCCTGGTCTTTTACTCCTTGCTTTGGCTTCCACACCCACTTATTTCATCCTTTTTATGCTGGGTAGGGGACTTTTTGTATCAGTTTTTTTGGATTTGCCCTTGAATTCTTCCAAAGGTTTTTCAAAACCAGGAATGTGGTTTGCTGAGGTGATCCTATATTTTGAAGGGCAAATATTTTCTCTCTTAAAAAAAATCTTAAGTGTTATAGTTCTATAGTGCAAAACTGCCATTTTACCAATGCTCTGATGAACTATAGCACTATAATGTTTTTCAAGAGAGAGAGGAGGGAAGAAAGTGCACGATACCCCTCCCCATATATCTTGGAATTAAAAAGAAACACCTTTGCTTGTGGGAATTAAATATTTCAGCTGGGACGTAGAATTTCCAGAAAACAGTCTGGGAGAATCAAAATATTGTTTAGATTTTTTTTTTAAAATCTCAGGTACTAAAGCAACAAATGCTACAACCTCCCAACACATTTGCCCAGTCTGGAAGAGCCCAGAGCTGAGTTTGCTTTACTTGTAATCTGTAGATTTTTTTTTTAAAGGAAAGAAAGATCATACGGACCTGGTCAAGCAGAAGCAAAGTGACATGATTTTTCTTCTGCTGCAGAGGCAGTTGTTACCTAGGTCAATTTTCTTGGCACATACACACATTCCTTTCAAAGTTACCATCCAGCTTTCTGCCTGAAAAACAACACCAAAGCTTGGAGAGCACTTAGTTCAGGAACCCAGGTTGAAATGATATGGTGAAATATTTAATGCTGCACTTCAACTACGGGCATAACTTTCCTGTGTGAGATCTCCTTATTCCCATCCCTTGGCCATGCCTGCTCCTTTCTGGCAGTGTTGCTTGACTGCTTGTTGCATTTAAATAACAAGATCTATTTATGCATCATGCCCTCGTCTTATTATCTTGCATAAAAATGTCTGCCATGCCATTATTTTTCTTTAGTGCACTTTACAAGCTGCATGCAATGGAGAGCTCAGCAGAAAAGGACCTTTAATCAAACTCAGAGGAGTAAAAAAAATTAACTTGAATTCCAATTACATGCAAGCCAACCTACTTTAGAGGAGTTGCAAAACTGTATGGGACCATACCCTCTGATATTCAATGAAAGTCCATTTGAAACACTGTTAAAAAAGAAATGCTGCAAGGCTCATTTTTTAAAAAGCTTGTAAAAGACTTGCTTAAAAATCCAGATGAGAATCAATGGGATGGCTCATCCATGCAGGCTCATCACATTTGATTATTCAGCAACTTTGAATTGACCACCAATGACACTACCTTTCCATGGCACTGAGACTGCATGCTCCTGTGAGGCAAGAGGCCGTGCTGACAGCAGCAGTGCTGCTGGTAGGTCTCTCATGTCGGACAGGCTTTTGCTGAGGAGCCAGACTAAATGTGCCAAACAGTTCCTGGGCAGCACCAATAGTGGAGGATGATACTGGTAATACTGATACTGATGATACTTGTCACAGAGACAACAGCAATGACACCATAGCTAACACTTTTTAGTACTGCATAGAAGGATGCACTGTAAACCCCTGAATATATTTTACTACTAAAACCCTATGATGAGACAATGCAAAATGAAACAAGAGATTATTCCAGAAGATAAAACTTCTAAGATGAATGGCACTCACCAAGCTACTTGGATACAGCAGAGGACAGCTATGAGTAGCACTGTAGCTAATGATACCACTGGACTTCAGCTGAAAGGATATTCAGCTGTTAATGTATTCAGAAGTGAAAGAAAAGTCTGAAGCTACACAACACATACCATAGGAACGTGGAATGTGAGAAGCAAGAATCGGGGAAACTGGACATAATAAAACGAGAAATGGAACATATAAACATTGTAATGCCTGGATAAGTGAACAGAAATGGGACATTTTGAGTAAGATAATTCTCAATGTTTTACTCAGGAAATGAGAATCTAAGATGAAATGGTGTGGCTTTAACAGAAAGAAGAGATGTAGCAAAAGCAGTCAAAGGATATAAACAAAGTCTGACTGAATCATATCAATAAGACTTCAGCGAAAACCCATCAATATAGCTTTAATCCAAGTTTGTGCTCCAACTATGGAGACAGCAAAAGAAACTGAAAAATGCTATGTTGGAATTCAGGAGGAAATTGGTCACACCAAAACAGGACTTCTTGTTAATCCTAGATCACTGGAATGCAAAAGTAGGAAACAAAATAGAATCCAAGATGGTAGAAAAAATTGGCCTAGGATCAAAAAATAAAGCAGGAAAGTTACTGATTGAATTTTGCAAAGCCAACATTTTGTTCATCATGAACACATTCTTCAAGAAACCAAAAAAGCAATCTGATGCCCCATATAGAAATCATATAGACAACATAGTTGGAAGTAGAAGATGGAGAAGCTCCATTCTCTCTGCAAAATGAGGCTAAGTGCAGATTGGGGCACAGACCATGAACTACTAATACAAAAAATCAGAGAATACTAAAGAACACTAAAGAAGAACATTAAACCAACTATTGTGCCAAAATACAATCTGAAGAACATCCCCATAGAACTTAAAGATGTTGTGAAAAACAGATTCACACTATTAAGCCTAATTGACTGAGAACCAAAAGAACTCTGAACTGAAGTCAGGGAGACAATCAGGGAGGAATGCAAAAAAACACTATTTGCAGCCAAAAGGAAAGAGAAGCTTCATTTGATGACAGATGAAACCCTTCTAGTGGGTCCAAGAGCAAATCAAGCCTGAACTCTCCCTAGAAACCAAGATGAGTAAACTGAGGCTGTGGTACTTGGCCATATCATGAGAAGACATGACACACTAGAAAAGATAATGAAGCTTGTTAAAGTAGAAATCTGTGGAGAAGAGGAAGATGGCATTATAGATGGATGGATGCAATCAAGGAAATCACAGCCCCTCATCTGCCAAACAGGGAGGGCTGTTGGTGATAAGTAGACTTGGACATCTCTCATTCATAGAATCACTGTAAGTCAAAATTGACTTATCAGTTAACAACATAATATCTGAATGGACTCATTTGTACAGCAAAGAGCTGACGTTGTTCAGGTGCTTGCTTGAATGTGCAAGGATACTAAGTGGCTTGTGGGAAGGGGCTTGCCCAGTGAACCTACCTTCAATCAGTCAGTCTTTTTCTTTTTTTATCACCTTCTTTTGCTGCCTTTACATTTATACCATCCTATACCTTCTCTCTCTTACTCTTTTTTCTTTCCTTTCCTTTTGTGTTCCCTTCTTCTTATACTTCTCATTTCTGATTCCAATTATTGTTGGTTTTATTTGAGGTAGTAATTCTTTACCCCCTTTATAATTTCTTTCAAATCCCCCATGGCCCCTTTCCCTCAGTGAAAGTACACTCTGTTTTACCTTAGTCCACTGAACTTCTCTTCTTCCTAGTCATCTCTCCACCTATTATAATGATTCAGTGACTTCATTGTGTTTTGTCTGCTGTGTTCACTTGCCCTTCCACAGTCAGCTGATTGATGGCAAAAGGGTGTTATGCCCTGGGGTTGAGGGTTGCATAATTTATTCATTGTATGTTATCAACATTTCAAAATATATCTTAAGAGCTGAAATCTGTAAAATGGCAGGGTACGTGCAGCCAGCTTGGTGTAGTGATTTGAGTGTTGAATCTTCCTCCTCCTCCTCCTCCTCCTCCTCCTCCTCCTCCTCTTCTTCTTCTTCTTCTTCTTCTTCTTCTTCTTCTTCTTCTTCTTCTTCTTCTTCTTCTTCTTCTTTATTTCTATCCCACTTTTCTCCCTGAGGGGACTCAAAGCAGCTTGGAAAGGACTTGGAAAGGCAGCTATAAAGGAATTGGATCCTCAAATGTCAAGATATATCATTGATTACCAGGGCTTGAATCCCTGCACAGCAGTGGAAACCCATTGGATGACCTTGGACAAATCACATTGTCTCTGCCTCAGAAGAAGGTAAGGGCACCCCGCATCTGAACAAGAAAACCCTGCCAAGAAAACCTTGTGATCAGCTCACCTTAGGGTTGCCATGAGTCAAAAATTACTTGAAAGCACACATCAACACATCAACAACACTAATAGTGCTTGGTACCTTAGTACTTATGTGCATACATTTCCCTACATGTGAAACTCTTAATTAAAACAGACTTGACAATGGGATCTTTCTTGGAATGCAAATAGCAGCTTTGGAGAGGTGGCTATGGCTAGATAAGAAAACTCATTCTCACCATTCCTCAAGCTTCAGAAGCTGTTCAGGCATCCCAAGGGCTGCAATTTACATAATAAAAGGTGCACATTGATTGCATATTTGCCATTACCATCAATAACATTTTGAGATGGAACATTCTGGGGATAGTGCCAGTCCATGGGTTAAGTCACCCTTTACCTTGCAGATGTGTATACCTATTTCTTGACAATCTCAATGAGCATGGGGGTTGTAGCATATAGATGGCCCTTTCCTCATCACTCTGGCAGATGGTGGCCAATGTCTACACAAGCATCTGAGTTCCAATAAATGTGCATGGTGTGAAATTCTGATTAATTAATGCAGAATGTGAAGATCTGTATGTAAACATATTTGCACATTTTGAACCAAGAAACATTTCCTGGTGCCTCTTGGGATCGTTGCTATTAGTAGAAGCTAAACAGCTCAAAGCATTTTTGAAATAAAATTCCTCGTTAGGTTCTAGTATTGCAGGCGGCTGAGTTTTGTACCAGTGCTTGCCAGCTGCTGTTTGCCAGTTCTCTACACCTCCAGCTACAGTGAATCTCTCCAAGTGAGAGCAAATAGGATAAATAAAACCAAATTCTCCTTTGCTCAGTGCATCCAGCATCTGCTTTCTCCTCTTCTTTTCTTATAGCCTTAAAAGAACCCAGCTCAATGAAATCCAATTCTGCAAGACCTTGTTTCTCTCCAGGCCTGCAATTCTATAATTTTGTCACTGCGTTTGCAAAGGCCAGCTAGTTTACTAGAGTCCCCTGGGGCCTTATTGGATTGTCCTTCAGAAAAGGTTGGTTCTGAACCTTAACTAATGTTTGCATATCACAGCGAATACTCTTTGCAGAGCTATGGAAGATGGAGAAACAGAATTGGAAGGCACCTGATTCATCATCTGAATTCTTCTCCTGTCCCGGTTATCTTACCTTAAAAACATTCTACACAGAATGGATAATGGACTTATCTCCAGGCTAATCCGAGGAAGCTAATCTCCAAACTAATCTTCAAGGAAGAAGATTCTACCCATTTCTTAAGCAGTAGACTTCTCTTATGATTAGGGAATGTATCAGAATGCTACACTCAAATCTCTCTGCCAATATTTCAAACTACTGCTTCTTGTTCACCTCCATGGAGGATGCATAGAACTGTTGTCCCTTCTTTCTTAAGGGAAAAATAAGATAAAATATATTCATTCCAATATTATAGTGATATTCAGAATTTATTGGGTAAAAACAAATGTATTTGGATAATATTTAGGTTGCAGTGCTAAATGCACTTACTATAAAGTTAAAGCTCATTTAACTTAGAGGAAGTACAAGTGTTTAAGAAAGGGCTTTGAGTTTGAATTTAGCAGAAAACAAGCTACAGGGCTGGGGACATAAAGCAAAGATTTTGATCTTTTTCACAGCCTTAGCCATTTGATTCCACTTTAACTGTCATGACTCTACTCTGTGGAATGCTGTGATTTGTAGTTTTTTGAGTTAGAATTCTCTGTCTGAGAGCTCTCTGGCCTCCTTAAACTGTAAATCCTAGAAGCTGACTTTTTTTAAAAAAAGCCGCTTTGTACTCTGTTCTTATCATATGTAAGAGGATGATATAAAAATAGGAGAAATGAAGAACTGATTGTTTTTGATAAAGTCAACAACATTGCTCTTGAAAAATCCAATGTGAATGTGTCAGTGTGGCATAGGGGGACCTGGGAGATCATATTCTAGTCTCTGTTGAACTATGAAGCTCATTGGGGTGAGTGTAGGACAGCCTCATAGGATTGTTTGGAGGATAAAATGGAGAGTAGAAGAGTCCTGTACACTGCCATGAGATCACCAAGGAGAGGTGAGATTTAAATGTACTAAGTAAATAAACAAATACTTACTTACTTATGAATGAGTGAATGAGAAAAGGGTTTCTAAATCTTAGTAGACACTGAGTAGAAATGGCAACAATGAGGTCAATACCAGATAGTTTACAAAAACATCATTAATTTTGGAAAGGATGCAGGGTGTGGAAGCCTTGTAATGTAGTCAGTAAGAATCCCCCCCCACACTAAATTAAGCTGAGATTGTTTAGTAGTAATAATTGGCTTTAGAGCTATCCATCTTTGGCAAATCAGGAATATCAAACTCTTGTTTCCAAACAAATTTATCCTTTGAATCAATGGAAACTTGGTATGCTGACATCTATGTGAGTATTATTGCTTTGATGGAATTTATGCTATAGCCTTTTCAATTTTGGTTTTATGAAAGTAGAATGTTGTTTTCAATGAATAAATCAACCACTTCTATAATATTTCTTGATCTGGATTTAGTCTGTCTATTCTGTGTAAATTTTAAATAGGAAAGAGAATTTAGGCAGGATCATTTTATCTACTGAAGGAGGTCCAAATACACACACATGTTCCTCTCCACATTATAGTCCATTGTCTTTACCCCATGACTGTCAATTACACAAAAATGTGGAATTTCATCAGGAAACCCTGCCTCACCAGAAGGTGTGTCCAACTCAGTGAATTCTGACCTCCCTCCACTTAATGAACTGGACATCAGATAATACAACTCTGCTATTGGAAGTATAACAGTGATGTGCTTGAACCATCTAAAAATGTTACTCTTAATGGGAGGGTATCATGAAAGGAAAATAATGTTATATTCAACCATTCTTCCCCATTGCTTATACCAGGTTATATTCAACCATTCTTCCCCATTGCTGAACTGATGGCATTAGTGATAGGAATAGAAGATAGTAGAAGCTCCTTGTCTTCATTGCCATTGAGAAAGCCAGAAGAAGATTTCCTTCTTTAACCCAAGAAGAATAAAACAGATACCCATTCCCTTTGGTTACTGCTTCTTGAAGGTAGAACAGTTCCCTCCTCTTTCAGCTGTAGAAGCTCTGAAACTGAAAAATGTGAGCAGAACTATCAGATCTGAGTTGTATGGAAGCAGGATTTTTGTTGTTTGGATTTTAAATATTTAAGTTTGCGCCTAGAGTATTAGAGATAGAAACAATTGCATTTGTGCATGAAAAATTGAATGGAACAGGAGATTCAAAATTAAACATGACCTGGTAAAATATTCATGGTTGGTATATGCAAATTATGCACTGAAGATGTTTGAAGATAATTTGGTTTGGGGAAGTTTCAAGTGTGGTGCATCTGCATGTGTGAATTCGCCTCAATGAATCCAATAAAGCACCACCCATGAATCACACAGATGCCTGTATATTGTGCATGGATCAAATCCTTTAGGAAACATATAACTGAGTTCATCCAATAACATAGGTGGGGGCTTCACATCCCATAAGGAAGCCGCAGGTAGCAAGTGTGATCTCTTATACAGGTGCTTCTGGCATTATTGCTGAAATGTATTTTCTTCGCATATCTCTGGCAATGGAACTGAGCTCACCATTAGGCAGAATAAAGCAGCCACCCAGTGGTGGCTGATAGCTTCCATCCCAGTGAGGCAATAAATCTGTTCTGGGTTTTCATGTGAACCTTCAAGGAGCTATCCAAACTGCTAAACTTATTTGAGGGATAGGATTCAGAACTCTGGATAGCTCCTTTGAAGTTCAGATTAAAACTTTGGCCATTTCCTCACCACATTGTTAAAGTGCTATTATTCCACTTGCAACATCCTATGAAATTTTGGGGTTTGTAGCTTGCTGAGGCCAAAGAGCTCTCTGGTTGAGAGTTCTAAATGCCCCTCCCTAAACTGCACATCCCAGGATCCTACAGAATGTTGAAAGTGGAATAACAGCACTATAACAGTGTAGTGTGGAAATGGCCTAGGTCTTTGGTCACTGACAGGGAAGCCCAGAGCTACTGTTGCAGGCATCTCAGACAACAGATTTAGGGTATCATGAAAAGGCAGCTAATTGTGAGTTGTTGGTTTAGTATGATTGGACTTGCACTGTCAGAAGAGAAAAAGGAAGGCACTTGTATGATGTTCTGCTTTAGGTGTCAAAATAACTTGGTTGGGCTTGAGTTCTAGAACTTGGGTGGAGCAGGGATGGGGGAAGAAGTGCCAGTTGCTGCTCTGCCTCAGGCAGCAAAACTTATTGTCCAAACCCTGCCTGGAATCTTTTAAGAATGGTGGAGAAATACAAGTTGAATCCTGATCAAGAACACACATGTTATTTCAATAGGAAAGATGTGTGAGTGCTGCTTTCGTATGACCACAGGAGTGTGGATAGAGGACTCATGAGTCATTCTCTGCATCTCACCATTTCCACATTAACTGGAATAGTTGTTGGATATGTGTGTGAAAGATGACATTGTAGGCTTCAGGCATTGCCATCAGCAAGACAATAGGGGGAAAATGTGCTTTTGAATTGTGATTGTGAGTTCCAGAATTGATAGCAGAAGGGCTATGCATAAGAATAATTGGGGCAGCAGTGAATGCTGGTGGGAATTGGGCAATTTCAGCTTGAAGGAGTAGTTTGTTGAAGAGGCATTGGACAGACTTCTGTTTTGATCTGAAATATTAAAGAGGCTCAGAATGAAAGGGCATGACAGGAAGCTTGTCTAGCACATGCACACTCATAGAGTCCATGTGGGTGGGTGGGTAGGAAGCTGGGAATGAAATACAAGATGATAGCAGGGTCAAGGACCAGAAACTAGGAACAGCAAACATTGAGACAAGAGCAGACAAGGGAGCTTAATCCAACAAAGAAAAAATGGGAGCAAAGATCTGGTTCAGAACTAGAAAAGAACAAGGAATTGTAAGGGGCTGCTGACTTGTCTCATGACTGGGACTTTGATGTGTTTTTCATTATGGTCCTGTTGAGGGCTTGGGAGAAAGCCGCGTGTTGAATTTCTATCTTTTTTTCCCTTCGTTTAGCTTTTATTAAGGAGGCAGTTTGCAGTTCACAGCAAATAGACAGACCTAGAAATCAGGAGTGTGTTCCTTTGGCACAGAAGGAAGAATCAGAGAGCAAGAAACGCTGATGTGATTTATTGCTCCACTTCCTATTATTTATAGAGAAAAGAAGCCAAACAATGTGTGAATCACTTTGGATTAATCCTTTATGGGTGCTGCTCTGGCATCAGCTCAAGTTAAGTTGAATTCAAGGGAATCACTACTCTTTTATTCTGTGGTTGTCTGTCTGATCAAACCTTAGAGAAGACAGGTGGGGCAGGGATCTACTGGTAAGCTTTTTTATGTTATATTTTGATGGATTTCTTAAAAACAAGGCAGTACAAGACACAGAGTGGTGTCCCCTTTTTAGCAGCAGAATGAGTTCCACCAGCAAAAGGAGGTGATTCCTCACCCCCCGCCACCTATGCTGGAAATCTGATATGGAGAACTAAGAGAATCTTACAATATATATTTGGGGGCAGGGCAGGGTGGCCTGGTCAGGACTATTCCAGGTTTTGAGATTGCAGGGCCAAAACCTGAGACCTAAGAATGATTTCTTGTGATGTCACAGAGGTGGATCCTAGTGATGTTATAAAGGTGATGTTACAAGAAGCAGGCTATGATGAAGCCATTCAGCATGACACATTAAGCATCAACCATCGTTGCCTAGAGTACACCTTTTGAACAGGAAAAAACACTAAGTCTATGAAATGTGGAATACACCCCTCACCCACACCTTTCAAGGCAGTGCTCCCACCCTGGGATTTTTCTTCCTCATCATCAGGACCACAACCATTCTAAGGAAGGCAGGAAATTGCATTGTGAAGTAAAGGCACAGAAATTCCTATTATTAGAGATGGGACGAATCCAGAATTTTCCAAATCTGAATCCGAATCCCTGGAAGGTTCTGCGAATCCACAAATCTCCTGAATCTCGAATTTTTCGAATCCTTTGTTACAAAAAGGTTTAAAAAGCAAGGGAAACAAAGCACTTCTTCTGAAAAGTGTTTTGAAGCAGAATTTAACATCTCTGTTTAATGAAAAACAAATTAAATAATTTTCACTTTCAGGAAAACATACACATATACTTCTTATTAAATTACATGTAATTTGGAAGTAGCTCCAGATGTTGGAGAATGCCCAAGATGATGCCATCTCCTGGGTTGACTATTACAAAAAAAAAAAAAAGGGCAAGGATAATCTTGGGAAAGATACACTCTCTCAGCCTTAGCAAAAGCCTAGACAAAGGCAAACCTTCCTCTGAAGAAATCTGGCCAGGACAATTGTCATAGTTTTCCTCAGGATCTCCCCAGATTGAAAATGACATGAAGGCCCTTTCTACACAAGCAGAAAAATGTGGATTATTAATCTCACATTTTCCCGCCTGTGTAAACAGGGCCACATACTACAGTACAGAGATAATCCAGGTCAGAACTGGATTTTCTTTGTATAGCTCCTTCAGGTATCCTGGGGTTTGTAGTTTGATGATGCACTAGCACACTTTGACAGAGAAGGCTCTGACGCCTTGTCCAACTATAGACCGCAGAATTGTGTATGAAAGAGCTTTGCAAGGGAGCCATGCAAATCGTCTTCAGCTGTCCTTGAAATCTCAACAACACTGTACTTTCCAGTCAAGTCTCAAGTCCTGAAACAAGGAAGGCACTTAAAAAATAAAAATAAAGCAAAAATACCAGCCTCTAGCCCAGTCTCAATTCTCTACCCTGATGTCCAGACTCAAGTCCTAAAACAAGGAAGGCACTTAACAAAAAAAAACTAACACCAGCCTCTGGTTCAGTCCCAATCTCTACCCTCCAGTCTCAAGTCAAAAGAATAGGAAGAAGAGAATAATTACCTTGCAGAGGGAGGCAGCCACAAGGCCAAGCAGCAGGAGTGAGCTTGATCTGGGGCTCTCATGCCAGCTCAGGCCTCCTGGCGTGCAGGAAAGTGACTCTCACCGGCCCTGGGCACTTGCACTGGCCTGATCCAGGGCTCTTGTGCTGACTCAGGCCTTCTGGTGTGCAGAAAGGCAGCTCTCGTCACCCCCACATGCCTGCGTGGACCAGATCCAGGGTGCTCACGCTGGCTCAGGTCTCTTGGTGTTCAGGAAAGCAGCTCTCGCCGCCCCTGCTTGCCATGTGGGCCTGATCCGGGGTGATTGCGCCACCTCAGGCTTTCTGGCATGCAGGAAAGTGGCTCTTGCTGACCCTGCATGCTCACACGGGCCTGATCCGGGGCGCTCAGGTCCTGGGACATACAGGGATTCAAAAGATTTGATTCACCTGTTTTGGCCCAGGGATTCGGATTCGTGATTCTCAAATCCTTCCCAAGGATTTGAGGATTCGAGGATTCGCGGATTCAGTTGGCTCATCCCTACCTATTACATAAGTTGAAGTCTGCCTCTGTGATGCTGGATTTCACCCATGGTCTTTTTCCTATTTTACAGTGATAAAACTGCTCCTGTGCCTCTAAGAGTCACGTGGTAGAGTGATTCTCATCATTTTAGCTATATGAAAGGATCACAACATCACTTGCTATATATCTGTGTGCAAGGCTACTGCTAAAAGTATGCAACCAAGCCCAGTAGGAAGAAAAAAAGTGGCTACCTTACTCTCCTAACTCCCGCTCTCTTTTCCTTTTGCTTCCATGGGAAGAATCCCAGAGATTTAGAGCCAAAATGAATCTCAATGCTGTTATCGCCAAACCTCCAGGCTTGGACCCATTTTTAGATGTATGGGTTCATACTTTCTCTCTTCTCCAAAAACTACAAACATTTTTCAGGCTGTTAGTTGAGGTATGGATGGTTGGCTTTATAACTCAAGTTGTAAAGATTTGTGTTGCATGATTTCAAAATCCCTAGTGTGGCACTTTGTGGCTGCGTGTGCATGAGAGAGAGTTCGTACATGTACACACTACAAATCTCTACTGCCTTCTAAACTGGTTGTGCTGCTGAGTGCAATGACACTTTGTTTGTTAAGTCCTTTTATAGCAGGGCTTTAAAATAATTTATATATGTTATGCTTGGCCAACAATAAAAACGACTCCAGGTATAAATTGTTTTTTACTTGTGTTTTTATCCGGATCTGGTTTGTATACATGTTTAATGGGGCTTTGTATTGAAATAAGCTTTTGAAATCCGTTCAGCCTGCTTGTCGCTATGAGCCAACTATCTTAATTTTGAAAATCTGTAATCCTTGCCAGAATTAGCAGGACATATTTTAAAATTTCAGATTCAGATATATTCAATCATTTATACTTAGTAAAGCATAATATTTGGGAGGCATCATTTCTGATATTACATTATAATCTGTTTTGCATCTTTTCTTTTTCCACTCTTGAAAATACATGAAAGTGTTTAAACTTTGAATGCAAAATTAAGCCATAAAGTGTTCAGTTCCAGTGCATTATTGCTCCCAGCAGCTACATGGCAGCATGTTATGTATCCCCTCTCATTCAAAAGACAACTGAAGTTCAAACAAGATATGTAGAATGGTCACCTGGACGTAATACACTGGTTTCCATTCTAGTATTTCAGTTTTTGAAACAAATATTTTATTATAATTAAAACTGAATTTTTTCATTTCTGAAAACAGGTGTTATAATTGAGCTGTTTGCTGAATTTGCTGAATTATTGAATTGTGCTTATGCTTGGGATGCCAAATTTCATCTCAGTTTTTCAACATTCAAGACAGTTCTGGCATTGTGGTTGTTGTTAACTACAATGCCGTGAAGTTGACTTCAATTTACAATGACCCCTGACCCTGCTCAGCTCTTGCAGACTCAGGACAGTGGCTTCCCTGATAGATAGAGTCTATCCACCAGTAATGTGGTCTTCTTCCTTTCTTGCTGTCTTGCCAAGCATTATTGTCTTTTCTACTAAGTCATGTCTTCTCAGGCTATGTCCAAAGTGTGACAATCTCAGCTTAGACAGCTTGGCTTCTACGGAGAGTTCCGGCTTGATTTGCTCTAGGACCCATTCATTTGGGTTTTGGAGAGTCTACTGTATCTGTAGAACTCTCCTCCAGCACTACATTTCAAATGAGACAATCTGTTCTTATCAGTTGTTTCTCCACTGTCCAGCTTTCACAACCATACATAGAAATTGGAAACACAATGGCAGGGACAATCCTAACTATAGTGTCATAATTGTGAATGGGAGAACAAAATCAAAGGTCAAGAAATGGCATTAGTTGCTGTTGACTGCATTGCCCATCCATGAATTGCCAAAATAATAAAAATCTTAAGTAGGTAACAATTCTTAAGATAAGAGTTGACATGGCGCAGGAGTCTGAGGCTTGGATCAGGAGTCCAGGAAATCTAAGTTCAAATCTCTAATCAGTCATGGAAATAAACTGGGTTACCTTGCGAAAGTCACATTCTCCCAGCCTTAGGTTTTAAGGCAACAGCAGACCCTCTCTCAATAAATCTTGCCTAGAAAACCCTGTGATAGGGTCTACGTAAGTTGGAGACAACCTGAAGACACATAATGGTGACAACAGCAAATACTGATGTTTTATAGAGGTGAGTGTGGCACTGATAGTGTGTTGCATTTTTTTTTACAAGAAAGGTAACTTCACAGCTTGTGACTGTCATATTAGTGAGCTGGTGAATCCACTTTTGGTTTTAGTCTGAACATAAAAGTTGCTATCCAAGGTGCTGCACTTATTTTTAGGAGTAGGATGGTGCATCTTGAATGACTCTGTTAAGTTCAGATAGATCAAAAACAGATTCACTTCCTCACTGGAAACTATCAGAGGGAAAAGAATGGAACAGCTATTTTTCTGTTAGCATATTTACCACCAACCAACCTTTGAACCTCAAGCTGCAGAAATCCTTTCACTCCTTGTGAAAGAAAGGAGACTGGAATTTAAGATTCTTTGAGAGGAACCTTTTATTGTGCAATTTTTCTGCCTTTGTTCACAGCCATGTTACAGGAAGTCAAAATGGTTGTATTTCCCATTTGTAAAACTTCCTACCTACCCTTCTATCATTTTTTTTTCCTTCCACAGAAAATCTGTTAATAATGGAAACACAGAATACAGAAAGACCAAGAATTCCATTTCAGTTAATTTTTAAAAATTGGAATTTACCCAGATTCAGGAATTTTTTAAATGTTTGTAACAGAAAGAACTTAAAGCTGTTGTTGTTATTTTTTTTTAAAAATCAGGTACAGGAGAAACCCAAGAAAAATTCATCCAGACCCAAAGACAGATTCATCCATTCATTGAGATGCAAGGTTTTGAATGCTTAACTCTTAAAACTCTGGTTTGATATTCTTGTCTATTTAGGCACAGCTGTGGTGCATTAGTAGTGCTGTGTCTTTTTTTTTCTTGACAGGCTCCTCATCTTTGACATCTGTGTGGTAGGCAGGTAGAACACAGTCCTTTCCATGCAAGGAATATTTCTACCTATTGATCTGGCCAGAACAGATTGTATGTCCTTCTCTCTGTGTGTGTTTTTTTTGGGGGGTCATTGTTTCTTCTTGAAGCATCACCTAAGTTTCCAAATTTCTTCATATTCAGGGTAGAAAAATCTTGAAGTGATAAAAAGTTGAATAGGGAGAAAGCTAAACAGAGATATTTCCCCATCCTCAGATGCAACAGCTGCAAAGAATATGATGATATGATATGATGCTTTGATATGATATGATAATATGATATGATATGATCAAAACCAGTTTGTAGTGTTAGCAGCTTTCTGACTTGTCTTGAGCCACGGCTGGCTCAAGACATTTAGCTGCTTAAGGTAAACTAGCAACTGGTGTTCCACCCACTCACCCACGCAAATGCACCTTAAGCAAGTCAAGTTCTTTTGGCTGGTTAGGCAGAATATTCCTCAAACATCTCTCCATATCCACGGCAGTAAAAGAGTAATTGTAAAAAATGAAGTAACTAACAATTTATCTCCTTTTGTGACATCCAGAATCGTTTGCCTAAAGCAGTATCCTCACTTTGTGTGATGGTAGGACTGGCCCTGGTATAGGCTTTTAAGTGGTTATAGAAGCGCTCAGAGTTATGGTGGACAGGGGATTTATTTCAATAACTGCCACAGAGAACAGTTCAGGAATGCTGTTCTCTTCAAATCAAGTCTAAATTGTTCTGAGGTGCCTTTTTAAAACTCTGGCACTAGGGCATGCACGGATGGGGGGAATCCTCTAGGATGAGGATGTGGATGAGAACTTACTTTTCTGGACTATAATACAATTTCATGTCTATTGGAGGATTCTAGGAGCTGTAGTTCAAAAATATTTTTTCTTGGAATGTGGTGGGCTGAAGGTAGATTGGCGTATACAGCCAAATCTGTCATTTGCAGTAGATCAGCTGGGCTTTCTGACTCCCAAAGGTTTTTCAATAGCAGGAGTGAAATAACTTTCCCTTCTATCCTAAATTATACTACTGAAATGAAGGATACATAGTATAGCCTATATGATAGGTTGCATGGAAGGACTATGAATTCCAGTTCTTTCTCATAGTAAGAATAAATTTCTGGGTTGTAATTCTTTAAGTATGGCTGTATTTTATCTTTTGCAACCAACTCTGGTCAGTGGAACTTGAAATTCTTCTCTCTCTCTTTTTTATCTAAAGTAGATTCCATGAACCTAAAATCTGACCACACTTGCTTTAGGATATCCTTTTAAAGCAAGGGTGGGAAAACCTCTTTCAGCCTAAAGAATGTAGCCCTATATTTATGGTTGCATTCTAGGAGTCAGTGAGGTGAAAGACAAATGAATGTAACCAAAAATACCAGCACAATTTGGCACATTTCAGATTAAATAGAACCGATGTGATAAAATAGTTCGAGTGTTGGATTAGAACTCTAAGATGCTAAGGGCCTTTGAGCACTACACTGTTATAGTGCTATTATTCCCTGTGGAATTCTACGATTTGTAGTTTACTGAGGTCAAAAAGCTCTCTGGCTAAGAAATCGAAAAACCCTTCCCTAGACTGCAAATCTTAGGATTCCACAGGATGTTGAAAGTGGAATAATAGCACTATAACAAAGTGGAATAATAGCATTATAACAATAGCACTATATAGTGCAGAAAGGACCTAAGATTCAGATCCATGTTTAGCCATGGAAACCCATTGAGTGACCTTGTGCAAGTCATACTCTCTCAACCTCAGAGGAAGGCAAAAGCAAGCTCCATCTGAACAAATCTCTGTCATAGGTTTACCTTAAGCTTGCCATAACTTGAAACAACTTGGTGGCATGTAAGAATTTCAGCATAAAGCTCTTCCTGCCAGGAATTAATCTTTTGTGGAGGCATTTCAATCTTTTCAAATGGGGAAAAATATCTGTGCAAGAAATGAGAAGCTGCTAAACAAAGGTGTCATGAGCAAAGCCATGTGGCCTTTTGGTAAACCCCAGAAGGTCAGATGGAAACTCCAGGAGGACTGAATTTGGCCTCAGGATTCCCACCCCATCTTAAAATTTGGCCTCAGGACTCCCACTCCTGTCTTAAAACTGCATTGTGCTTATTGCACTTTATATGACATACTTTACTCTCAACAGCCATTGTGATTTAAAGCTTTTTAAAGAAGAAATTATGAGCATCTACTAGTGTTAAAGCACTTCCAGAGATTTAAAATGCTGAGAGCCTTCCCTGCTGAGCCAATTGCTAGAGCCTCATTTGATTGAAGCTGTGCCTGATTCCATTTTCCATAGGTCTCCTTGCTAACTAGACTTGAACACAAGGGAGCACCAGAGAGTTTCCTAAGGTTTCAAAGAACTTTGCAGAAAAATCCACAATATACATATATACTCTTCACAATCAGCATGGGGGAGGGTTTCTATTAAGGAAGTCACAATGGAGGTGTGAGGAGAGATTGTTGAGTGACAAGCAGGATCCATTGTGTTGCTTTCCATCTGGGGACACTGGCCTGATCCTGACTTAAGTTTGCACTTGCTACAAAACAGTACAGAACCCACTGACATTCTTAGAAAGCCATGTGCTGATTTCCTTGTGTTCTCTGCTTTCCCCCCTTCAACCCACAGTCAACAGTTAAAGCATATTTATTTTTTCCCTTCTGACCTCCAAGGAGCTAATCTTTTTTTAAAAAAATCTGTATCAGCAACCCTTTGAAATTCTTTGGTCTAGGGCAGAGCCTGGAAACAGTTACAACTCCCAGAATGCCCTAGCCAGCATAACCATTGTCTTGGAGATGTTAGGAATTTTAGTTCCCAAAGTAACTTTTCCAGACTCGGGTTTAAGGCTAAACCTAGATATGTTGTAAAATGTGTCATTTGTTTAGCATACCTAGACATCTTAAAAATGCAAGTATCTTCTCTCTCTCTCTCTCTCTGTGTGTGTGTGTAGAAGTAAATATCAGGGGAAATGATACTGAGCGAAAACTCTCTTCTGAGTCTGCTGTTTACATTGACAGGAAGTCCCCAGTTGATTCCCTCTGAATACAGACATTAAGCTCAGAGGACACATTTTCCAAAGGGCCATAGCAGAGCAGGGGAAGTTAACCTCCTTTCACATCTTTACTGAGACACCAGTACCAAGCAGTCCTCCTCTCTTTGCTCATGGCACTTAAAAATAACATATACTTTAATGTTAAAGATGCCTTTAATGTCACCTTTAGTCTGCCTCTAAGAAGCAGCAATGTGCTCACCTTGGAGCCTGATAAAACCTGCTGTCTAGAGACTGTGCAGAAAGGGATGCTTGGTGGAGATATAAAAGAGTGGCGCATTTCCCCATCTGGTTTGCCCCACCTCACTGCCTTGGAGCCTAATAAAATCTTTCTGGAGGCAATGCTGAAAGGATGCTCAAGGAGTGAGACTAAGTATCATCATATGGAAGTGCATGTGGAGCCTGAAGGAGGACTGGTAGCTTTTACCTCCCAAAGTGAGAAATGAGGAAGGGAGTGTGAAAGGCCAAGCTGGGAGTAAGGTGCTGTAAGAGAGAGATATGGCTGCCTGCCAGTGTTTGTAGATTAATTGTGGAGAGCATCATATTGCCTTTTTGTGTAGTGGTAGTCTGTCCAGCTTTATACCTAGTATATATCCTTAACTTCTATGTTGGACTTTATTCTCTCTCTGGTTCAATTTATAGATTATGTGAATTTATTTGTATTTTGTGCAATATGGTGTTGTATGATGTTGGCTTTGGATTATGAGGTTTCTAGCCCAAGCCCCTGAAGGCTGCCAGCATGGGAGAAGTTGCTCTAGAGGTAGAATATCAGGTTATAGGTAGAGTAAGGCCTTATAAAAGTGCCAGTATGGTGTAGTGGTTTGAGTGTTGGTTGTGACCCTGGAGACCAGGGTTCAATTCCTGGCTTGGCCATGGAAACCCACTAAGTGACCTTGGGTGCATCACACACTCAGCCCTCTGAAAACTCCATGATAGGTTTGTCTTAGGGTCGCCATAAGTCAGAAATGACTTGAAGGCACATGACAACCCAGGGCTTTGTATCATTCAAGAAGAACCCAAATGTTGAAATAAGTTGATTTCATTCTGTAGCCACTTATTTGGCAATATATAATAATTCTGTTGTGCCTTTCAAGTCATTTTTTTTTACTTTTGGTGACCCTATGGTGAACTTATCATAGTTTTTTTTTTCTTGGCAAGATTCAGAGGAAGCTTGACATTGCTTTCCTCTAAACTGACAGAGTGCACCTTGGCCAAGATCAACAAGTCTCTTAGATTCCTACTCCAACACTCAGACCACCAAACCTTATTTGTGCCTTATAAAATTAAATGAATAGTTCTCAGGATTTATGAAAATTTGCATGAAAATGGGGTAGTTATTCTCTGAAAGCCCTCTTGTGAAAATCCTTCAGCTCTCATCATGAGGGCAAGAGCCAAGTCTTGCCTATATTCAGACTTTAGTTAGTGCTGATTAACATGTGTTGAGTCACAGCATGCAGTACACCCAAGAAGAATCTGTGACTAGTAGGCGATGGTTACTCACCAAATGTTTTTCTGCTTATCTTGTGCACCATTACTGGAGTTTTGAGTGTCTGAATAAGGCAGCAAGTGTCATTATTTCAAACTAGATGTCATCTTGACAAATTAGGAACCAAGACACTATTTGGACCCAGGACATTATTTAACCCAATGTTCTTTCTTTGCAGATATGGAATCAGGGCAATTGGAGCAATCTTTTGAGGTTTTTTAGGGTGAAGAACCATAGTGAAGTGATCCCTACTAGTAGTAAAGTGGCCCCTGTGCAAAGGAACACTACAAGCTTCCGAATACATTTTTTTTTAATTGTAGGAAGACACTCTACAGAGAGAGGTGTCTCTTCTTGGTAAAAAGTCACTGTCTGCTGGAAGAATGTGACAGAAAAATCCAAAGAGGGAGACTGGGATACTTCTTGTTGTTATTGTGTGCCTTCAAGTTGCTTCCAACTTATGGCAACCCCAAGGTGAACCTATCACAGAGTTTTCTGGAACTGAGAGTGTGTGAAGCACAGAGTCACCCAGAGGGTTTCCATGACCAAGCAGGGAACTGAACCCTGGTCTCCAAGGTTATAGTCTGATGCTCAAACCACTACATCTTGCTGGCTCTTGATGGGAATAGCGTATACCCTAAATTACTAAATTATTAACTGGTAGATGTGCAGATAGATTATGTCCAAGAATGCACTTTGAGAAATGGAAGAAATAGTGGGTCTCCATTTTGAAGACACTATGGCTACTTCCACATTACACTGTTATAGTGCTATTATTCCACTTTCAACATCCTGCAGAATTCTGGGCTTTGTAGTTTCCTGAGACCAAAGAGCTCTCTGCCTGAGAATTCTAAATGCCCCTCCCTACACTGCAAATGCCAGGATTCCATAGGATGTTGAAAGCGTATAACAGTGCAGTGTTGACTGAAAAAATGTAATTTTAACAAAAGCAATACATCTCTATTTGATGTTCTCTTTTGTCATGAAATCAGCTTCAACTTACTGTCATTCTGTGAATGGAAGACCTCAAAGAGCCCTGGTCATCAGTAGCCCTGTTCAAGTCTTGCAAACTCTGGACCATGGATTCCTTGATTGAATCCATCAGTCTGCATTGTGGTCTCCCTCTTCCTGCCTTCCACATTAGCAAACATTATTGTCTTTTCCAAAGATTCCCATCATCTCACCATATGTCCAAAGTACAACAGCCTCAGTTTAGTGAATTTTCAGGCCTGATTTGCTCTCAGACTTATTCATTTGTCTTTTAGTAGTCCATAGTATAAGTAGAACTCTCCTCCAGCACTACATTTCAAATGCATTAATTTTTTTCTTGTTACCTTTTGTCACTGGCCAGCTTCCACACCCATATACAGAATCAAAATTAAAATGACATGGATGCTTCTGACTTTGGTGTCTTCTGCTATATCTTTAAACTCCAGTTCTTCATCTAGCTCCTTCATGACTGCCCTTCCAAGTCTTAGCCTTCTGCTTTCTTGCCTAAAATCCCCATTTTGGTTAATGATTGGGCCTAGCTATACAAGTCTTAACTGTTCTGATTTCTTAATTGCCCACTTTAAAGTTATGCAAATTATCTATGGTCATTATTTTTGTTTTCCTAATATTCAATAGTAAACTCTGTCTTTGCACTTTCTTCCTTAACTGTCATGTAAATCTCTATAATGGCACAGAATTTGCTTGCTTTCAAAATGTAAACAAGGATAGTTCTATTGGTCCATGAGGAAAAAAAAGCAAAAACCAAAATCCAGTACTGCAATACTTTTAACAAGACAAAGTAAATTCCCCAAAACATGTGCAGGCACCTGAATTTTCCAGATCTCATTAAGTTGTCAGCTTGATAAGAAAAGAAAAAGCAGGACAGTTCAAAAAATTGGCCATTTTTGTTGTTGGCTTTAACTCTTCTGTTAAACTCAATCCTAAAATGGAGATTACAAAATGAGTGAGTCACTGATAGGTGGGCAGGCAGTTGAAATGCAGCAATGCAGACTGGGAGAGAGAAGAAATCAATAGTCTCCACTTTGGAAAATGTAAGGCTCAATGGCACTGCCTCTTGATATCTATCTATCTGTCTGTCTCTCTCTCTCAGTGGTGTAGCTAGAGCTTTTGCTGCCTGGGGGTGATCTCTGAGTTTGCTGCCCAGGGGTGGTCCCTGAGTTTGCTGCTCCTCTCAGGGAAGGAATGACCTATCCAAAATATCA
Organism: Ctenosaura bakeri; assembly: GCA_948474755.1. Lineage (NCBI taxonomy): Eukaryota > Metazoa > Chordata > Lepidosauria > Squamata > Iguanidae > Ctenosaura > Ctenosaura bakeri. Next base: position 89,515 of record CAOLHI010001959.1, on the reverse strand, counting down.
AATAAAAACTGCTTGACTGGCATTGGGTGATTGGGCTCTGGGTATTCACACTTAGAGGGGGCACTCTGCATGTGCTCAGAGACATGCCAGCATTCCTGCAGCAGTGAGCACCCTATGTCTTTCTCTCTCTCTCTTCCCCCTCCTCCTCCTCAAAGGGTTGGCTAGGTTGGGCTCATCCCTAGTCTCAGAGGAGTGGGGGGAAGGCAGGTGCCTCTCCCCACCTCCTTGGGGACCCTCCTCTCTTCTTCTTTTCTCCCTCCCTCCTTCTCTGCCCGATGCAGAGGTTGCCAGTGTTAGCGCTGCTGCTTTGGCTGGTAACAGGTTTGACTCCAAATTGGGAGGGAAAGAGAGAGGGGAGGGGAGGGGAGGAGAGGAGAAGAGGGGGCAAGGACAGTCCCCTTTCTCGGGGTGGCATACCCCTTCAGCAGACCTCTTCGGGAGGCTCCAGTGCCCATCAAGTCACTGGACATCTGCCAGCATATGGAGGGTGGCCTGGCACTGCCCCCAAAAACATGCTGCCTGGGGTGCCCCCCCACAGACCCCCTCGGTACACCACTAGTCTGTCTATCTATCATCCTTCTTTCTTTTGGGGGGACACCAATATCCACTCCACTTCTTAGAGGGGGGACATGCAATTAAGAGCATGTAGCAAGTGATTGATAATAGGTGGGAAATTAGGAGGAAATTGGTCATTGCACAGTGTCATTTTAGTGCTGTAACCCAATGGGTCAGAGGAAAATTCAGGATGAAAAAGGGAAACAAAGAACTCACCCTTTATCACCATCCATTGTGATGGAATAACTGCAGGTATGTGATTAGACATCATTCTGGAAGAGGGGAAAGAAGAAAGTGTGGTGAAGGTCAGTGGTGGATACTCATCAAAAGGTAACACCCACATGTTACCCACTCGCTCCACACAGAATTGTGAATTGTGAATATTGTTGGGACTGCAGCCACAAACAGGCACATTCCATTTAGCATCTGTTGGGAAGCAGTAGAAGTGAGAGAAACAAACTCCGTGAGGCTGAGAGGGGGTAATAAAAAGTTGTGAAGACTGCTGAGAATTCCCAGGAAAACCATAAGGACAAGAAAAACATCAGCTGAATCTCAGAACAGAAATAGTGGAAAGTCCTGAGACATCTGCTGTGCAAAACACCAAGTCCTGTCTGGGAAAGGCTTTTCTTTTTGTAGTAACAAAACTGTGTAAAGTCTCCCTGTTTGTTATAATGTACATATTAACAGTAACTGACAGTGATGTAGACTTGAGTCCATAGACTTGGACTCAAGTTGGACTTAAGTTGCTTCAGTGGCCCTTTCCGCACGCGGCGAGGGAAACGCTCCCTGCCGCTACTCACTGGCTTTTTGGTGGGTCCGGGCGAGTCCGTCGGGACGAGGAGCAGTGCAAGCTTGTCGCTCCGCACTGCTCCGGCATCCAAAATGGCGGCTTCTGGTTGGGGGAGGCTCTCCACCAACCGCAGAAGCTCACCAGCCAAAAGCCTGCCCCTGGCAGATCTGCAGGCACGCCTGCAAATCTGCACCAGAGCGCAGGGATGGAGCAACACGGGGTCACGTGCTCCGTACTTTTAAAAAACCTCTTAAAAGAAGTTTTTAAAAAGCACGCTGCATGACCAGTTCCGGTCACTCCAGAGCGGACTGAGGTGTGGAACTACGAAAAGTAGTCCGCCCCAGTCCACCCCACAGTGCAGAAGACCTCCATTAGAGGTCGCTCTGCACCGTTTTAATAGGCCCGTGTGGAAAGGGCCGGTGACTTGGCTCGGACTCGACTCAGCCATAAATGATGCACTGACTCAACTTGACTCGAGATTTGTATATCTTTAATGGCTGACTTGATGCCCTTTGTTCAGTAATATAACACATTCATCCAAAAACCTTATGACTTTGAACAACACTTCATCTTTTTTTGCCTACTGGTCACATGACAACCTGTATCAAACCCAAAGTATGGGCACATTTCTCAGAGAGGAATAGCAAACAGGTTAGGAATGGGCCAGAGGCAGGCTTGAGGTCTGCTCAGCAGCCTGTCCCCACTGCATAATGGAGGAGCCTTCTAAAACGTTTCCTAAGAGCAAAAGACAAGACTTGCCTCCAGAATGCAGAGTGCATTTTTCAGAGTGGAACAGCAAATGTGTTAGGCAATGGACTTGAGGAAGAAGGATCCTTCCTTTTAAAGCTTTTAAATCTTCAGTAATTGGGAGTAAGATAGGATGCTATTCCCTACTTCTGAAACTGCAGATGGCAAAATTGCAAATGTGGAGAGCTGACTGTGCTTAAATTGTTAAAACTCAATTTATTTCACTGTATCCATTAATTCTGAAATTTTGGTTGAGGTATAAAGTTGACTTCCAGACTTGAGACTTGACTTGAAAGTATCTTCAAGGACTTGAGACTTGAAGGTAGGGACTTGAGACTTGACTTGAGACTTGGAGTAAGACTTAAATACATCACTGGTAATTGAAGAAAAAAAAGTCAGTTATGTGGACAGCAAAGCTTATGATGGTCCCTCTCCATTATATCACAAATTGTTGGTTGAGTTACCTGGCATGTTTCAAGGACAAGGTTCACTGCTCTTCATCCTTCAAATGCTGTCTCTCTGACAGTCCAACTAGAACATGCTTTAGAGTTACTGAATTTGGACTTCTCTTTCTGTTAAATTTTCTTGCAATCATGATTAACATGAGCTTGTCCTAAAATCTTTTTTTCACTCCTCCAAATTGCCACCCTCCACGCTCCAGGTGTGGGCACCCCTCTCCCCAGCTCCTGTCAACATTTTCAGATCAAGCAAATTTATAATCCTTGTGTCATTTTTATTGTGTGAACACCTCTTTCTCGACCCTTCCCTCCCACCTGTTCCTTTCTATAGAACAGCGTTACACATGGTGCAGGCTCCAAATAAAGATCAGGCTGTTCTAAGTCATTCCATCTCACTCACTGCTGTGATATGAGTCAGTCCCTTTAACTCTGGGCTTGGATGTGTCATCCACAAATGCTGACATCTCTTTAGAGTAAAAGCAGCAGAAATGAGGAATGGTAAGTGGGAGAAAAGGAGAGCTGGGGGAAGACAAGAAGGGTAGAAAAAGCTGTGGGTGTACTGAAAGGGGAAGATATTTTACAGAGGAATTCAATTTTGGGTAAAAAAAAAAAATCGTGCTGATGAATTTAGATTTATTGCCAAAGCTACTCAGTTTCCAGAGTGGAAACTGGGTAGCTTTGGTTATAAATCTAAACTACAATAAACTACAATATACTACACTATAACATTCCAGTCCAAAACATTTGTTTACTATATATTATCACCATGCTTCTTCAAGGCACATGTCTTTATCAGAGATGGAAAAGTTAGTGAAAAGATGCCACTATATTATCTTTACGCAAGGAAGCTAAAAAGAGTATATTAATTACATCTACTGTAGAAAGGGGAACATTTATCACACTTACATTAATTCTAACTTGGCATTTAAATTTATTTTACATTACAGCACTTACAAGCATACCATGATGAAGATGAAAAATTCCACCCATGATTTCACTCCTTGTCCCTCCCCTCTGCCTCTTTTGAACTTGAAAGAGATGGAGACAGCTGTGAAAACTTTGGAAAACCCAGTTTGTCACCCACCACCCAACCAACCGAACGGAAATGAGTGAGTTTAAAAAAGTGTGCACACGGTATGACAATGAAAACCTTTAAAAATAAAATTATTAGTTTACCCCAGAAACAATTTGTTGTTGTTGTGTGCTTTCAAGTAGCTTCCAGCTTATGGTGATCCTAAAGCAAACCTATCATGGGGTTTTCTGGGGCTGAGTGTGTGTGATGTGCTCAAGCTTGCCCAGTGTGAGTTTCCATAGCCAAGCAAGGAACTGAACCCTAGTCTCCAGGGCTGTAGTCCAACATTCAAACTACTATACCACATGGGCTATCGATAAAAATCAGTGTGTTACACGATTGATAGATATTACTATGGTATGTTTTTAAGGAACAGCAACCAACAATTCTATTCCCAGTCAGAATATTTTGGACAAACAGTTCAACAATAATATTACCTAGTATCTACTACATCCTTAGGGGTTCATCACTCTCTACTATTAAACTCCTCTTTTTCCCATGATATTGTGATTTTCTTTGGTTTAGCAAGATATACTGTTTGAAAGGCAAAATAGAAAGAAAGGGAGCTGGAGACAAGATTGGAAAGAAATCTTGAGATGAATTTGCAAAGGGGTTACCTTACTCTACACCCCATCCTGCGGGATATGCTTTTTCATATGGCTGGAAATACATGAATTGAAGGCATGCTGACTGGAAGAGGTCCAGCTGACCTGAGATAAGGTCAAGCCATAACTTCAAAAGGGTTTAGGCAGAAAAACTCTGGCATAAAAGGGGTTCAAGCTAATATCTTCATTGATCTTAGAGCTTTGTGTTTCCCAATAGGCCTGGATAAGACAATCAGAGACCATCCCTTTTGATCTCACCTTGCAGAAACTTTTTCTACACCCTCCACCAGTCCAGACTTCAAGAGGTTATCACGATTCCCATAAATTTTGTCAGTCTTGTGTCAAAGCAATTACTTGTTCTGGAACCCTTGTCAGTTCCTTGAGGAAGTTTTAAGGCTTGCCAGAACATCCTTCAGGATAGGAAAAATCCTATATAAGCCTTAACTTTGGCCCCAGCAACTTGTAGCATTTTAGATATCATATGTGGTGCCCAGACTGCTGTTCATCCATGCTACCCTCAGATGCTGTCTGAGCATCTCCCTTTCATCATCCTTTTCCAGGATTGGTAACAGTCGCATAGGGACTGGGGGGGACGATGGAGGTGATTTGCCCTAGGCAGCAATGTTTTTGGGGCCTCCCACCCTGTAGCCATGCCCCCGTGCCCCCAGCCATGCCCCCACACCCCCTGGCCGCACCCCCAAATACAGTGGCCCCACCCCCTGCCGCCGCCCCCCTCCACACACTCCAAGCTCTGTTGCTGTTTGGTAATTATCACCTTCTTCCCCCAATTTCTTTTTCTATTTCATACCTTACTTTCTGACAGCCTTGGATGGCTCTTACAGCATCTGATTTCCTGTGTGTTTGTTGATTCCAAATAAAATACTTTGTTTATCTTTACCTGGAGCCTCACTATGGTTGGTACTGCTATACATAGGTGAAAAGATCCCACCATTACCCTCCTCTCACAGGCCTTCTTTGAGCTATAATTTCTCCACATTCTAAAAAGATGGGTGGCCCCAATGTCTAGCACCTTTCAGAGTAACAAAGGGCCACTTTGTCTTCAAAATACATTCAAAACACCAACACATTCTGGTTTCATTTTCATTTTCTTTTTTGTACTATTATATAGAAAATTAACCAGAATAATACTGCCACTCTGAGCAAGGATTGACTTAAAATATTCTGCATTTGCCACTAAGCTTAACTCTGTGCAAATGGCCATATTGGATGGTAGCAGGAGTTGCACTTCACCAGCAGATCTTTTCTCCTCCTGGTTACAAGCCTTACAATTATTTTTGTACCTATGCGAGGTAACTTATTATTCAATCCAAGAATGAATGGTGGTAACCTTTCTTTCTTGACGCCTGGAACAGCAGCAGCAACACATGAAAGCAGATAGATAAGCAAGTTAATTTTTCTACTTAAACCTGTTTGCCGCCCAACCCACGAACAGAAGAGATCACACACAGGACTTGGGTTGACTAGGGCAATTTATTAATATGCCTAATTAACATCAAGGGGAAAATGAACTTGAACTTGCTTGAACTTGAACTTGAACTTGAACTTCTGACCTGAGGAAGAAGGGGGGGTCAACTGCATTTACGGACTAGGGCAAGGGTCACATCCCGACCATCTTCCCTAGCCCGGGGCGAGATACCGGGCTCCAAAGCCAACCGCTGACGGTGGATTAAGACTTTGGCCGGCCCTTTTCTGTGAGGTGAGCCCCGAATGCCCATCCCCCCGGCGCATGACGAGTAGGGTGAGCCCAGGTCCCCCCTCAAGGATAGGCTTTATCCTACACCGAAGGGTGCCATAGGTACTCGCCGACCCCTTAGACCCCCCCTATACCGGCCACGGATAAGGGCAAGCGTCCGCTTAGCCCTTATCCCATTTCCCTCTCAGAATGGCATCCAACCCCTCTCGCAAATCTCGCAAGAAAATCTCATTGCCCTCAGGTGATAGGTGCACTCCATCGTGCCAATACAGCTGTGGCCTGTCAAAAACAATATCGCCATGTGGAATGTAGCAACCCAAGCCCCGTTTCAGAGCATTGTGAATTTCCCGGTTAGCCCTCTTACGGGCGAGTTCCAAGAGTCGAGGGTCGCCCCCCCACTCTTCTCTGAACCATAGCAGACCAAACAATGCATGTGTGAGACCAAGTGTCTTGAATATGCCGCATATCCTGAATGGCCTGCAGGATCAAGGGCTTTCCTTTCAACAGTCCAAGGTCATTCCCACCGAGGTGGATCACCAATATATCAGGCAGAGGCCCGCAGCACTCTCCAAACAACAAAGGTAACAGGCCGTGCCAACGCAGGCCTCTCTTGCCCAGCCATTGTGTTGATACCCGGTCTCCCAATCCCAAGTTCGAGCCCATATGGCCCTTGCGAGCTTGCTTCTCTGCCCAGAAGATGAAACTGTGTCCACAGATCAGCACTCGCTTCCTTCCTGCAAAAGCAGGTCGATCTGAAAATGATAAACATTAACATGGGTTAATTGGCCTGACATAACGCCATAGACTTCCATCTTCCAATCCTCCTGATATCATCAGCATGCATGCCCACCGATGCAGCGGTGGAAGCTGCACCTATGCGAAATGAGTGTGTACCGAAATTAGACCCTTGCAGGCCCAAGTGACGCAGAGCCTTCTTCGTAATGGCCCAGAACTGATACCTAGTAAGTGGAGTTGTGTCCTCATGGCAAAACAGCGGCCCTGCGTGCATTCCTCTTCCGGCGGTGTACGCTCTAAGCGCCCTGACTGGGCACAAGGCCACATCAGCACATTCCTGCAGTGTCACAACAGCGCCCCGTTTGGCCTGATCTGTCTTGGAACCCCTTATGATTAAACGTACATGTCGCTCACCCCACTTCAGGTCTCTGAATTCCAAGGCCCTGCCTGACCTATCCCCTTTGCTCTGTACCACGAGCTCGCTTACCTTTAATGCCCCAAAGAATGCAGTGAGAGCCGCTGCGTGAAATAAAAGAGCTTCATATGCTGAGGAACACAAGATTTTCCACGCGTCGCCCAATCCCTTCAATATGCCCGGAGAGAGTGGTTGCCTGTTGTCCCTGACCACTCCTTTCTGCCTGACCCACCCTTCTATGAATTTACGTACCCTAAAATCATTAGTGGGGTCAGGCAAGCCGCGTGCCTTGGACCAAAAAGCCAAGGCCGACATACGAGATCGAATGGATTGCGGGGAGAGGCCTGCTTGCTTGAGTTCCACGCAAAACTGCAAAATGTGGTTAACCGGAATTGGCCACATGTCCTGTAACCCCTTGGACTTACGAAAGGTGCTAAATTCCTCAGCCGCCTTGCTGTAACTCCTCCTGGTGTTGGGCGCAATTGACATACCTATCATCCACGTTACCTCACCCCGCCAAGGTTCCACAGCTCGGAAGGCATCGGTTCTGGGAGGGGTGCCGCATCTGGTGCCAGCTCTCTGAAACGTTCCATCTGCATACGGGAGAGAGAGTCAGCCAAGGAATTATCCACACCCGCAACGTGTATTGCTGTAAAGACTATGTTGAAACGAAGAAATTGAGGCGTGAAAGCCCGCACCAAACGCATGACACGCTGTGACCTGGAAGAGAGATTATTAATCACGCTGACCGTGGCCTGGTTATCGCACCAAAAGTGTACTGCGGCATTTGCCAACTCGTGTGCCCAGATGTGTACTGCCACCAGTATTGGGAAAAACTCTAAGAATGTAAGGTCAGATGTGAGGCCTGTATCTGCCCAACTCTCAGACCACTTCTGTGCACACCACTTACCTCTGAAAAAGACACCAAAGCCCACGGAACCTGCTGCATCTGAAGATATCTGCAATGCGTTCCTGATCTTAATTTCATTCCGCCAAAAGGAGACCCCATTGAAATCGGCCAAGAACCTCTGCCATACCTCCAGGTCTAGCTTCATCTCTCTGGTGATCCTAATCCTATGGTGCGGCTTAGTTACACCTTGGATGGCATCGCAAAGCCGCCTGAGAAACGCCCTGCCGGGCGCTACCACCCTACATGCAAAGTTCAGATGTCCTAATATCTCCTGAAATTCCCTAAGAGTTGCTTTACGCCTGCCTAAGAAGGATGCTACCCTTGACCTGAGATCTTGAACTTTAGCTGGCGGTAATCTACAGGCCTGGTTAACTGTGTCCAGTTCGATACCCAAAAATGTAAGCCGGTGTGTGGGGCCCTCCTTTTTTTCATGTGCCAAAGGCACGCCCAACTCCTCCATCAGGGATGCGAATTCTGCCAAGAGGAATGAGCACTGCCCAGATCCCCACCGTCCTACCAAAAGGAAATCGTCCAAGTAATGCACGACGCCACGAAGGCCCGACTTCCTTTTAATGGCCCATTCCAAGAAGGTGCTGAATGTCTCAAAGGCGGAACACGACACTGAACATCCCATCGGGAGGGACCGGTCAAGGTAGAACCCACCTTCAAAGGCGAACCCTAAAAGTTCAAAGTCAGCTGGGTGAACGGGAAGCAGGCGGAATGCTGACTTGATGTCTGCTTTGGCAAGGTCTGCTCCAACTCCGTGCCCCCGCACCACCCGCACTGCTGCATCGAATGAAGTGTACCTCACTGAACATAACTCTGTTGGGATGGTATCATTAACTGAATCACCCTTGGGGTAAGACAAATGGTGGATTAACCTAAATTCACCCGGGGTTTTCTTAGGGACTACTCCTAGCGGGGATATCCTAACATTGGGAGGGGGAGGATGTTCAAATGGGCCTAACACCCTGCCCTCCATCACCTCTTTCCTAATCTTCTCCCTTACTATGTGCTCATTACCTCTAACTGAACTAAGGTTACTAGCCATGAAAAATCTACGAGGTCCCACACTTGGGATTCTAAAACCTAAAGTAAAACCTTCCCTCAGGTATTGCGCTGCAGCCTGGTTCGGATAAAAACGAAGCCAGGCCAGCAGGTTCTTGACTTTAATTGGGCTGGGCCCCTTTGGGAAATGGTGGCTTATTCCCTGTCCCCCGCTTGCCCCCGTCATCCTTGAAGCCTGAACCTCCGCCTCTCCCCTTGTTGCAATTGCGTGCTGTGTGGGGGCCCCAACAGATCCCGCATAGATGTTTGTATTTGCAGGGTCGCCTTGCACAAAACCCCTGCGTCCCAAACTCCCAGCAAATTTGAACCAACTTTTGCTCCTGGGGGCCCTGAGCACGAGGGGAACTCGCTGTCTTACTAGATTGCATCAAATGACCAGAGTGGGACCTCTCCCCGAATACGGGGTGAGTCGTGGTCAATGTTTTCATCCACAACTCGGGGACGATGGCATCCCATCTCAGGTTTGGCTGCTTCGCTGCCTTCATTCTGAACCTCTCATCGTAGTGCAGCCAACCTGCCCCTGCGAAATCTGTATGGGCCTGAAATATCGTGTTCAAATACCTCAGCATGGCCAGAGCCCTGGATGACTGGGCCTTAACGACCACCTCCGCGTAAATGAGATAGCCCACAAACCAATTATTCCAAGTTCTTTCCACCTTACGATTCTTGAACTTCTCCTTCTCACCTGCGTCTAAATCCTCCTTCTCTTTCTTATCAAGCTCTCGATACAAAAGGGTAAACAAGTCCACATAGTCCCCCCTCTGTATCTTCTCGATAGTGGCTGTAGCAAGATGCTCACTCAAAGCCCCCGATTGCCCACCTACCTCATCCTCTGGGCCCACCCCTTTGGAAGATTCCTGGAGCATAGAATCACCACCCTGGCTGAGTTCCTGAGGCCCCTTGGGACTGCTTGCCTCCCCGTGAGCCTGCTGTGAATGTGATGTGTTTTCCCCCGGAGAACAATGTAAGGAGGACGCTAAAACCTCTGGGGAACCTGCTGGTGGAGCCCATACCATGTTGTTCGGCGGTGTGCTAACAATCCACGGCCCTGCCACTAATGCAGTGTTATCCTCAATGCCCATACACTCACCCGTTGCCTCTGCCACTGCTCCTGAAGCTCCTGAGGGCCCAGCCTCTGAATCGCCGTGCTGTGATGAGGATGGTTGATCTGGCCTCCTAGAAGGCGCTTCATTCCGCTTCTCGCCCGACCCTTTTTCAAGCGCATCTAATCGTGCCAAAATCAGATCAATATCTCTCACAGACACAGTCATTGTCTGCTCATCCCTTCCTCTACCTTGTCCAGCCGACTGCCGCCTCCTTTCCATGGAATCCAGTTTATCAAAAATAGCAGCTATCCTGGTTCCCCTCCCTTCTTCATCTGAAGATGAAGCTAGTGTAGGTGGGGCAGCCGGGGCCTCAGCCGTCTTGGGTCTCTTAGCTGGAGTGGCCTCCTTGCTGTTGGCTCCCCCTCTTGCCGGTGCAGCCTTCTTGGGGGGCTGCTTGCCCTTAGATGCTGATGCTGCCTGCTTGGGGGGCTGCTTGCCCTTAGATGCTGATGCTGCCTGCTTGGGGGGTTGCTTGCCCTTAGATGTTGAAGCTGCCTGCTTGGATGCCATGGCCCCCACAGGTGGAATTAAATGTCCACGAATGGGCCCAGGAGCCAAAGCTGACAATGAAAGGAAAGGCGCACTCTCTCAGCCTAAAACTCCTCCCTTGCAAAAGGCCTGATGCTTATGGGGAGCAGATGGATCCCTGCTGAATCAAACTCCCAATTAATCTGCCACTCCGGCCTCCCGCCAGTACAACCCGGGGGGGGGAGTTGGGGCAGGTAAGGGGGGAGAAGAAGAAGAAGAAGAAAAATAATAATAAAAAAAAAATTACAGGCACGGAAGAACACACAGGAGGTGCAGAGGGCCCAATCCCCGCCAAATACAACTCCCCTGCCTGTCTCCTGCTCACTCCCTCGCCTCCGTGCCGCCCTTGCTGCTGCTAAAACCTCCCCCCACTGCTTTCCGGGCTTGGGACTGACGCAGTCGCCCACGCTTCCTACCTGGGCGGCCGCCGCTGCGACCACCTACTCCCCCGACAGAACTCCGATGCGCCGCCTGGCCCCTTTAAGGGCCTGCTGAAGGTCGCCGTCGAGCTGCGCGGGGGAATCGGGGCAGCGGATCCCCGCTGCCACCCGAAGTCAGGCACGCCGCCCCACCGTGGGGGGGGGCGCTGCCGAGCGTCGGAGAGGCCACGCAGCAGGGCTGAGGACGAAGCCTCGTCCGAGCCGAAACTTCCCCACCCTGCCTGCGAAGTCCTCGCTGCCTCAGGGGACCAACAGATCCCCTTGCTGGGCTGCGCGGCTGCGCCGCTCTCCCGATCGCCGGCCAGCTGGGAGGAGGAGGAGGAGAGGGGACAAGGCCTCTAAGGCTGCCACGTGGCCAGCCTGAACAAGCAAAACAAACGGCCCCCTCCTCTCCTCGCAGCGATCGAAAAGAGGCCGAGGGAGGGGCGAGGTGGCCATAAATAGCCCCCTCCAGCCCCGCCTCCCCCCGAGACCACTCTCCTCTCGCGGGAGGGCGGCAAAGAAACGTCCCCCCGCCACCTGTGGTCACGTGGGGGCGGTGGGGGACGAATTATTTCTAAACATTGTAAACACTCATACTCTTATCGTGTATTAAAATGAACAGAAATTTCTAAATCCTCTGCACTTATTAAATTATCTGGTGTTCACATAATCAAATATTCATAAGTAGCCATGTTGGCTGTACAGGAAAAAAAAAAGGACAACAAAATCCAAAATCCACAAGCAGTGAAACCTTTTCTTGGGTAAACTCCAGAGCTTAAAATATATTATGCAAGTTTTTGAAACTTCACTGGTTTCTTTATCAGGCAAAGATGTTAAAAATCATGCAGGAGAGAAATGGTGATGATGTTAGGGTCACAGACCTAAATTCTGGTGGAAATGTTGCCTTTACCTGCACTGAAATTCCTTAATACCATCTTAACTGAGAACATCTCAGACAGAATGCAGGGCTATGGCTCTGATATTGTCACCATTTTCCTCCTGTATGGTTTTTTCACATCTTGGCCAGATGAAGCTTCGATAGCTTGCATAATGTATTTTATGCTTTGGAGTTGGCTCGTTTGAATTTTAATATTCACATAGGGACACACACTTATATGTGTGAATAATTTCTTAACTAGACCTATTGAATTTTTAATTCCTATTTGGATGGAACAGAACACATTTGGAGTATTTGGATTTGCACTGCAGTCTTTCTTACACTCATTCAAAAACAAACAAACAAACAAACACAATTTAATAACAGCCAGAACAAGTCTATTTCTTAAGTAAAAATGAATTTATTTTTAAAACTCCCAAGTTGACCATATGTTTTTGGAACTTTAGTCTTGTAAAAATGTTGAAAATTAATTATAACATGTACAGAGTAATCCCCAATTTTCTGAATCATGGTATTTTTTACTGAGGCCACCTTTGACACCTTTCCCTTCTTCTCTGCCTATTTTTATACTTTTTATTAAAAACCAACAAAAATCAAAATCAAAAGATAAATTAACTAAATATACTAAGAAAAAAAACATAAATACAAATCTCCTTGGCTGCTTATGATGGTCCTAACTTTTTCAAAAATGTCTTCTTTTTCCACATTTATTTGTGTTATTGTTGTTTCCTTCATCTCCCTTCTCTGTTTTCATCTTGGAGCTCTTCTCTATGTTATAGATACCAGCATTTTTCTAAGATCATCACTGTGCATTCTATGGACTTCCTGTTCCTTTCTTCCTTCCAGTACTGTGTTGCTTGTGGTACCTACAGCTCACTGCTACACTACACTTTCAGCCATTACCCATGAATGAGTGAAAAGTGCCATTGGGAACAGCATGGTGAAGAAAGCTGGAAGGTTGTGGGGAACAATGTAGCAACTACCCCAGTCACGTAGGGGCAGGGAGGGTGATTAGCCATGGTTGGCAATGTTTTTGGGGTGTTCTGGCCCATAGCTATGCCCCCGCGCACCCTAGCTATGCCCCTGCGCACCCTGGCCATGCCCCCACGTCCCCTGGCCATGCCCTCATGCACCACAGCCACGCCCCTGCACACAGTGGCCACGCCCCTTGCATCATAGCCCCGACCCTCCCACTCACCCTCTCCACACAGTCCAAGCTCCGCCACTGAACTACTCATCCTGGGAAAGTGTCCTCACAGATATATTATATTTCATTTGAAAAAGGATACTTTACATTCTGGCTTAAGTGGTTTTTTAAAATAACAATCAATCATAATCAGTATAATTAATATTAATATGTTACTTCAGTCTCTGCTGTTTATACATATTTGATGCTTTTCTTTGTTAAGGGAATAAGTCTACTGGGACATGCCTAGCTGGGAGGAAGATTATTGTACTAGGTAGGATGTTCTGTTTTCATTTCATTTTATTTTATGTGACTGATGGTGACCCCATGAATGCGAGAAAGAATCCCAGTCATTAATTGCCCTGCTCAGGTTTTAGCAACTGAGAACAGCTGTGGCTTCTTTGATAGACTCAATCAATCTGTAAGCTGTTCATCTTCTCCTACCGCCCTCCACAGTTTCCAGCATTATTGTCATTTCCAATAAGTCATATCATCTCATGATATGTCCAAAGGATGAGAGCCTCAGTTTTGCCATCTTGACTTCTAGTGAAAGTTCAGGACAGATATGTTGTAGAACCCATTTATTTGTCCTTCTGGCAATCCATTGTATCCATGATATTCTTCATGCATTGATTTTCTTCTGGTCAGCTTTCTTCTCTTCCCAGCTTTCATACCCATACATAGAAATGAGACATACTGTGGCATAGAGGATTTTGTCTTCGGTATTTGCTAATATATCTTTATACTCCAGGATCCTGTCTAATTCCTTCATTGTTGTCTATTGTACTGATCTCCCATGCAATCCAACTGATGCTTAAGATTTTACCGAAAGGACTTTTACCATATATGTAGAGAGAAATGCCAGATGTTGAAGCTGGGTTCAGAAAAAGGAAGAGGCATTAGGATCATATTGCAAACATACTGAGGCTGTCATACCTTGACATATGAGATGACATGACTCACTGGAAATGATAATAACACTTACTAAGGTAGAAGGGGTTAAGAAAAGATGACATTACAGATGGACTGATTCAATAAAGGAAGATGTAGCTACCTGAGTTTGCAAGACCAGAGCAGTTAATGACCAGGGCTTTCTGAAGTCTCTCATTCATAGGGTCACCAAAAGTTGTGTTGGTAGGCTGTATACCCCCATGCTGTGATATGGTTTAACTGACAGATATTACTTGGCATAGATATAAGTTATACCCTGCTGTGGCCTCACAGTTGTACTGGCTAAGAGGAAAGGTTGGCCACACATGTGCATTGCAAAATCAGGTTAGAAGAGATCTCAATGTCAGGAATCTCCCTGCCATGCCGCAGCCAGCAAGGGAGGAGAGAGGTCAGGAGTACTTTCAGGGAGAGTCCGAATATACCAAAACACCAGGAAAACACAAGTTGAGCCAAGTCAAGATCCAGTCCAAAGGTTCAGGAGGCAGAGATCCGTCCAGAGGGTTTCAGGGAGCAGGAGGCATGAAGGTCATGAGGGATTTGCTGCAAGCAAAGAGCAGCCACGCCAGCAAACTTAAATAGCCCCTCTGAGCAGGTGCTGCTTGTTATTATTTCCTCAGCTTAGTCCATGCAGCCTCCCTCTGAGCAGCCCGTTTCAGGCTTCTGTGTGATTGAGGGCTGATGGGCACAGCTGGCTGCAACTCCTCGGCATCACTGCTAGTTCCCTCTCCATCAAGAGCTGACTGGGGCAACTCTGTCTCTGTTTGACCTTCTAGTGCAGGGGATGTTTGCAGGTTAACTTGCTCACTCCCTGGCTTGGCCCCATGCACAATCAGTTGCTCCTCAATCACCGCAGCATCATCTATCACACTCAAGGCATAGACAAGTCATAGTTAGGAAATCACCAGGAAACTCCAGTGATAATGGACTCACATGTAGCCTCTTAATACTCAAACTTCAAGAGATAATAGTGTCTGAGATGTTCCCACAGGATGGCTGATTGTCTTAAGTCCTTTCCCTCTGACCAAGCAAACTTCCCTTTTGTCCCCATACCTCTCCAACAATTAAAGAGCTATCAAGGTTACCATTAGCCCTTTGTCATCTAATGCTCACGCCATTAGCCCATTCTGGACCCCATTGTCCACTGTGTAGAGTCCACTGTTTACTCTGCCAGAGAGCCATTAGCACCTTTACCTGCCAAGCAGAAAAAGAGTATTTAAAGCCCAGTTTTTGGCTAGTCAATCCACAGTACATTGATTTCTGGTTGTCACTCTGCCACTTTGATTCCTACTTGTATATAAGCTGCATTGCTTCTTCACTATCTGGATTGGTAAATATCACCAACTTTGCTCTAAAAATCTTGCCATCCAAAACTTTCCTCCCTTTTTCTTTCAGTTAGCTTTCTGTGATTGCATGACTGCTTGGATCTTGTGTGTGTAACTGTAATTCCCCTAATAAAACAAATAAGCCTAATTTGGATCTCCAGCTGGTTCTTCCCTGCACTAGTACTGGTAAACATAGGTTGTGAGTTCAATCCTGCCCGGCTCCAAGGTTGACTCAGCCTTCCATCCTTTCACAGGTCAGTAAAATGAGTACCCAGCTTGTTGGGGGCATGTATAGAAATGTTTCGAAATACATGCTATTTGTAAGTTGTTCACCGCCTCGATCCATATGGAGAGGCGGGATACAAATAAATAAATAAAAAATACAAAATAAAAGATCTCAGAAAGTTACCCACTCCATCACAAGTCTCCTATTTGGGCTAATATTCTCCACTGTTCCATGGAGGCATTGGCTTGGTGGGTGGACCCCTGAGTCATCCACGTTTTGGAGAAACTGGTGAGAAGTGACAAGTGGTTTACAACCACCTTTTTCTGCACAGTGCTAACTTCTTCAGAGGTACCCCATGTTCTACTGCCATTGTCTCCGACAGATCCTCCGACAGTGTCACCCCCACCCCACCCCCACAAAACTACTGCTGTGGCCCAGACTGAAGCATGCAATCCCACCAGCATACAAGGGTAATGCCAAGGTGTAGAGTAAGAATTCTACATGCATAGGAGAAAAAAATCCCTGTGAAATGGGTTATTTATGTATAAACATAGAGATGCCCCTTTTCCTTAGATGTAGGAGATTTAATCTCAAAATCTGACTGATGTTAAAGACCATTACATCTATGATAACATCAGCTATCACAGATAATACTGTTCATCAGAAGAATGAAACATTAACCTCAGTTTGTCAGGTGTATATATACAAATGCTTGAGAGTTGGGGTGGGGTGGAATTGTAAATAACAAAATCAGAGGGAATTGAAAAGCAGAAAGTATATCATCTAAAGAATAGAGAGACCCCCCCACTATCATGTGATCTCTTAACCATTACCTCCCATAGGTAAAACATCAACAACCACCCTGAGCTATTACCTAACAAAGGAATAGTCGGCCAGCAGCCATAACACATCATTACATTGCTAAGCATGGTTTCCAAGGGAGGATAACTAGGAGCCAAGTGACTGCAGCACTATTTGCTTAGGTGGCTGTTTTCTGCATGGCAAGGTTTGCAAAGATGACAAATAGAATCGGTTTATATTCTTTCCCCTCCTAATTCGCTCCCATGGTGAATTCAGAAATTAAGTGGCTGTAATTTTCTAAGTGCCCAAGCAGCTTAACTCATCAGAATCAGATGGAAACACCTGGAAGGAAAAAACAGATGTTGCCAAGATTGGTTATTTGGCTTCATCAAACTGCAGGCAGTTCATCCTCTTAGATGTGTGTGTGTGTGTGTATGTCTTGTGTCACCCACTAAGAGTGACTTGCCTGTGGAGGATTTCCCATCTGGCTCCATTTGTCATACCATACAGCTCAGCAAGGGCCAGCCAGATGGAAAATTCTGCCTGGATGAAGCAGCCGGGGGAAACTCACTTCACTGGAGGCTCATGCAGTTTAAAAGCTGCCTGAAAATGCTATCCCCAAATTCATGGGACTGAGTGTGTCATGCATGGGAGTATGCCCATAATTTGGTCTCTCTCTTTAACTCAGGTCTACTGATACTTGTTTCCTTAGAGGGACTGTCACATTATTTATAAAACTGGCAGAATGCCCCAGCAAGTATGTTTGCACTACAACTCTCAGAATTCCCTGGCCAGCTGAAGTCCATGTTTGTGGTCATGCTGGAAGACATGCTGGCTGCAACATTCTGGGAGGTATGGTCCAAAAAAGCAACTTTGCCAAGCTCTAGAAACTGATACGCATCAAGAATGTACTCAGAAAGACTTTATTTAATCATGTTAACATGATGCTGGAGTTGAACTTGTGTCAAGATACATTCTTTTGTAGACTGTGACCATTTCTGCACTAGGCTGTTATAGCACTAAGATTCCACTTTCAACATCCTATGGAATCCTGAGGTTTGCAGTTTCCCCTCCCAAAATTCTCTGTGTTCCTAAAATCCTGGACGTTAGAAGTAACAGGCTTTAAGACCAAACCAAACCAAACCAAACTTCAACAAACCAAACTATCAGCTTATCTTTTGCTGAACATTTTTTTGTGTCCTCTCATGGCTTCAGAATATAAAATCCATACTTTATGGAGATGGACAGATGCAAACATCAGTTCAAAATGTCTCATTGAGATTTATATGTATGTCACCATAGTTTAGATAGGAGTGACACTCCTTTCTGATCTTCCTTTTTCTACTCCCTTCATGGGAAACCACTCAGTGGTAGAAGAGTCATTGCCAGTGGTGTTATTTATGCTCAAGTTCAGTGCAATTACTTCTCATTTACAGTGCCATAATTGAGACAGAGGATCTAAATCTTCACATTGCATGGGGAATGGCTGTCTGGTTGTTTTGGCAAGATCAGCAGTTGTCAAAGAGAGAGCTTCCTTTCTTCTGCAAGTCTCTGTGTGGTGCTATACATGTGAATATGCGTGTACTGAGTTTCAGTCTTGAGTAGAGTGGGCTGGGACAAATATGACCCTGGGGCTTCATTCAGCCTCACAAAGTTGTTTTTGCAGCCCTTGGCCTCTCATGACTTCCTAGACTGCCATTTTTCTAATGCCCTAAAAGGGTGACTTGCCCTCCTGGAAGCCTCCCGGGCTCTCATACTCCACAACTGTAGCACTATGGCAATATCTTATGGAATTCTGGGATTTGCAGTTTAGGAGAGGGTATGTAGAATGTTCAACCGGACAGCTCTAGTGCCTCACCAAAGTAGAAACTCCCAGATCCCATAGGATGTTGCCATGGTAGTTAAAGTGTAATCATGCTGCTATAATTATGTTGTGTGAATAGGCACCAGAAATGGCTATTCACCTTTTAAATATTTTATTGTTTTATTTCATTTTTTCCTGTGATGGGACCCAAGTGATTGGGCTGCCCTGCACCAGCAGGGATGGGGCAGGTTTACTAGTCCCCCCCCTTTAACATCAAAGACTACTCATTTATCAAAAGCAGAGATAAACTTACAGCCTTGTCTAGCTTTATTTTATTATGCATTGTCATTTATGACAGTGAGTGTAAACCCTAGAGGGTTTCAGCCATGCTGTAGTTGCCCACTCCAGGAATAAAAACTGTGAGATCTTGCTTCCTTTCTAGAAGCCAAACTATTTTAGACCTCTTTGGGGGATGCAATTGGACCTCAAAAAAGTATGCACAGCTCATTAAGCATGTTACATGCTTATAAGCAGGCAAACCAAGCTAATGGGGAGTCAGTAGTACACACAAGGGCTTTAATCTATGGCATTTAATCACCCAAATGCCTCCTTCGCCCACTAGTCAACACCAAAATGCAGCATTGTACAAATGATGCAGCTCATTAGGGGAGTTTTCTGTTTTTCTGTTCAACTATTCAGCTCTGGTCATTACTACAGGGCATAACAGTAACTTGGCATGTAACCTGGCAGGTTGGAAATGTGATCCCTCATTGTAAATTCAATGCTGCCTATGAAGAATGACATACAGATTCCAGTAGCAACCTATAGTCCTTTCTGTTTGTGTCAGGTACCTTGTTCAGTTGAATAATATTTCATATATTCAAAGATCCGGCTCTGCTGCTTTCTCCTATATGTTGTTCCCAGGTGTCTTTTTTTCACCACAGCAACTGCTATCTATTCCTACTTGAGACCTATTTTGCCTTCTTGCTGTCAGTTTTTGCTGGCTTGTAACTCTGCCTTCGGCTGTTTTTGGATTCAAAATTAACAAAGATCCCCACAAGAGACCTGATATGGAAAATATTATTTTGTTCCTCTATGGAAGAATCCACATATGGCTTTCTAGAAAGAAGATTCCTTAAGTTAATTTCTAAATAACATATATTATAATGAATGCATGTAATGATGCCTAGAATAGGGTATAGTTTTCTCTAAAGGAGTTTGCACTGACTTTGGGGGATTAGCTCATGAAATGGAAATAAAAAGCTACTATTCAACTATATATTTATCTATTTCCCATGCCCTACGTCAAGTAGACAAGTACCTGGATGCTGGATTACTCCAAGTGAAGAATCTCAAAATAGATTCTGGGCATTTCCCTACTTTTCAGCTGTAAGAACTTTGTGTTTTCCTGTATGGTGTAGGGTTGGACTTGCTTGTGGTCTCTTCCAGCTCTATGATTCTATGATTCAAGTGACTTTGGGCATGTCACACAGTCTCAGCCCAGAAAACCCCATGTTAGGTTCACCTTAGGGTCTCTGTAAGTCAGAAACAATTGAAGGCACAAAACAACAACAAAGTCAGAAGAATGGACTCACAAATTTTATGCAGAAGCTATGTTAGCTACATCCAAGACAGACCCCAGATCCCCAATATACTGAAAAGAAGAGAGTTGCAGGGTGCTTGTGCCCCTATCAGTGTCTATGGTCTGCTCCAGATTGGTGTAAAAAAGGGAGAGCTCTCATTGTCTTTTGTCAGATATTGCCATGTCCCTACTTTCTTCTGCTTCTTTTTCATGGTGTGATGGGAACTAGGCACTTCTTGCTTCTAGGACAGCCAGTACAATCCAGCAAGCTCCATGGCATGCTGCTCTGGCTATTAGTTCAGTGTAGAGAGGGCAGGGGAGTAGGAAGTCAGCAGTGATTGCCATTCCACCTCCTACAATTTGCAAGAGCAGGGGGACAAGGATGTCATGTCATTTAAGTGCAGGCGAACATGTTTGCTGCCAGTCCCCTCCCTCCCTCCACTGTAGCTGCATCTCTGGGGTTTGGCCATACCTGGTATTCAAAAATGGACAGGAGCCTCCTGTTCCACTTCCTTGTGATGGGTAAAGAAAGAGGTGGGGAAGTAATTAAAAGTGCTGGCTCAGAGGATCTGATGCTGAAGAAACAACCTCCTCCTCTTGTATATTGCCTCAATCCTACAAGGCAAAAACCTCCTGGGGATGGGAGGAGACATTAAGATCCAAGAACCCAGCATGAACCACAACTGTTGATTCATTCAAGCCCTTTGGGACTCTTTTTGTTAGGATATGCAGTGTCTCAGAATTTTAAAAAGGGCCCCCCAGGTAGTGCCTCATTAAGGTTTTCATAGGCCCTAGGCACTCTTGTACTCCATTAGGGATGCTTTTATAGGCCTACAATTTTCAGAGGCCCTAGGCACTGTGCCTAAAGTTTCTAATGGATCAGGTGGCCCTGCCACCAGGGTAGGAATAAAAATTAGGATCTGGTGCAAAGAATTCCCAGAAATAATCCAGGACAACAAAAATGTTTTGGTTATTTATTTTTTAAAGAAAAAGTAAGAACTCTAGCTGCAAATACCACAATGTTAAGCAACATTTTCCCTGTCTGAAGGGGCCTGATAACTCATACATACAGCCATAGATTGCCCACTGGAGCAGAAATGGCTTCTGCTGTAGTGTTGACATGTTTTTTCTGTGGCTTTAGCTGATTAAAAAAAAAGATTAAAGAAAAGGCTCAGTTCAATAAAGTTAAATCCTTGTGTAACTCTGAGGCAGGGATGGGGAACTTGCAGTTCTCCAGGTGCTGCTAAACCATACTTTCTCTTCATTTGTGCACATTGACCATGTTAGCTGGCAGACCACATCTAAGGGGTCACAAAGCTGTATGACAATGGCTGACATAATCAAGTCCAAGGTAACACAGGCCCTTGTGTTCCTGGAGCACAGAGCCCCTGGTTCTTGTGTGTGACCACAACAGTTTTTTTAGTCTTCTTTCTTCCTCTCTGCTTTTCAGGAAAGGTAAGTGGACTCTCTCAATCTCTTTGTTATTCTCCTATCTCTGCCAGGGCCCATCCTTTTTGCTGCAGAGTTTGGAGACGAGATTGGTTCAACTTGACAGTGTATTCCAGTTGTGGCTCTTTGCCATGAAAATCTCTATGTGAAACATTTGGGCCACTTATTTGGTTACTAGGAATGATGAATGTCATGCAAAGTAGCTTTCATCATTGCTGCCTTAACCAATAACTATTGATTTTTCCCAGGT
The DNA here is from genome assembly GCA_948474755.1 of Ctenosaura bakeri. NCBI lineage: Eukaryota > Metazoa > Chordata > Lepidosauria > Squamata > Iguanidae > Ctenosaura > Ctenosaura bakeri. Next base: position 67,921 of record CAOLHI010001959.1, on the reverse strand, counting down.
ATAAGTAACTTTCTGTATTATCTGAGTGTAATACAAGAGAAATGCACTGAATATGATTCTGGATGGCACCGGGTAAATAACAGCATCAATGATAATCATGAATTTCTTAATCATATCCATAAATTTTGTCAACCAAGGCTTAGGGATGCCTAAGAAAATGCACACTGTCTCACTAGGTACATTTTCTCCCCAGAGAAGGCATGTTAAATTTCAAGCAAGTCGTTAGCTTGCATGCAACACCTAGAGTATCAGTTTTCATTGCTTAAGTACATTTTATAGATGTATTGTTATAATGTGTAATTTGATGCTATCCATCATGCCGTGCCTATCAGATGTTCAAAGCAAACGATTTGCTGTTCCAATCTGCCAGCAGATTCATGCAGCTCAAGCTGGTAATTGGAACATATCTTGACACCATAACTGTGAAAGATCATGAATAGTGGGCCTTATTTTTATAAGCGATTAATGGCTTTGTCCCATATATCTTCTAAAGCATGTGCTGCAAATTTCTATGAAGCTTGTGTGTGTTTGTATTTGCATGCTCTCTCATGTGACCATGTCAGATGTCATTTGCTCTGAAACAGGATTTATATATGAAGCTGCTGAAATTACAGTCTATGCTGAATCTAGCAATTGATCTAAGTCGTGGCCTCTTTTTTCAATTTTTGAAGAAATATCCCCCCCCCAATAATTTAAGTTTGCAGACCCCATTATTCCCTGCCTTTATGAAATTAAGGAAATGATTGCTTGATGAACTCATTTCTTAATAAGTCTTATTGATTAGAAATTGTCATTGTTCTATAAAACTCAAAATCAGTGTGATTCATGTGTTTTCCATGGTGTTTTTTTTTTTTTAAATGGTTGAAATGAGTTGGAAAAAGTCTGCTAATGCTTAATCAGTTATACTAATGTCCTGTGCTTCTCAAGGCTGTTGTGATGTAAAATGTCATTGATTTGTTCATGCATCACAAATGGTTCAGTTAATGTTTCAAGGAATTAAATAAAAATGAATTAATAGACTATAATTCTTTCATAGGGGCAGAAATGCACTGGCTGGCTGTTCACCTCACCCCAAGATTTTTCCAGGTCAGCAAATATTATGCAAAAGCCCTTTCACCTTTCATTTCCCAAACACTGAGACTTGGACCAGTTGTATGTGTCCCCCAGTGAACTCTTAAAATATAACAGCACCTGTAGGCACATATGCTCTTAATCTGATGCTGATGTTAAAAGAAGTAGGTACTGATTTAAAGTGACATAGCTTGAAATGACAGGTGCTGATGGGTTAGTAGTACTCTAGAGAAGAACAGAAGCTTGCTGAGTAATTCATCTGCCTATTTTGTTAAAAGACTGTGGAATTTCAGCATAGTACAGTTTCTATTACTCTGATGGTGCAATGAGGACTATGTAGAAATGTGCCTGTTTCACCTTCTGTACTACCAGAATTCACCACTTTTTTGGGTGTGTGTGTGGGAGGAATCTTGCTTTATATGTATAGGAGTTATTTTTCCCTGCTGGCTGGGAACAAAGTGGTAGTGAAATAAAAAGAGGTCTAGGTGAAATGTGAGTTAAAATCTGGCCTTTGAGGGACTGGATTTTGCTTAAGGATTGGTTATCTCCAATCTCCACAGCTTGGAAGAAATGTTGGTTTTAGATTGTAGCCCTCAAATTTCACAGGTGTGTGTGGGGGGTGAGAACAGCAGTTTAAAAAAAGTATTCCCCCTCCCCCCGGGCTCTGTGAATCATCCACTGTATTTTCTCAGATTCTGGTGGACATGTTTTGGCCAATGTGAACAAAATGCATGGAATTTACAATAATTTACCTCTGAATGGGTCATTCCCATTGTTTATATACCTGCTAAACAGCTTATAGTATATGTAACAATGTGTATATGTCATAATGGAAGCTAATCCATGGTGAAATTGTATGTATGCAATGGAAAATGGATATAGGTTGGGTATGCTAGGGATCCAATGTAATTTCCGAATAGGGCTAACCTGGATGGTAAATATTAAGAATCTGAAACAACAATAGCAGCCAAAGCAGATGCAATAAATAGGTATACATGCCTCTTATATTTCTTTCTGATGCATTTTAGACATGCATAAACACACATACAGAGAGAGAAATTACCTCTCAAAAGAAGCAGACCTACTCAAGTCAAAACAAAAAGGAGTCACCACATCTGAAATGGATTAAGCAGGCCTATTCCTTTCACTTGCTGGTAAGGATAATTTGTGAGGAGTTGGCATTGTGAATAAACAGTACTGTTTCCCCTCCACTTCCCAGGATTTGCAAGTAAGCAGCTATGGCAGCCTTCTTATGCAGGCTTTCCTTGTTCTGATTGCTCAGGCTACCTCCAGTTTGCTGCCTAGGATCTGTGCATTATTAGATGGAAGCAAGTATGAAAACAAAACACTTTAAAATATGCATAGGAAATTGTGCACCTTTTAAATGTGCAGAAAAGCATAATGCTAACATATTTTACTAGGGGAACCTGGGCAAGGAATGCACTTGATTTAAGATCATGCACACACATTTTTAAACGCCAAGAAATGGTGGTAGTGGATTTAATTCTGTTAAAAAATAACCATTAGATGTAAATAACCTGGTCTGAACATGGAGATGGGAAGAGGAAGATATCTGCACCTACACCTAATCTTTTCTACACCACATTTTATAGATTTTTCCCATTTAATACTGAAACAAATCTTCCTATCTTTACTGATAGCTACCCAGCACTACTGAGTAACTTGCTAAACAGTGTGTGACCACAACACAATGGTGTTTTTTTCTTCTTCTCTTCATTCCATATGCTTCACACTGCCTTGGTTGTTCCTGCTCCTTATTCTTGTTCCTGCATCCTTGAACGTGATCCTTATGGACTACACCTAGACTTGAGGTTCACACCTGTGCCCAAATCCTGTTTATACACTATGCTGGAGTAAATACACTGACATAGGTGATGATCATGTGATGAAAAAGGATATAGATATCATAGCTGTGAAGGAAATGAGGCATTTGAGGCCATTTCCACACTACATTGTTATAGTCCTATTATTTCATTTTCAACCTCTTATGGAATCCTGAGGTTTGGAGGGGCATTTAGAATTCTCAGCCAGAGAGCTTTTTGGCCTCAGTAAACCACAAACCCCAGGATTCCACAGGATGTTGAAAGTGCAATGATAGCACTATAACAGTGTAGGGTGGAAATGACCTGAGAAATAAGCTGCTCAGAGTCAGCAGATTTTGCCTGTATTTTGTCTGCTGGGATCCCCCTGCAAAATAGTGCACCAGTGACATTCCAGCAATGATACAACAACCAACTGCATGCCTGCTTTTCCTTTTGCCATCACCATCTATAGAGATGGGTAAAGGCTTCTTTTATCCCTGGACACAATTTATGGATCAAACTGCGCGTCTAAATTCTCATTAGAAGCTAAAATGTAGTTTGGTGGTGTACTAGAGCTCTCTAGCTGAGAATTCTGAAAACCTCACTGAAAATACAAATCCCAGGATTCCATAAGAAGGAGAAGTGGTAGCAAAGTATTATAATTGTGTGATATGAAAAACACTACAGATGGATTGATTCAATAAAGGAAACTACAGCCCCCAGTTTGCAAAATCTGTGCAGGACTATTGATGATAAGGGTTCTTAGAGATCTCCCATTCATAGGATCAGTGCAAATAAAATCTGACTTGACAACAAATAACAATTACAATCATAGTATAAATTTAGAATATTTTCTGTATGTGGAACATTAATACTGAAATGAACATAGTTCAGGTTATTGTTTGAAATTGTCTACATTTAGATTTTTTTTTTTAAAAAAAATATTTTAGATGTTACTTCCACACTACTAAAAGCAAGAGGAAATGTTACCATTCCCTGTACATTTTCATCTGTGTAGGACAGGAATGGACAATGTGCCCCTCTAGATGTTGTTGTTCTGCAAATCCCATCAGAGTGAGGGATTATGAGAGTTGTAAACCAAAAGTAGCCAGAGGGCAACATAATACTTAGAGCTAAATCAGATCTTGAGAGTAACAGTTACAAATAGCTAGTTGCTTGCAAATAATTTGTTTCCACAGTAACAAAGCTAGAAAACCTTCATTTATCATATTATGACCCCAGCTTTATTATAGATCACTGCAATTAATTATTTTAAAAAGTAACTTTATATATTCTGTAGGATCTCTGTACATTTTTATACAGCCATCCAGCAAAGACTGAATTGGGGTGACAAAATCCAATTGCTTGCCTCAACACTTATCAAAATCCCATTGATATTTTTGCTGAATAGGACAAGTAATCCATCATATTCAGGAATCCCTGAAGGTGAGATGACAGCACATGCTCCAGTACCTTGCCCAAGAATGGAATATTGGAAGTTGAGTGGTAGTTATCTAATACAATGTGTGCGGTCTTACGGTAGCCTACTTCATGCACTTTGGGATCCTGCTTTGCAGTAAGAAGCATTAACTACTCCCATCATCTGCACAGCCAGTGCCTCTCCGTTCCTTTCAATAAGCCGAGGGAGGGTGGTGGCAATGTTTTAGAACATACGTTGTGAGTTTTACCTCTCCTTGTAGGGACTATTCTAGTAGGGACTAGTAACTGGATTAGGGGTAGGTTCAGATGTGGGTGTGTGCCCACACACGCAAATATTGTACAATAGAATCATTTTACAGATTGATTGGAATGAATTGTCCTTGTGTTTGCATTTGGAAAGAAACAGCTAAGGCCATATTGTTTCCTTATTAAATAACCACACTTAGCGTTAGGGAACAATCTTTTAAGTCAGGTGACTTTATAAAGCTTGATCCTCCCTTCCTCCTGTAGACTTTGGTATATGATTATTCATGGCCCATAAAAGAACTGTGTATCTGCACGTGAGAAAGCTGAGTGGCCCCTTCTGTCTGATGATATTTTGCACATAAGTCATAGTGCTTTGGTTCGATATGTCATTAGAATCCTCTAGTTTCTGAGGACTGAAAATCAAGATTTTATGTTTTCAGTCTTCTGAACACAGATTTGCATGCCATGGGAATTTATGCTCAGGTTAGAAAGGACATAAACATCAAGAAGTCATGCAACAGGAAAAAATTATGATCAGTTCATAATTTAAACTTCACAAAAAGTATTACCCCCTTGTGAACCTACCTTTTAGTGTCTCAGAATGACTTTTTAACACTAGCTATTTCTAGAAATGCATTTTATTTCAGTAGAGCTATTATTAATTATTATGTTGTTAATTTTTCTGAAAAGAGATAGGTAGAATGCTTTCCCTATGCACCTCTTTTCTGCATGTAGCAATGAAAAAAGATTACTTCACACCAGATTTTTCTCGCTCAATTTAAAGTCTGTCCACAAGTCACTGAAGCCAACTCAGTATTAAACAGATTTTAGAGTAATTAAACAGACGTAAATCCTAGGCATTCATTTTAAATTCTTTGTGGTTTGCACATTTTAGAGGCTCAGTATCTCAATCTATTATAAATAGTTTAATGTTCATTTGGAGAACCGCTGGCTTTTCTTGACTCTGACTTGGCCACCCACCAACTTGATTAAACCAGGATATAATTTCCCGATGGAGAGGGGAAAATTGTTTACCTGGAAAATATCATAAGCAGTGGAATATTGAGAATCGATCAATCATAATGTGTAGGCAGAAAACAAAAATCTTGGGATAACTACAGGATTCACTGTTCAAAAATAGAATTTTCACTTACTTTTACTTCAAGGAACTTGTTTTTATATTGTGTGCCTTCAAGTGGTTTCCGACTCATGGAAACCCTACCATGGGGTTGTCTGGAGGCTGAGAGTGTGTGATGCACCCAACATCACCCAGTGGGTTTGCATAGACAGGTGAGGAATCGAATCCTGGTCTCTGGGACTGTAGTCCAACCGCTATATCATGCTGGCTTTCAATGGGGAAATCTTAAATGTAAAATACAGGACAAGAAAAACATTAATATGGACACTGTCTGGGTGAAGACATTTTATGGAGTATGAATCATACATTTCTGTAGGTATTAGTGGATTGTAAAACCCAGCAGCCTCTAGCTAGTGTATCCAGTGGTGAGCAATGCAGGAAGCAAACATTTTTGTAGGTGACAAGATAGCAGTAAAGGGATAGGAGCAGGAGAGACCAAACATAGAAGCTAGACTAAATCTCCCTCTAACACTGCAACTACTGAACAAGGAATTTAAACCCCTCCCCCAAAGGTCAACCCAAGCTCTGAACAACTCCAAAACAGACTCATTCAGCATTTGGAGAACAAACAGAACCCATATTTACAATGATCCAATCTCCCTTTCCTCTGTCAAAACAATAGCTAAAAGGTGGGATTAGTACATAGATAGTTGCGGCATGACTTAGAGTACAAACAAAAGGCTGCAGCTGGGTAGTATCATGAAAATTGAAGTTTGGGGGAAAAAGGGGGGGTAGCAAGGTTAAATAGGTCAAGTCACAGCTGCTACATTGACTCAAAAATGGGGAGAGAAAAATCTTGAAAATCTGAGTAAACTGGACAAAATTGTTGCACAAATGCAAAATTAATCCCAACATATTAACAGCTAATCAGCAGCCCGGTAAAACAATGACTGGGTAACAAGGAGAAGCAAAGACTGAAAGTGGATGACAACAAGTCAAATGACAATGGCTAGCATCCTGCATTGCAATTCCAGATTCATAATCTAGAACTACGGAAATGTAACTGCTCCTTATTCCATAATGCTACATATTACCATTTTAGCACTATTGCCACAATTCTAAATGCCCCTCCCAACCTACCTTAATAGCCAGCAACTGCACTGAGTGATGAAGGTCTGTTTTGCTGGCAGAGTGCAGCAGGATGATGTTTGAAACCCCTTCTTGCAGCAAGTGAAGCTGTGACAGTCTTGTTGGAGACAGAAGGCTGCTGTGCCCTGATTGTCAGCTGAACCAATCTCCATTACTTGACGTAGCTGCTGGATGTTTGGTTTGGTGGATCAGGCCAAGAGATGTTACTTAGTTCTACATTTGTAATGAAGTAGGTGGTGTAAGATCTCAATGAACCTTCAGGAGGAAGCTAAGGGGCAACGAAAAGACCAGCTGACAAGTAGCTGGCTAGAGGTCAGAATGAAACAGCCATGTTCAGTGCTAAAATTCATGGGGTAGGGGTAGCCAAAACCTGTGCTCCAGCAGCATGCTATGAGTTTCCTCTTCCTGTTCCTCCTCCCCTTTTGTTCTTGTTGCTTTCCATCTTCTTTTGCATTTTTCACACCTAGCCTTGTCTGCTATGGAGTGAAATAAAAGGACAGCAGGAAACTGGTGACAGGAGGATAGTGCAGCAAATGAAAACACTATCCATAATATGATTCCCAGGAAATACCATAAAGTTACTCACTGAAAAGTAACATGCTTTAAATTTGCATTGTGATTTTTTTAAAGCTGTACTTAATGTAGATAATATCAACATGTGAGTTTCAATGTCTTCTTTTAAGATATGGAGAGGATTGGAGGGAGATGCTGTCACCCCAAAATGTGGGTGACTCAGGTGTCCACCTATGATGCCAGTGCCTCCATGAGACAGTGGGGAATATCAGCTCAAAGAGGAGGCCTGTGAGAGGGAGTTAACCTTACAAGATCTTTTACACCTATGTATACTGGTACTAGTGTAGGGAAGAACCAGCCTGAGACTCAAAAGTAATCTTATTTGTTTTATTGGAGTAATTAACAATCACACACAAACAAGTTCCAAGCAGTCTCACAATCACACAAGGCTAACTGAAGGAAAAGGGATGAAAAGTTGGATAGTGAGAGTTTAGGTGAAGTGAGTGATATTTACCAATCCAGAAAGAAATGAAGAACCTATTGTGGCTTAGACTAGAAGTCCAAGGATAGTATAAATTGGGAATTGGAGTGTAGAGTGATGGCTGGTGTCATATGGAGATCTGGGTCAGCCAGGGCTGTGACAGACCAGTCCTGCTTTTGGTTCTCTCTCCCTGGAGAAGCAGCAACCTTTTATATGATTACTATTCCCTGACTTCCTCTCCACACTTACCCTTCTGCTTTCTCTAAGCCCACAACCTTTGTGGATAGAGGGCAAAGCATCCTAAGGGTTATCCCAAAAGAAATGTATAACTTGTGGTAGCATGTGGTAAAGAATTAAATCAAATGTAAAGTATTCTACTGAGTCAGGAGGTTATAAAAATAATATGCGAATTTATTTAAAACAGCAAACAAGGGAAAAGTATTGGGTAAATCAATAACTTTAAGCAGCACAGAACTTCCCCTATATGACCCAAGTATAGGTCAAACCTTAGGACCTAACCCAATATTAGTTTGGTTTCTCTTCTTTCTCTCAAGACACTTTGAGCTGACCAACACTAACCCTCAGTCAACTTATATTTCTCTAGTTGACTGAAGCTTTATCTCAATACTCTCCTTCTCTCTCTGAATCTCACTGAAGGAACCCCCTTACCTGACACACTCCCTGTATATATACTGTCTCTTGTCATCCCCCACACAGCTCCTCCCTTTGGCTAAGCTGATTCCTCTTTGTTAGAGAGCCAATCTGATTAAATCCTCTCTATTGCTAAGGTGGCTCTGCTGGCTTCATCACAGTCAGTATGCTGAAAGTATTACGAGTTCAAAGTCAAGGTTTAAATACCCTATTTCTGTCTGGATGGTGAAGGTGTTAATGGCTCTCTGACAGCACAAATAATGGGATCTGGAATAGACTAATGGTCTTACCATTAGGTAACAAAGGACTTATGCGAATCCTGATAGCTCCTTGATTGCTAGGCAGGAAAGGAAATAAAGGAAGACTTTGCCAGGGAGTGGGAAGAGAGTTGAAGATCGTTAGTTTAGTTTTGGGTTCAATTGTCACTGGAGGTTGAGTCATTGGCAGACATTTGCAAGTCCATGTGACTGGACTTCCCTGATGATTTCCTGATTATGATCTGGCCATGTCTTGAGGTCCTGCCTGACCTAGTTTTTGCATGTGTTTGACCAGTCCTTCCTCTTAGCCAGCATGGCCATACAGTATATAATTTATTTTTGCCAATTAAACCTATCAAAGTGTGGGGGTGTACAGCCTGATAAGAATGCTGCCAAAAATCTGAAACTGGGTGTGTACAAGAGTGTCTTTCTGGAGATATGGGATGGAACAATGGATTTGTTTCTTTCTTGTAGAAGTGCTTAAGATGTTTGCAGGCTAAAAACAAAGAAAAAAAAATATGTAGCCATCTAGCAGTCTCTCCTTCTGTACAAATCTAAACCTGGTAAAGCCTTGCCTTTGGAGCTTTATGCTGCTCAAAGAAGGAGGGTGAATACACAGCAGTGTTTTAGGTTTGCAAGCTGATAGGGAACTCTGTGGTGTTGGCAGCTGCTTGCTCCCATGTCACCGGGGCAGTGACTTCACTCTAGGCTTTAAAGGAGTTCTCCAGGGTGCCGAAACCTATTGCTAAAGTGGTCTGGCCCTTTGGAAAACTCCTTTAAAGCTAGCAAAAGTTTGGATTAGGTTCACCGCCTCACTGACATGGGAGTGCCCAACCACTGCTGCTCTCTGGCTTTTATGAAGGCAGCAAGCAAACCATATCTCTTTATCGAGAGCTCTACCACAGAGCTATTGATAGCCAAATTGACATGCATGTTGTATCCAGTGGAAATTAATGTTGGGAGAAGAGATATGCAGAGTAGAATCCTCATTACAATTAATTAAGTCCATCTGCTGAACGTACATTTGTTTCAGAAATTTACAGTCCATCCAGATCCGTCACCAAGAAATTAATTTTTAGAGTTAATTTTATCTTGGATCTTATTCAAATTTATTGATCAGGAGGAGACGTGGATTAATGTGATGTTAATTAAAGATGCAACATTTTGCCATAAACCTTCGTTGACATTTGGCTTTTTCCCTGTTTTCATCCAGAAAAGTTTAAGGCTGTCAGAAAACTGGGGTGGGGGCAGGGAGATACACATGTCAGTAATAAAGAAACAGTGCACAAATTGCCTACAGATACAACATTGTAGTTAAAAGATGCTGTATTTTGTAAGAGTGATAATTGAATTTTACCTAACAGCTGATTTTAAACCCCAGAGAACATCTGCATGGCACTTTCTTTAGGGACCACATCTGTTCATTTAGCTTTCTAGATCCCTGGAGCCTCCAATGCAGCACGCAGGTACATTATCAGTCCAAAGGGCAGATGGGGACAATACAACAGCCATCTTGAGCTCCATCGCCTGTACAATCTAAGGTGCGGTAACAAAGTCAGACTAGATGTTGTAATCCAGATGTGTGTAGTGTGACCTCATTCATCCTTTTAAATTAACAAGGAAACCCTTCCAGAAGATCATTTGAAGTGAAAAAGCAGATGGGGTGGGAATGGTTAACATGGCTTTCTACCCCAGATTGGTCTCCCAAAGTGAGTTTTCCACCCACATAGTTCCAGAACATTTTTTGCTCAGATCTGAAACTGTGGTGGAACAAAAGCTCTAGAGGTGGATGGGGGCATTTTGGAACAGGGAAATAGCCTCTGGGGGGGCTTGCACACATTCTCTGGCTGAGAATTCTAAATAACCTTCCATAAACTGAATATCCCAGGATTCCATAGGATGAAACTAAAATTAAAATGGAACTTTACTACTGTACTTGCATAGTGTGAAAGGGCCAGGTGGTGAAAGATTTAAGGATCTCCTCTTGTTTATCCAGTCCTGATTGCCTCTCTAGAAATACCTTTTTGGCAGCCATGTAGGGATGGGGGGGTGATGGGGTTGATGTTTTGGGGGCATCCCAGTCTGTAGCCATGCCCCCATGCACTGTGGCCGTGCCCCCTCCCCCCCACATACACCAAGCTCTGCCACTGCTTTTTTTTTTAAATGGCCATTTTGATAATGTTTTATGCAACTGTTTCTAATGTCTAGACTAGCCATAAATGTGAGATTATCCCACACCACATCATACCATCTTTGTAGAGTTTAGAAATGGTACTGGCTACCTGTGAGATTCTGAGAGCTGTAGTCCAAAAAGTAACTTTTTGAGATCTGATTCATAGAGGAGGAGAAGTTTCTCTTGAAAAATTAGGCTCTTTCCACACCCTACGTTTACACACAGATGTCTGGTGAAGATCCCGGCATTGGTTCTGCCAAGAGGGGAGTGTGAAGGGAGCACTTCCCTATCGTTGGCTGGCTGCATGGTGAAGGAAGTGCCATGGCCATGCCTCTTCCTTCCACAGCACAGCTGGGTACTTTCCCAGGCTATGCTGGGTCAGGAAGTGCAGCCATTGTGCTTCCTGGGCTTCCCCAGGACACAAAAGTCTATGATGGTGGCACAATTGCAGGCCATTGACTGGGAAAACCTGTCAATGATTTAATCCATGATTGTGCCACTTGAAGATGGGAGAAGGACAAGACCATGGTGACGTCATGCAGAAGTATTGTCACAGTCCCATCCTCCTCCTGTCTCCATGGCGGGTTAGGAGGGTGGTGCAGAAAGGATTTAGTCTGGTTTAGAACAGGAGCAATAAAAGCAAGCCTTCTCAAATGTCATGTGATTAACCTTGGGGTTTTGCAAACTTGACTGGGACTAATACATTTTGTCAGTTTGATTAATTTCTATTTGCTATTGCAGAAATTCAGGGAAGGGTACATATACTTTAGGATCAGAACATGCACTATGTGCATAGGAGATCTTATATGCAATTCTGACCTCTCAAGTTATGTGAGGCAAGTAATGGGAAAGACATGTAGATAGCCTGAAACCCTAGATAGCTTCTGCTGATCAAGGCAGACAATACTGCGCAGATTAGACCAAAAAGTCGGATTGAGTCAGACACAGCTTCCTATATTTTCATAGTTACATAGAGACAAAATTAGATTCTGTCCCAAGTCTGTAGATCAGGGTGGACAAAATGTAGACCTCACGGCCCAAATGTGCAACCTCTGAAGCCCCTCAAAGCATGTAGACAACCCCCAAATTCTCAAAATATTCAAGTGATGTTTCACCCAAATATCTGCCCTAAATGAGTCAAAACTACTGCCGAAGTACATGTCCCAAGCCATGTATGTCTAAACCTTTCAGGCAACATTTGGCAGAAAAGATGACTTTGGGCATGTTGGTGCAGCCCTTGTGTGTGTGTAAAATGGACCCTCCCCCTCCACACTTCCCCACTCCTATTTTAGATAACCAAATTTTATAGGTGGAAGGTACACTGGAATCCACTAGTCTAATGGTAGCAGATGCACTATAGCTTCCCAACAGATAGTTGTCTGGAGAAGACAAACCTGGTCTTATCTCCTTAAGCAGTCTTCTTCTCTTGTCATTATTATCATCTTCTTCATTTGTATCCGGCTTTTTCCTCAACATTGGGTCTCAAAGTTGCTTACATATTAAAACAACTTAAAAACATATAAATAGTACATATTAAAACAGAATTAAACTGTGAAAGAATTAAAACAGCTAAAAAGAACTTAAAAGGAGCAATTAAAATTTAAACAACACAGTACCCCAGCCTGTTATTTGACCATTACTGTATTACAATGCCTGCTTGAATAAAAAGGTCTTTGCCTACTGCTGAAAGGACAACAAAGAGGGGGCCATTATGGCCTCCCCAGAAAGGGAATTCCAGAGTCTAGGGGCAGCCACCAAGAAGACCCTCTTTCATGATTCCACCAATTTTGCTTGTGATGATGGTGGGACTGAGAAAGGGGCCTCTGTTGTGGATTTCAGAGCCCAAACCAGTCATACAGGGACGTATAGTCTGCCAAACATCCTAGATCTGAGCCATATAGGGCTTTATAGGTTATAACCAGCACTCTGAACTGTGTCCAGAAACAAACTGGCAGCTGGTGGAGCTGTTTCAGCAGGGACAGGATACAGCAATAGCATGTGTATTTCTATACCGCTTGTCAGTTAAGTGCTCTCTAAGTGGTTTACAGTGTGTAAGCTAATTGCCCCCAGCAAGCTGAGTACTCATTTTACTGACCTGCAGAAGGATAGAAGTCTGAGTCAACCTGGAGCCCGGCAGGATCGAACTCACAATCTTGTGGCTGCAGTACCAGCATTTAACCACTGTGCCACCAGGGCTCATGGTATGGTCCCTATAATTTGCTCCAGGCAACAGCCTGGCTGCAGCTCTTTGAACCAGTTGAAGTTCCTGAACACTTTTCAAAGGCACCACTGAGTAGTGCATTCCAATAGTCCAAACAGGATGTCACTAAGGCATGTACCACCATGGGCAGATTTGATATCTCAAGGAATGGGCACAGTTGGTGCACAAGCTTTAAATATGCAAAAGCACTCCGGGCCACCACTACAACCTGGGCTCCTTTCACTACTCATGTCTTGTGGAGCAACAGAGATCAGATCTGCTCAACCATTTGCACAATAGTCCTTTGGATCTCTGAAGACAGCCAAAGACCTTTATTTCTTCTGAATCTCTTCTGAATTCTCCAAGGTAAGCATACCATTTTTTTAAATGGAGCTTGCTTTCTAGGTTTATTTTGTCCTGCTCATACTAAACCTGAAACTGTCATGACCATGATAAATACAAAGGTGTGAATCAGCCATGATCCTGAGTACACATTAGAAAATCAGCCAGCACTGTGATGTTGAATCAGCCACCATCCTGAGTACACTGGGTGACCTTGGGCAAATCACACCCTGTTGGCCTAAGGCTATGAAAAACCTGTTCTGAACAAATCTTGCCAAGAAAACCCTGTGATGGATTTGCTTTAGGGTCACCATAAGTCAGAAATGACTTGAAGGCACACAAGGACAACAGTAACAGCAGCAGCAATAACAACAATGGGATACGCTTGTGGAAGACTATGGAAGCCAAAGCTGGCTCAAGATATTTTGCCACCTAAGGCAAAGAACAAGATGGTGTTCCTTCTCTTTTCCTTCAAAAAGTCAATGAATCACAGCATCACAGAGTTGGAAGGAGCTGAATTGGACCCCATGCAGTTTTTATCAGACCTGCTGCAATTCAGGAATCCACAAGTAAAACACTCCCAGAGGATCATCATCCAATGTCTGTTTCAGGAACTTTGAAGAAGGAGAGGTTACCATTTTCCAAGGCAATCTATTCCATTGTTGAACAGCTCTTACGGTCAGGAGGTTCTTCTGATGTTTAGGTAGAATCTTTTCTCTTGTAATTTGAATTCAAATTGGTTCATGTCCTAAGGACTTAAACTCTGGAGCTACACAAAACAATCTTGCTCAATATTCTATGTGATACTCCTTCAGGCATTTAAATATGGCTATCGTATCACTGCTCAGTCTTCTCTTCTGCAATCTTAATGCACCTGGGTCCCTAAGTCATTCCTTATAGGGCTTGGCTTTCATAACTTACAATCTTGGTTGACCCCCCCCCCACCAGACATATTCTGGCTTGTCATTGGCAGCTGAGTGACTCTTACCTCAACAATGCATACAGGACAATGTTTTCTATTACACCTGAATAGGACAATGCTTTCTATTGCACCTGAAAGCTGCAGTCTAGTTCAGGGGCACAGAACAGTGAACATGCCACACACCACTCTGTCCTGCAATGTCTTGCTGCCTGAAGTGGCCATTCCACTTGACCAAATAGTAGGGCCAGCCTCATATGAGCCCTCACCTGGAATTTGAAATAGTGTGGTTCAGACATTGCCATTTGTGGGGAAAGGTGATTCCATCCCCCTGAAACTAATCACTGATCTGATTGCTATCAGGATATTGGTTCAGTAAACAGCAGAAAGTATCTGCAAGGAACAGCACTTCTGACATGAATAACATGACCAGAGATGCAGGTTCCCTCCCCCATAGTATCATTTTGTTGATGTTTGACTTGTTTTGCTCTGAAAATTTTCACTGGATAAGCATACTGCTGTTTTACAGCTCTAGCAGCTGGAGCATATGTCCATGTCTCTATGGTGTGAATCACGGTGTGCGGTGTCACTCTTTTCTTGGCTGTGACAAGAAAGAGAAGGCAAACAGATCCACAGTAAATAAGATTATCTGCCCACCCCTGCCAGTGACAAGTGTGTGTGTGTGTGTGTGTGTGTGTGGAGAGAGAGAGAGAGAGAGAGAGAGAGGGAGGAGGAATGTGTCTGTCTCCTTACAGCAAAACATTTTTTTCCGTGTAGGAAAAGATATTTCTACTTCATAGTGTGTGGGATGAATATCACATTATGAAAGACTTTGCAGGAGTACTACTGCACTAATGGTAAATGCAGGTGGGACATGCATTGACGGATCATCTGGATAATCCCTTATTAACAGAGAGCTCAGCTGGGGGTGCTGTAGAACAGCGACACCTCTGAACCTTGGGGCATTCAGCCAAGGATAATTAACAACACTGCCCAAATATAGTGTGCTGTATAGCAATTTACTTCACCTAAGCAAAGGAAATGGAGGTCAGCCCTACCCCATGTTGTTTTCCCTCAACATGCTATTAAATCTCCACATCAGTTCCTGGGGATAATTAAGCAATTGTAGCCTATCCAGAAATGATCCTCTCAAAGATTCCATTAGCTTGCCAATGTTATATGTGCCCCTTGCAATAAATCAGTGCAAATTGTATTAGGCTGTAATATTGCAGTAGCTATGCAAAGTCTATTTTGCTTTTTTTTTTTAAGACTAAGGATTGTAGAAAATGTTAATTTTCTAAGAAACACCTCAACTTCGCCCTACCTCACCCCATCTTAACGTTTTGTTGATTGCTTAATATTACTTTGCTTGACTCATACAAGTGAGTGCAGCAAAGAGATTGTGGACCAGCTGGTTTGATAATAAGTTGCTTGAACTTGTCCTGGGCTCCAACAAGCAGCATCTAGTCATTGCTTGGTCGTGCTCTTTTTATTAAATATGTTTGAACAACGGTAGCTCCAGTGTCAGTGGTGCAGTGCATCCATGGTTGGCTTCATAGTCAGCCCTCCACATTCACTAGGGTTGGAGGTGCCACCCCCCTGCAAAAGTGGAAAAACTACAAATATCAAAACACGCGTGTGCCTGCAGCTGTGACTGTGGGAAGGGGACTGATGCATAGTGAGGAGAGGGGCACCCAGGCTCCAAATCAGGTTAGGGAAAGGAGAGGGAGGGTTCACATGATGTCCCTATAATCCCTCTCTCTTGTCCATCTCCAACAGGAGAAGTTCCAGCAGACCGGAGGAGGGCAAATGTTGTCCCCATCTTCAAGAAGGGAAAAAAAGAGGACCCAAATAATTATCGCCATCAGCCTGACATCAGTACCCGGAAAGATCCTGGAGCAGATCATTAAGCAGTCAGTTTCTAATCACTTAGAAAGCAATGCGGTAATCACGAGAAGTCAACATAGATTTCTCAAAAATAAGTTATGCCAGACTAATCTTATCTCTTTTTATGATAGAATTACTCGCTTGATAGATGAAGGGTGTTACCCTGTTTACTGGGGGTCCCACGAGGGACACCAAAGTGCACTCTAAAAATATCAAAAGGTGGGGAAATTAGCACAGAGCACAGCTGGCAATGCGAGAGGCAGGGTAACACAGCAAGATCTTGAACCCAACGTCTACGGGGTCAGGCTGAGTCAAGGAGCAAACAGATGTGGAATTAACAATGGTGATCTTTATTAAAGATACAAACAAACAAGGTATGCAACACACTCACACAGATAACTATAGAAATAAAGGTTGGAGTGGGACAGAGGGAATATTAAGAGGGATTGCTGATTTGAGTGATACTACACCTGTCCTGAAGCCCGGATAGTCTGAAGATGGAGTTTGAAGATATGCAGTCCCAGTGTGTGGAACTGAGGGGAAGGCTCGCCAGACACAGCAGCAGCAAGGCAGGATGAAAGTTCGGAGCGATCCGAAGAAGCTCACAAAACCAGGGTTTTTTATAGGGAGAAATGTGACCACAGGCTAGTCTGTTCTTGCGGAAAACAATGAGTTTAGGGCTGGAGACAAAGCCTCCGAAAGGTCGGAATTTAGCATGATTGAGTTAGGTCCGAATTGACAATAGAATAGCCAGTATGCAGATGCGCAGTGCTTGACAGTTGAGTGTTCAGCTTGTCAAGTTGCCTGCTTGGGGCAGGGAGTTCTTTGTAATTATCATGCATACATAATAGAGTACTTGCCTTTGAGGTCTCCTAAAGTAGTGAGACGGCTATTTCTGGCTTGTCTGTATTGTTTGGAATATTGCAGCAATTAGGGGCCAAGCCTGACTGCAGGCTTGTCCGGTGGACCTTGCAGACACGTGGAGAGGGATGGTAGAAGAAAGCCAAATTATTGATATCAAAATGATATCTGACATCCCACAAGAAAACGGCAGTAACAAAGGGAATGCTGTGGGTGTAGCATATCTTGATTTAAGTAAGGCCTTTGACAAAGTTCCCTATGACATTCTTGCAAAGAAGCTAGTAAAATGTGGGCTGGACAGGGCTACTGTCAGGTGGATCTGTAACTGGTTGACTGACTGTTCCCAAAGGGTGCTCACCAATGGCTGCTTTTCATCCTGGAGAGAAGTGACTAGCGGGGTGCCACAGGGTTCTGTCCCAGACCCGATGCTGTTCAATATCTTCATCAATGATTTGGATGAAGGAATAGAGGGTATGCTCATCAAATTTGCAGATGACACCAAATTGGGAGGGGTTGATAATATGCCATAGGACAGAATCAAAATTCAAAATGACCTGTACAGATTGGAGAGCTGGGCCAAGGCTAGCAAAATGAAATTCAACAGAGAGAAGTATGAGGTCCTACACTTAGGTAAAAAAAAATGGAATACAGAAATATAGGATGGGGGACACGTGGCTGGATAGCAGTACATGTGAAAGGTATCTAGGAGTCTTAATAGACCACAAGCTGAACATGAGTCAGCAGTGTGATGTGGCAGCCAAGAAAGCCAATGCAATTCTCGGTTGCATCAATAGGAGTATGGTGTCTAGATTGAGGGAGGTACTGGTACCACTCTACTCTGCTTTGGTTAGACCTTATCTTGAATACTGTGTCTGGGCACCCCCATTCAAAGCTGGAGCAAGTCCAGAGGAGGGCATCCAAAATGGTGAGGGGCCTAGAAGCCATGCCCTATGAGGATAGACTTAAAGAGCTGGGTATGTTTAGTCTGCAGAAGAGAAGGTTAAGAGGGGACATGATAGCCATGTTTAAATATTTGAAGGGATGCCATGTAGAGGAGGGAGTGGGCATCTTTTCTGCTGCTCCAGAGACCAGGACAAGGAACAATGGATTCAAGCTGCAGGAAAGGAGATTCCACCTGAACCTGAGGAAGAACTTCCTGATGGTCAGGGCTGTCCAACTGTGGAATATGCTGCCTCGGCGTGTAGTGGAGTCTCCTTCTTTGGTGGTTTTTAAGCAGACGCTGGATGGCCATCTGTTGGGAGTGCTTTGAGGGTGTTCCTGCATAGCAGGAGTTAGACTGGATGGCCCCTGTGGTCTCTTCCAACTCTATATTTATATGATTCTATGATTCCTTCTTTGGGTGTGGGGGGAGCATAGGAAGAGGGTTTGTAGTGCTGAGAAATTGGGATGCGATCCATCCTTAGCTGGCCAGGCAGCAGCTGGTGGAGGAGGAAGAGGACCAGATATGGGTTCTAAAAGGGCTGTGCAGACTGATTGGAGCTGCTCAGAAGGAAGGTTCCCCAGAAAAGAAGCACCTGAAGTGGGGGAAAGGGTTGGAGAAATTCATAAATAATCATCCCCATTAAAGTCAAACTCACAAATGTGGAAGGCCAACTATAATCCCATCTTTGAAGGATCTGTCCATGGTGCTGAGGCCTGTCCCCTATATTGCTTCCTTAGTGAAGAGTATGAAGCCTGGATGAACATACCAAGTTATAAAGCTGGTGAATCCCATGAAGTGCCTGTAAAGAATCACCCTGTAGGAGGGGATACAGTTGTCATGTGAATCCAGCTGAGGTAAGCTTATCGGAAGTGAGATGGAAAAAAAAAATAGTTTCTTTTAATAATGTGACTGCAGTTACTTTTTGAAATACTTTGCCCCTTTTGTAAGCCGGGGTGTGGCTGAGAAGAAATGTGTTTGCAGCTAGTATATTAATGTAGAGATATCAAGTGTAGCCCTTCTGAATTCATACACAAACCAAAATATAGTTACGCTTTGACGTTCACACTTTTTGAATTTCTTGGCCTCTAAGAAGTGACAGCAGGTTGATAAACAATGGCAAGAGAGACACAGCAATAATCCAGTTTAGTAAAATAGCTGAAGAAGCAGAGCTCATCTTCCCTCATCTAAAATATGTCCATCTTACTCACCTGAAGGGTCTGACAGGATTTGGGGTCCTGACAGGTGACAGAAGAACTGTATTAAAAAAAAGCTGGAAAGAAGGAAAGAAAACTCCATGAAATATTATGCAAATCATTCAACAGTACCTTGATAAAATAACCATGATGGCATAGCATTTTTAGCCTTTCTTCATGATTGCAATTATCAGTTTTCACTAACATTAAAGTACTTATTATGAAAAATTTAACAGCTAAAGTGGTGGTGCTTTTTCTCCAGCTATTGACTTGAATAACAGTTGACAACATATTGTATTTGGGAATTTAGGAGAAATCCCCCTTCTGGAAAAAAGAGTTATTGTAGGGGAGGGGGCAAAAAAGAAGGAAATATTGTATGTATATGAATGGTTAGTTAAATGTTGGGTATACTATTATGATATGGTGTGTATAACTTTTTGTTTTGTAAGATATTTTATATTAATAAACTCATATATATATATATATTTTAAAAAAAGGCTAATGTGGAAGTAACCAGTGGATAATGGGTGGAAGAAGAAAGGGGAGGACAGGAACAGAATGTGGAAAGTTACTTTTGAGAATGAATGTAAAGATGTGATGTGAAACCATCTATTAATGAGCAGCGGGAAGAGGATACTGTGGGGAATTTTTAGATCCAGTAAGATGCAGTACTTTATGGGAGATTGTGGATTGTGGTACTTATGGCAGAATGAAAGAAAAAGAGTAAAATTGGGGTTGGAATAGTAAAAGAGAGAGAATGAAAGATGGATGAGAGAGACAGACAGAGTTAGGAGATTATCTCATGATCTATTCATTGGTGGCTGTGTTGTGGTGTCCTGTGTGTAATTATTTATCAGCCAGAACTATGACTGCAGATCTCAGGTGAAGAATGAAACAGCCATACAATTGAAAAAGCTTTCGATTTGGGGCTACCATTCCTGCTTACAGTCAGGTACTGTCATATACCTTTAATTTTTAAACATGCAATTTCTCCTCCTTTTCTTACCTGAGCTGTACAACCTCTTCCCTGACTCCCAGAGCACCTGCTGTGCTTTTCTTATCTAGGAGGCCCTTCTTAACAGTGGAAAAAAAAGGAATAGCCTGAGGTAGAAATCTTTAAAAGGCTATGTTTATCATATGAGACAAAACAACACACAGTGGTAGAAGGTTGAAATATCTCCTGGCAAACTTCCTCATCAAAGCTGGGGGAACTCATCTTGGACATAACGCCTCCTAACCTGCTAAGAAATTCCAACTTCACAGGAAAATTTTTCTTTAATTTAGCTGCACCAGAGAATAGGGAACAAGAAAAGTCCCCCTCTCTGCCTTCTAGGTGTATTGCAGATATTTTAAGATGGGGAAGAAAAAACTCCCCTGCACATTGTATTATGGAAAATGATTTGGGATGATGAATGTTGAATGGGGTCAGTTTTAAAATGTCTTTTGCCCACTTGTGTTGGGCCATCTGATAATTCACAACAGCTCTGGACACCTCTATCCACTTAGAACCAGCTGACTGTCCAGAAAGTAGGTCATAAAGTATAAAGTAGGCTATAAAATGCAAACCTTTGGGAATTACCTTTCTTTGCCAGCATATTTTCCTCTCTCTATTTTTCATCTTCTACAGTATTTTTTGTTTACATTGAACCTATCAAGGGTACCATGTGCCCCTGATCTGATATAAAAACAGGAAAATCTATTCTATCTATATTTTTTGCATTTTCAGATCAGCCCAGGCAATGGCTGCAGAGTGTGTGTGTGTGTGTGAGAGAGAGAGAGAGAGAGAGAGAGTGTTCCTAATAGGTGGTAAGTATAAGCAAAGCTCCATATTGTCACAATTCCCACAGGGGTTGGTTTGAGGGTAAAATATCTGCATGTTTGAGCTCTGTTTCCTACTCTGAAGAACTCAGATAACTTCTGAGATGAGGAACAGAGAGCTTTGGAACATGCCCACCTCTAAACAAACAATGGTTTCTAGAACTGAGAGAGTGGCTTGTCAAAGGCAACTTCATTAGTTCATTGAAACTGAACTGGTACAGAAACAACTAATTCATATGCGTGAATTACTACAGTACTAGTGACAGGTTTCAAAGAAGTAGCTATGTTAGTCTCTACAGCAGAAAAAAGGAGGAAGGAACAGAATGGGTGGAGGGGGGTGGAGAAGGAATGTGCCAGCATCTTTAAGACTAAATTGGTTTTTATAAACTTTCATGGATATAAACCCACCGCTTCAGTTGCAATGCCAAATGATATTAAGGCTTCAGGTATAAAGCATATTTATATAGTTGTAGGAGTGAGCTAGAAAGTAATAGGATCCAGAAAGATGCAAATCATTTCCTTTGCCCTAAATTTTGAAAGGTCTGGGCAAGGTGATACAGGTCTTTCAGATCTTTACAACGGTCAGCTAGTGTGAAAGCAATAAATCTGCTTACCAAAAGTCAGTTTCCCTAGGTTCAAAATTTTCTCCAAGAAGATTCCTTTTGTTATATGTTGGTAGCAAGCACTCTTGTATTAGTAGACATAGAGTGACATGAAGCCATTGTCTTTGTTCATGCCTCTGAGGATGGATTAGGTTTTGTGAATATAATTCAATTCAGCTGTTTCTCATTCTAGTCTTCCTTTCCTTTCCTTTCCTTTCCTTTCCTTTCCTTTCCTTTCCTTTCCTTTCCTTTCCTTTCCTTTCCTTTCCTTTCCTTTCCTTCCATTTATACCCTGCTTTTCAGCCACAAAGGCTCTCAGAGATGCTTACAAATTGTTGATTTGACAGTTCCCTGCCCTTAGGCTTGCAATCGAAATAAGACATGACAAATTAGGAAAACAGAATGGTAGCAAGGGAGGGGATTAAGTCCTGCCTCTTCTTCTATTCCTCTAAGTTCAGGGCAATGGCCCTTGGAGCATTTCATCTGCTTCTGAGCCTAGGCATGATGAAGCTGTGCCTGCCTCTTCTTCTCTCCCTCTGAAACCAGAGCAGTGGCAGCTGGGATGGAATGAGGGCCTTTCATCTGCTTCTGGGCCTAGGCATATATTTTCCTTGCTGAAGGACTGCAACTAGCACTAGTTGTAATATTAAATTTATCTGCTTCAGAATACGGAATACAGAATACGGTAATTCTTGGCCATATTATAAATGGGCTACAATTCCCCTTCAGTGTTCTTGTTGTTAACTTGAATTTGTCATGTGGATGATGAAATATGACATTCATAGAATTATAGAATCATAGAATCATAGAGTTGGAAGAGACCACAGGGGTCATTGAGTCCAACTCCCTGCTATGCATGAACACCCATCAAGGCATTCCCAACAGATGGTCATCCAGCCTCTGCTTAAAAACCTCCAAAGAAGGAGACTCCACCACACTCTGAGGCAGCATATTCCACTGCCAGACAGCCCTGACTGTCAGGAAGTTCTTCCTGAGGTTCAGGTAGAATCTCCTTTCCTGCAGCTTGAATCCATTGCTCCTTATCCTGGTCTCTGGAGCAGCAGAAAACAAGCCCTCTCCTTCCTCTACATGGCATCCCTTCAAATATTTAAACATGGCTATCATGTCCCCTCTTAACCTTCTCTTCTGCAGACTAAACACACCCAGCTCTCTAAGCCGCTCCTCATAGGGCATTGGGACACAGGACATTGCTGGTGATATACCACTTTAGAAAAGGAGCAAGTAGCTTTACCATGGGTCTTTGTGATGACATTGTTGTGTCCCATAATGGGTATGCCAAAGCAGATATGGGGCATATATCTCATGACAATATCAGCAGGAGTACAACAGGGCACCTGGAGGGGGGTAATGCTGAATCTGCATGGTACAAATCCAGTCAATCAATCAATCAATCAATCAATCAATCCATGCATGCATGCATGCCTTGGAACTGTGCTAGGAGACAAACAAGCTTTTACCTAGTAGGATAGGGCAACAACTTGGTTCACCAAGATCAATTTTTAATTGAACCATAAAGAGTTTTCCCATTGCTATATTGCACATTGGCTCCTGTTTGCTATGGTTATGATTCTACCTGGAATCAAACTCTACCTTTCCCTCAACATTAAGCCACTGAATAATATTCAACATACTTACAAAGTATAAGCTGCAAATCACAGGCCTACATTTGTCTGCTCAGAAGTAAAACCTACTGAATTCAGGTGGATATAGAAATGCAACCTCCAGGAAGGGACACCCTGCCAACAATTTTAGCTTCATTTTATAATGTGGCCCTCAGCAATAAGAAAAAGAATGAACGAAATATGAAAAGTTAATTGAATAACAGTGGTGCTATGACATGTTTGCTTAAACCAATCTCTGGAAACCCATGAGTGGGCTTTCGGCTCATGATGCATAGATCCCATCTGTGCTCTGCTCCTCCTCACATTAAATTATCTATAAAATGACACATGCGGCATAAACACTACAGGAAGCACAGAACTTCTAGCTCTAAATGAAAATCCATATTAAATCCCTACTGCTCCTGTGTGCTTTTCTGTTCTGAAAAGAGTGCAACATTCTCTTTCTCGTTAGAACCTGAAAAATGCCTCTGTCAGAGGGAAGGATGTATGCATTCCTGAAATTTGTTGCTTCTGTGAAAAATTGACCTAGTTAATTTAAGCAGACTTTTGTCTGTGATGTAAGCAAGGGTCTTCCTCTGTCATTTTCTCAGCAAAATTTATTATTCAACTTATGTTCTTGGGTATTATGCATTTTTAAGCCATGCTTATGCCTCTTTTCATTATTATATCTGGCACACTGGCTGACTTCCCAGCCCTTGGGACTTACACAACAGAGACAGATGAGCTAGTTTCTTGGGTCAAGTCAGAGTCTGGTCATAGTTGATATGTTAAGGCATAGGGTAGAGCTGGGAGCTTTGGAGCAAGAGGTGAGAGATGCGTTGGGAGCTTAGAAATCTTCATATGTCATTGCATAACAAAATGCAGACCCAGCTTGACTTGCAGAATCTGCTGGCTGTGTTGCAGAACTAGCTCTTATGTGGAAACATTATTCTTCCTTTGTGACACTAATTTGGGGTCTGCAACAGAATAGTAGGTATCTCTATGTCTCCCTGTCTGTCTAATATATATCCTGTCTCTATCTTCAATGGGGTATGACTCAAACAAAGTATATGAATTAAAGGCCTAAATACCACCAAAGTATCAGTTCCTGTCTGATCTTGGAAACTAAGCAGAGTCAGCATGGGTTAGTACCTAAACAGACCATCAACTAATATGAGATGCTGTATTTCAGAGGAAGGAACTGGCAAACCCCTCTCTGAGTATTCTTTGCCTAAGAAAAATCTATGAAATTCATGGGATCACAGCTAGTCAACAGGTGACTTGAAGGCACTAAACTGGTGACTGGACAGGTGACTGGAGAGGGGATCTGGCACAAGTATAAACTCATTTAAAACCATGACAAGAACAATAAAAATGTAGCACCCAAACACCATTAAAAGATCTTTTGGTATAGCCAGTTAGTCACCATCAAATGCCTGGTAAAATAGAAAGGTTTTTATCTTCTGGCAGAAGGAGAGGAGGGAGGGGGCCAGGCTAGTATCTTGTGGCAAAGAGTTCCATGGCCTGGGAGCAGCCACCAAGAAGGTTGTATCCTGTGTGCTCACCAAATATACCTGTGAAAGTGGTGGGCAGGGGTTGAGGTACTGAAACATCCTCTACACAGACATCCTCCCTCTGGGTAGATTAAGGTGGGCTTTTTTTTTTCTGCCATTGCATTTTTAGTGTGGGCTTTGAAACTGGAACTGAGCATATCTGAAATAAAATTGTTTCAGGTACTTAATTATCTTTGTGTGGGATCTTATATTACTGGGCACGGAACAGATTAAGGGACCTTTGCTCTGGCATTTCCATTATCTCAGCAAATGCTAAGTTGGTACTCTGGGTTTTCTGAGATAAAATCTAGTTTAACTCTGATAACTCTATAAACTTGGCTTCTCCTCCTCCCTCTTGCAGTTTCTAGACTGAAAGTTTGTGAGGGGAGAAAATATTGAAAATCTACAGGCATTAAAAGCATAGAGATCAGAGATTGGACTAAACTTTCAGCTGATTCCATCACTTGACACATCTCATCCTTATCTCCTGGTATATAAACCATGGTAATCCATGTCCAATATTGTCGGTATTTTCTATTGTTTCCTATATTTATTAATGGTATATTCTATTCTGTGTTTCTTTTCGACTGGAGGTAGTGACAGAATAGGTAAATCTTGCAACTGGGCAATGACTAATCAGACCTGGACCTACATAAGTTCCAGTAAAGTTGCTGTCATGCCATCAACCAAGCCCCTGAGACATCCAGAACTGGGAGCTGCATTGGTCACTACTGGGCTTTTCATGGTTGTGGAGACAGGATATGAACAGACTTTAATAGTATGGGGTGGGGGTTAGACAGTAATATTCCTACTAAGAAATGGGGCTTATGGATTTGCTGACACATTTGAACAAGCCAGGCTTTAAAGTGTGGTATTAGAGATGAGATCCTACAGCTAGAGTTCCTAGATGGCAAATTCATAGCAATAGCAATAGCATGTGTATTTCTATACTGCTTATTAGCTAAGTGCTCTCTAAGTGGTTTACAATGTGTAAGCTAATTGCACTTAATAAACTGGGTACTCATTTTACCAAACTACGGAAGGATGGGAGGCTGAGTCAACCTGGGTCCCGGCAGGATCCAACTCACAATCTTGTGGCTGCAGTACCAGCATTTAACCACTCTGCCACCAGGGCTTCATTCATTTTGAAACCTGGTGTGGAGATCATATGTGGAAAAGACCACCAGGCTTTTACCACTGGGGAAACACAGGCTTCTAGCAAAAAATGCTAAGTCAGATTCAGATTATCTACAGCAGCCTCATTTACTGTCCTCTTCCACAGAATCTGAGAAATTAAAGGGAAATTCAAACCAAGAATGGGGATGATATGTGACCAATGGTGGTCATATGTGAACAAAACAAAATGAAAAGATGATCAAGGCAATGTGCCAAGGAGCTGTATAACAGAGATTAAATGATGACAGATCCTTCAAGGAAGAACAGTTTGAAGATGAAGTCATAATTTTAAAATGTGATGCGGAAAAGATTCTCCAAGCACTTGGAAGAAATAATTTTCCAGGAACACATGGCTTACCAATAGAGTTGTTTCAGACTGTAGTGACAGAACCCATTGAAATTCTGACAAAATCTGCCAACAAATATAGAAAACCAAACTATGGCTGCCAGACTGTAAACTTTCAGTATACATTCCAGTCCCAAGAAATGGCACACCAGAGATTGCATCAGACTATTGCACTGATCTCCCATGCAAGTAAAGTGATGGTCAAGATTTTACAAGAAAGAAATTTACTACATATGGAGCAAGAAATGGCGGGTGTCAAAGTTGGATTTAGAAAAGAAAGAGGCACCAGGGATCATATTGCAAGCATTTACTGGCTAATGGAATGCACCAAAAATTTTCAGAAGAAAACCAACCTGTGATTTATAGATTATGGCAAAGCCTTTGACTGCAGAGATCATGAGAAATTATGGTTTACCCTAAAAGAAATTAGGGTTCACCCACAACATCTACTTGACGTGATAAGTAATCTATAGTCTGGCCAAGAGGTCGCTATCTAGACACCATGTACGGAAATAAAATTGTTTCCCATTGGTAAGGGAATCATACAATGCTGTACAGTTGGCCCTCCACTGGACCTGTGCAAAAGTGGAAAAACTGCATATATCAAATTGTGTATGTGTGTCTGTCTGTGGGAAGGGGGATGAAGCATGGTGGGGACAGTGGGCACCCAGGGTCCCAACTAGGTCAGGGAAAGGCGATGAAAAGCAGGTGCATTGGCCCTCTTTTGCTCATCTCCTTTCTTGGGTGTCCAGGGGCATCAGGAGAGGGTTTGTGCTGCTGAGAAATTGGGCTGTGAGCTGTCCTTAGCTGACCAGGCTACGTGGCCTGATTGGAGCTGCCAAGAGGAAGGGCTCCCCTGGAAAAGAAGCACTGGAGGTGGGGGGCAGGGGTTAGAGAAACTTGCAAATAGTCAAATTCTGTGAAAGTAAAATCCCACAAATGTGGAGGCCAACTGCATTTTTCACCCTCTTTAATTTATATGCCAAATATTTCATATGGAAAGCAAGACTACACTCAGAAGAAGTAGCTGCGAAAACTGAGGAAGGAATATTAATAATTTAAGATATGCAGATGACACCATATTACTTGCAGCAAAGAGCGAAGACTTGGAATGGCCGCTGATGATAGTTAAGGAAAAAAGTGCAAAAGCAGGATTACAGTTGAATATTAAGAAGACCAAAATAATTACTACAGATGGTTTACATAATTTTAAAGTGTGCAATGAATATATTATTTCAGTGTTTTATACCTTGGCCCAGTTTTTAATCAAAATGGAGAGTTCAGAAGAAGACTAAGACTTGGAAAGGCAGCTGTGAGGGAAAATCAGAATAATCCAGGCCATAGTATTTCCAGTTTCTATGTATGTTCGTGAAAGCTGGACAGTGAAGAAAGCTGACAAGAAGAAAATCAATTCATTTCTTAAAGTGGTGCTGTAGAAGAGTTCTGGAGAGCCAGCATGGTGTAGTGTTTTGAGACTATGTTAGACTATGACCTGGAATCTAGGGTTCAGTTCCCTGCTCAGCTATGGAAACCCACTGAGTGATCTTTGGTATGTCATACACTCTCAGCCCCAGAAAACCTTAGGTTCACCTTAGGTTTGCCGTAAGTTGGAAATGCTTTGAAGGCACACAACAACAATAGAAGAGTTCTATTTATACCATGGATTGTTGAGAAGACAAATGAGTGGGTCTCAGAGAAAATTTAAGCTTCTTCACTAGAAGTGAAGATGACTAAATTGAAGCTGTCCTACTTTGGACATAGCAGGAGACAATGTGACTCATTAAAAAAGACAATACTGCTTGGTAAAATCAAAGGCCATAGGAAAAGAAGACCTCAGTACAGATAGATAGACTCAATCAAGGAAGCCATGGCCCTGCGTTTGCAAGATCTGAGCAGGGCAGTTGATAACCAGGAATCTTGTGGGCTCTTATTCATAGAGTCACTATAACTTAAGGTCAATTTGACAGCAAAAAGCAATAACAGCCTACTGTGGTTGGATTCCATATTTAGGTTATATTGCTTCCCAGATCATTCCTTCTATATTTTGTCTCCTTGCTAAGATAGTCAGCTACTTGGTACAACTTGCCCCCTCAGTCAAGCAGTGATTATATATATATATATATATACATATATTTTACTATCACTCTGAGGAGCATTCTTGGTTTACTTAATGTATCATCAATTGCATGCTGGCTATACAAAAATACTTCTGGGATGCATTCTAGGTCACATTTGTCCCTGCTCCTTTGTCTAGGAAAAGAAGAATGCATAATGGGGATTAAACTCAGGGAAATGAGTGAAATAGATCTTCCCTCAAGTCCTAAAAATCTCTCATGGTATGGAATGGCATGGAAACTGTGTGAGTTGGGCAGACCAACAAAAAAGTCCCATGAAATAACATCCAAAGGTGGGGAAGGAGCAGGAAGTGGTTGGAAAAGCCCATGTGGCTTAGAAGAGGAAGATTTGCAGGTGTTGCAAACTGCGCAGTTTTTTATATACTCTTGGACTTATTTTGTAAGACCTGGCCAGTGGAAAAGTTTCCTGATGGAATGTAGAGTTTTGAGAAAGCCAAAATGTCCAGCAGGTTTGGAATCATGGTATCTTTTCAAAATTTCAATTCAGCAAGATGGTGGTACGTAGATTTTAGTTACAATGAAAGCTAAATCTTTAACCCCGGTGATCAAGTCTTGGTGTGATTTTAGCTAAGTGTCAGTTTGGTAGGCAGATTTTAGAGAATGTTAGAAGACAGAATCAAGTAGTGTTGAGGCTGTTTCACCTGCTTTTTGTTGTGCACGAGTAGTAACTTGTAATCCAAAATTGTCTGGGGAGAACAGAGGCTTTTCTCTGCTTGGAGAAGAAGAGGAGGGAGGTTCGTGGCAGGGTAGTCTTGAGAGGGGATCTGCCAAAGTGTTACTTCTACCAGGATTGAACACAATTTTGAATCTAAAGCGACGGAAAAATTCAGTCCAGCATGCTTGTGTTGGGGTTAGTTCCTTGGTGGTTTTTAGTGTCTCGAGATTGCACTGGTCAGTCCAGACTTGAAATGGAATTTTAGAATCTTCAAGGAGGTGTCTCCATGAGGTGAGTGCAAAATGGATGGCCATGGCTTCCTTTTCCCAAATTGGCCTGTTGTGCTGCGTGGCAGAGAACTTTTCTGGATATAAAGGCACATGGTTTTAGCTGGTTGTCTGTGTCATGTTGAAGAAGGACAGCTCCCATGGTGAAGTCAGAGGCATCGGTTTGAATTATAAATTCTTTGGCAGAATTAGGGAATAAGAGAAGTGGTTTGGAGGTAAATTTTTGTTTGAGGGTGTCGAATGCCATTTGGCATTTTTCAGTCCAGACAGTGCGGTTGCATCAATTAGATTTAGTATCAGTTGCTTTTTTCAAGATGTCGGTGAGAGGGAGAGCAATAGTTGCAAATCCTTCTATGAAGTTACGATAGAAGTTTGCAAAGCCAAGGAACTGCTGGAGCTGTTTTCTAGTTTTGAGGGCAGACCAGTTTAATATGGTGTCAGTTTTGGTGGGGTCCATGTTTAGGGTGTTTTGGCAAATACAGTACCCTAAATAATCAAAAGTCTGAGCATGAAACTCACATTTTGAGCGTTTAACAACAAGTTCATTGTCTATGAGTCTTTGCAGCACAGTACATATGAGCTTGGTGTGTCATTCTAGGGTTTCTGAATAGATCAAAATGTCATCTAGGTAAACAACAATACTTTTGTAGAGGAGATCTTGCAATACAGAATTGAGAAACATTTGGAAAACTGTGGGACCAGCTTGTAAACCAAAAGGGAGAACTGTCCATTGGTAGTTTCCCAGTGAGGTTGAGAAAGTAGTCAACCATTCACTTTCGGGATCCATGCGTATTCTGTGGAAAGCTTCCTTGAGGTCTAATTTTGTAAAGAATTTGCCTTTAATCAATTGATTTAAGATATCTTTAGTTAAAAGAATCAGATAAGTATTAGGCAACACTGCCTGATTGATTAAATTGTAGTTTATGATAAGCCTTGGTTCTCCTCTGTCCTTTTTATTGCGGAAAAATATTGAACTGGTGGTAGGAGCAGATGAGGGTTTTATAAATCCACGTTGTAAGTTCTTGTTCAGGAATCTTTTTAGAGAATCTAGTTCTTGGTTCTTCATTGGATATATTTTTGGTTTGGGAATTTTAGCTCCATCTATTAATCTGAGTTTACAATCAAAGTCTCTATGGGAGGTCAGTTTGTCTGCTTCATGGTCCTCAAAAGCTTTCTGCAAGTCTTGGTACTCTAATGGAATTTTCTGCAGCTCCTCGGGGCTCAAAGTGAGTGCTGAGTCAGGGGGGTTTTGTTTGGGCATTTGATTTACGTCATGGGTATGCTTGAGTAAGCCTTGTGTCCAGTCAGTTTGGGGATTGTGTTTTTTTAGCCAGTCTATCCAAGGACTACTTGAAACTCAATTTTGGTGGGCACTAAGAAACGTAATTGCCCCTGATAGTTTCCCACTTGAACAGGGATAGGTTTGGTCCTTTCCCATACAGGGCCTCCTGCCATGGGTGAGTCGTCCATTTGAGATAATTTGATGGCCTTTTTTAGGGGTTCACACTTTACTGCAAGTTCTTTTGCCACAGCACGATTCAATAAACTAGTTGTGCAGCCTGAGTCAACTAAGACTCTGTACATTCGTAATTTCCCATCATTTGCTTGTAAGGCTACTGTTACATATACATGATGAGTTTTGGTGGTACTTACATTAGTGGACTCATCGGGGTCCCAGTCATCGCTGTCTGAGTTGGATGTGGTCAGTGGGCTGTCCTCACCATTGCAAGTTCCAGCAGCAGTTCCGCTGGGGGGGGGGCGTTTGGCTGTCGGCTTCGGGATGTCAGCTTTACGGGATACAGGTTGGGTGGTGGGGGTGCCCAACTTTTCTTCAGTGGGTTTCTTTGATCCCTGGCATTCACTGGTGATGTGGCCTTTTTACCCACATTTGAAACAGGTGCCTTCTTTGAGTCATCCTTTCTTTTCCTCACTGCTCAGGAAAGTGGTTTTTTGCGGTCCTGGGGTTTGGCAACCGATTTCTTGCGCTTGCTTTTGCTGGGCAAGCTGGACACTCTCCATGATGCTTTCTACTTCTCCGGCTAGTTTCATCCATCCCAGGAGACTGGCAGGGTCCCCTTGGGTCAGGCACTGATCCAAGATGATGGGATTTAATCCATCTCGGAAAAATTGCTTGAGAATGTCATCTTTCCATTCTGGAACCTCAGTGGCTAACTTCCTGAATTCTCGTGTGTATTTGCCAACGGTTCCTTTTCCTTGGCGCAGTTTCTTCAGTTGGTATCTGGCTTGTTCTTGAAAGAACGGATCCTCAAATCTTTCTCTAAGTTGATGCATGAACACCTGCAGGTCAGCTGTTTCTTCAGCTTGTGAGTCGAACAGGCTGGCAACCTCCTCTGCTGCTTCTCCTTTGAGGTGCTGGCTCAGGCATCTAATTCTGGCGGCATCATCAAGGAAACTGTTCCTGTAGTTGATCATGTAATTAGAGGCCACGTTAAGAAAGTATGTCAGGGTGGCTCCATCACCATTGTATGTGATCTTCAACTCTCGGAAAGGTCGGGGTCCCACTTGCGGTGCTGGTATCCTGGGAGGTGCAGGTGCCACAGCCACTGGAGTGGCTGCCACTGCTGGAGCCTAGAGTGGCGCTCGTCCAACCTGAGGCACCAGGAGTCTCCAGTCGTGCAGCTGAGCTCTCAGTTTGGAAATTCCTTCTCTCTGCTTTTCTACTTCTTCTTCTCTGGCTAGAAGTTGTTTCATTACACTGGTCTCGACAATAGATGTGTCCCATCTTGTAGCCCGGCGACGTTGGCGCTGAGCAGTTTCTGGTCTCTCGTCCCAGGTCCAGGTTTGGTCTCTGGTTGGGGTGGATGGAGGAATTGAAGGTTGTATCTTGGGTTTAGCATCAGGGGCCCAGCTGGGGACCGTCTCCTCTCTTTTGATGATTTCCTCACCTGGAGTTTCAATGGCTCCACCGGATGCTCCCTTGTCTTCAGGATCTTCTTCACTTTTTTGATACATGTTGTAATTAATTTTGCAGGAGTTCGCTCACTCTGTCAGGAACCGAATTCACACAGACAAATGTAACAGTGCAAATACACTATTTATTAGGAGTGTAATACATAGTACAGGACTTCAGTGAGCGAACTGGAAGCAATTAGCAAAATCCAAAACATTAAAAGCAAAGAGTTTCTCATCCTGCCCACAAGAGACCTTGGAGTTCTGATTTCGGCCTGGCAGTGCTTATCACTACATTCCTAGCTTTGTTTATCTAATGGTCTCTGGTTCTCATACCTTGTTACAAGCAAGCTGATAATTAACTTCTACTACATGTCCCATAACTGAAATATGGAGGGCTACCCGACAATTGTCCTCTTTGCCTTCTTAAAGACATGGGAGATTTGTCTTTAAATGTATCATAGCCCTTGTCCTGAAACTACAAAAATATTGAAAAATGTGTTGAAAGTTCTCTGTTAATTACCCTTTCCTTTATTTTCTCTTTCTCTTTCTTTCTCAGTTTCCTTAGTGCTGCTCATTTTTCTCTCTCTTGGATTTATGGCTCTGACTTACCCTGTAGCTCCTTTTGATGCTTAGAATCATGTGATCTTAGATCCTATGAAGATCTATACTGACACCCAATGATGCCTCTATGTGTATAAACTTTGCCTCAGGAGAGAGATCAATTGAAAATCAACCTGATTCAATAAGACATATAACACCAGCAGTGGATATTTGCAGCCTAGAAGGGATTAAACTAGATTATGCCAAGGTTCATAGCAAGGATTAGGGTTGGTTGTAATGGATATTGTGTAGGATTAATCAATTTGTATTCTTGGATACATATTCTAACAAATCTATGATCATTGAAGCATTTCATGCTCACCACTCCTGTGTCTGCTGTTTGCTGACCCTGGTAAGTTTCCAAGATCAGATGGGATCTAGTGTCTTTGGGATATTTGGGCCTTCAGCGTTATATTGTTTTTTGTGCCTTTAAGATGCTTCCAACTTACGGTGACTATAAGACAAACTTGTCATGGGGTTTTCTGGGGCTGAGATTATGTGATACAACCAAGGGTTTCCATGGCCAAGCAGGGAATCGAACCCTGGTCTCAGAGTCATTGTCCAATGCTCAAACCACTATATCATGTTAGATCTCTTTTGCCATTACACAATCAGGTAATTATAGCCTCTTAGAATTAGAAGGTACTGTTGATCTCTACAGTTAAGTCATCCTATGACATCCCTGACAGATGGTCATTTGACTTCCACTCAAACATCTCTATCAGTGGAAATCCGACAGCTATTGCCATTAGGACTTTTCAGCCAAATGTTCAGCTAAAATATTCTTTTTTGCAATTTTCATCCATTCGTTCAACTTCTGCTTCCTGGAACAAATTAAAGAGAACAACTTTTCATCATCTTCTACACAAAAACCCACCTGATATTTAAGGCCAATCATCATGCCCTGCCTTAATCTTTCTGTTCTAGTGTAAGCTGTTTCAAGCATATGACTGAGTTTTAGTCTCTCTGTCATTCTGGTTGCCACCTTCTGGAGATATTCCAGTTAGTCATTATCACTGCTACTCAGAGTGCTGGATCTGTGCTGGTCTCTGAGTCATTGGCTGCCTGTTCCAGAAGAAACAATTGTAGCTAATGGGCACAAATAAGGTACCAGTCCCTGACATATTGAGTTAAAACTTGCCAGTACCTTATATCTGATGTAGTGAATTGGCAAGTACTGGTATACGTCCTTCTTAAAATGTGGAACACAGAACTGCAGAGCAGTGCAATCTGACAAGCATAGAATGGAAAGGAATCATTGCCATTTTACTTCCTATGCTCAGGATAGTCGTGCTAAAGATTGCATCAGTTTGGAGCTTTTTTTTTTAATTGATACCCTATGTTCAGGTTGTGTTTCAGCCTTCAAAGATGATTTTGAATCTTGATTCAGTCTTGGATAGCATGGGTCATGTCTTCCAACTTTTTTTAACTAAAATTTTATTTGAAACATCATAATGCATGCAAAGTATGGTACAGCTTCTAGTTGTATACATAGAAGAAGGGATGAGAAGCTGAAGAGCAGAGAAGAGTGAGGAGAAGGGATGGGGAAGAGAGAGAAGGAATAGAGGAGTTGAGCTATATTTACAATTAATAGAAAGCCAATTGCATATAAGTACAGAGTTTTTGTTGTTCCTGATTCTCTTAATTTATCATGTCCACAGATTACTGTCCAGGAGGGTTGGGGATGCTGGGAGCTATGCAAAACCACGATAGCACTTCCCTCCCAACCACTGAGCTCTGGCCAAAAAGCTGTACCAGAGTCAAGTGTACAAAATACTCAAATATAGCAGAGTGCTTGCACAGCTTGTAGCGTGCCCAGCAGACTTTAGTATTAGCAGCAATGCACTGTAGCCTGGAAAAACTCATCCACACCACTTGTTATCTTCCATCAAGGAGGCAGTTTATTCTTGAGTTACTATATATACATATTTACAGGAATGTCCAGAATGCGTTCCAGCGTTCCTCAGCTTGCTCTTTTTGGCAGAGCCTCTGACATACACGTTCAGGCTCCATGTGCGCTTGTTGGCTAGCACTCAGCTACATTTATACACACACTAGCTGATGCAATCCTGCCAACCTTTGCATTCTCCCCATATCTGATGCAACCTTCTCTCCTGGTTGCTCATCAGCACGACTCAGCATGACTCAGCAAGAGGCACATGGCTTTTCAGAGGTGCACTTAACCATTACATCACAAGGTATTTTCTTTGGACTACAGGTTTTGTCCAACCTTTCCCTGACAATTACTGTGTTCTCAGCTTGTATATTTGTATCTCTGACCATTTTAATATGAATCCCCTCTGTGTCTTCATTGAAATTATTTATAAAAATGTTGAGCAGCACAAGGCTCTGGTGCCCCATTTGTGAAATGCCCTCCCCTTGGACATCAAATCAAGATTGATGCTGGCTTCTTTCTGGCACCAAGTCAAAACATAACTTTTTGTTTAACGCCTTCAGGGTTTCATTTACTTCAAATGTATATGTACATGCTTTCAAAACTTTTAAAACTTTTTTTTCAGATTTGTTTTTTAAAAACTCATTAACTTGCTTAATATGTTTTTATCCTGTTTAAATTATTTTATTAAGTCTGAAACTGGTTTACATTGGCTTTATTGTTTTAGTTGTACACCACTCTGACATTTCATGATAAGGTTCAGGAAACAAACAAATAAAAGGACAAAGTCAGGTGGCACACCTCTCAAAAGCTGCCTACAAGAATTGCATTTTATTCTTGTACTGAAGTGTAATTGTCAGGAACTGAATCCACACGTGCAAAAAGTATAATGCACAAGCACTATTTATTTGGAGTGAAGTACATGTAAAAGACTTTAGTGAGAACACTGAGCTCCAAAAGGAAATACATGAGTTTAAGATTCCCCGCATTCCCTCCCCTTAGCCAAGAGACTTTGAGGCTGTGAAAGCCAAGCAGCAGTTATCAGCACATTCCCAGCAATATTTATCTAACAGTCCCTATGCTTCTTCAGCTATGAGATGTCTGTTACATTATATAAGACTACATATCCCATTACTTAATATGGAGGGCATCCTGACAGTAATTAATACTGTAAATAATTCTGTTTTAATATTCACTTTTTGTACATTTATATTGTTCTTCTAAACTGTGAGCTGATTTGAGTTTCAATTTTAGAAAACAACAGCAACAAACAAACAAACAACAGCAGCAGCAGCAACAACAACATTCATGACCACTCATTTGGTACAATTGTTGAATTAATGCAAAGCAGGTGGCTCTGTGGTTCTCTGTGGAGAACACTGTGGTTCCCCAGATGTTTTGGGCGTTCAGCTCCCCACCCTCTCTAGCATATGTAGCCAGTGTTGAGGGTTCCTGGGACTTTGAGTCCAACAACTTCTGGAGTACCACAATTGCTTGTCCTTGATGTGAAGTAGAGTCTGACCCTGTGGAGGATGAGAGATTCAGCAAGGAGGCTTAGTTTGCTCTGCTCCATTCAAAGGTCACAAAAAGAAGAAGGGGAAATTGTTGCTGGCTCACTGTGTTCCCACTGTACACTAAAACTGTGACAATTTTCTACGTTCCATCTTGGTCATCTTGAGAACGAAGATGTTAACCTTATAAGTGATGGAGAAGTTCTGCTTCCATGAGGTGATGGAGGAGGCCTCTAGTCTAGGCAGGATATGGACTCCTGCATTAGTTGGATTGGATTCTATTGGATTCACAGCCATTCTATTTGTGATATCATGTTATGCTCAAGGATGCTTTCAGGACCCTCATGTTGTTGCTGTCAGAATCATGGTACATTAAAGAATGGCCCAACTCAGGTTGCCTGTCTTGTCTCCGAGGCAAATTATCAATGGTAGTTCCAGATTCCCATGACAACAAGCATTTTCTATTTTGTATCTATCTCTGTGCCTCTGCCAGTAGCGGCAATGGCATTTGAAACTGCTCTTTGCTAAGACACATTCAGGACTGATCTATAAATAATCATAACTCAAGAATTCACCTTGAGACCTCCACAGTGGTCACTGCCCTTTTGCTTTTCCTGCCCTATCTGTGGTCAGGTATTTATTTATATAAAATATTCATGTTTTCCTATCCACCTGTGTATCATAAAGTTTCTGGGCAACTTACACTAAAATGAGTTTGATTTTTTTTTAAAGATAAAGCAATAAAATTTAAATAAAAATAACTTAAGCATTCTAAAAGCATATTAATCCTTTGAATAACTTAAAAAGTTAAAAGTTAAAACAATATAAAACCATGTGTGTACACACATTGTGAGGCCATTAGGCTCCAAAAGCTTTTATGGAAAACAAAGTTTTAACTTGTTGCTTGAAAGAAGCCAACACTGGTGCCTGTTTGCCCTCTGAGGAGAAAGCATTCCAAAACCAGGGTACGCAAGGACCTGTTCAGACAGATTTTGTAGTTGTGTGCTTTAGATCCCTGCATGAGATAGACAGGAATATTGTGATATGTGGAACCACAAGACCTACCTTAATGATATAGGAAGCCATTGCATGCATTGCCATGAATTATTATGGGGAATAATCAACTGTGCTTCTGCAGGTAATATATGGTGATTCAAAGTTAAATATTTGAGCTGCCTTTTTTAAAAAATAA
Organism: Ctenosaura bakeri; assembly: GCA_948474755.1. Taxonomy (NCBI): domain Eukaryota; kingdom Metazoa; phylum Chordata; class Lepidosauria; order Squamata; family Iguanidae; genus Ctenosaura; species Ctenosaura bakeri. Next base: position 30,390 of record CAOLHI010001959.1, on the reverse strand, counting down.
TATGAGGCATTTCTATGAATGGTTTATAGTGGCTGATCTCTGCTGGCTTTTCGTATACATGCAAGCACTTGCTTGACAGTGCACTTACGGTATGTCCTACTAATCAGCTTCCCATAGGCATCAGATGGCCACTGCAGGAAGAGAATGTTAGACTAGGTAGGCCTTTAGTTTGATCCCGTATGTCTATTTTTAGGTTCTTACAAAGTTGTAGCCACTGCATAATGAAAGCATTTACCTACAAATCATAGAATCATAGAATCATAGAATCATAGAAATGTAGAGTTGGAAGAGACCACACGGGCCATCCAGTCCAACTCCCTGTCATGCAGGAACACCCTCAAAGCACTCCCGACAGATGGCCATCAAGCCTCTGCTTAAAAACCTCCAAGGTAGGAGACTCCACTACTCTCCGAGGCAGCAGATTCCACTGCCGGACAGCCCTGACTGTCAGGAAGTTCTTCCTGAGGTTCAGGTGGAATCTCCTTTCCTGCAGCTTGAATCCATTGCTCCTTGTCCTGGTTTCTGGAGCAGCAGAAAACAAGCCCCCTCCTTCCTCTACGTGGCATCCCTTCAAATATTTAAACATGGCTATCATGTCCCCTCTTAACCTCCTTTTCTGCAGACTAAACATACCCAGCTCTCTCAGTCTATCCTCATAGGGCATGTTTTCCAGGCCTCTCACCATTTTGGTCACCCTCCTCTGGACTTGCTCCAGCTTGTCAATATCCTTCTTGAATTGGGGTGCCCAGAACTGGACACAGTATTCAAGATGGGGTCTAACCAAAGCAGAGTAGAGTGGTACCAGTACCTCCCTCGATCTAGACACCATACTCCTGTTGATGCAGCCGAGAATTGCATTGGCTTTCTTGGCTGCCGCATCACACTGCTGACTCATGTTCAGCTTGTGGTCTATGAAGACTCCTAGATCCCTTTCACACGTACTGCTATCCAGCCACGTGTCCCCCATCCTATATTTCTGTATTCCATTATTTCTGCCTAAGTGTAGGACCTTACATTTCTCTCTGTTGAATTTCATTTTGTTCGCCCTGGCCCAGCTCTCCAATCTATCCAGGTCATTTTGAATTTTGATCCTGTCCTCTGGCGTATTAGCAACCCCTCCCAATTTGGTGTCATCTGCAAATTTGATGAGCATGCCCTCTATTCCTTCATCTAAGTCATTGATAAAAATATTGAACAGCACTGGGCCCAGGACAGAACCTTGTGGCACCCCACTAGTCACTTCTCTCCAGGATGAAAAGCAGCCATCCGTGATCACCCTTTGGGTTCGGTCGGTCAACCAATTACATATCCAATTAACAGTAGCCCTGTCTAGCCCACATTTTACTAGCTTCGATGCAAGAATGTCATGGGGAACTTTGTCAAAGGCCTTACTGAAATCGAGATATGCTACATCCACAGCATTCCCTTCATCTATCAAGCTAGTAACTCTATCATAAAAAGAGATCAGATTAGTCTGGCATGACTTATTTTTGAGAAATCCATGTTGACTTCTCGTGATTATTGCGTTGTTTTCTAAATGATTAGAAACTGAACGCTTAATGATCTGCTCCAGGATCTTTCCGGGTACCGATGTCAGGCTGACTGGGCGATAATTATTTGGGTCCTCTTTTTTTCCCTTCTTGAAGATGGGGATAACATTTGCTCTCTTCCAATCTGCTGGAACTTCTCCTGTCCTCCAAGATTTCTCAAAAATTATAGCAAGCGGTTCCGAAATGACCTCTGCCAGCTCTTTTAAATGTCTCTGATTTGGAAAGATGAATGAAGTTTTAGTCTTTCTAACACCCCCAGACCCATTCTGAGTATGCTTCTCCCCCTTCCACCATGACTGGATGACAATCAGAGCAGCCTGCATAATGTGCTGCTTCCTGCAATGAATATGAGGGGGGTTTCATAAACAAAGGTACCTGTGCATTTTGATGTCTCAAGTTTGAGAGCTTAGTAGGCAATGATGTGGATGGTAGAAACTTTCTGAATATGTGCTAATCCCCATAATCATGGTATATCTTTCATGGTAAAAGAAAAGATTTCCCTGCTAGAAATAAATATTTACCCAACTGTTTTCACAAATTAGGCTTCTCCCTTGGGAATTGATCTATTTTGCAATCTTGCAGATGTAATGCCAAGTTGGCCAGCCAACACATTTGGATAATTGGGCATTCAGATAAACAAAAATACTGTTTTTCATAAGGGCTGCATTAGCATGCAGCTAGTAAAGACATTCACTACTAAACCTGTTCAGTTGCATTTCTGGATAACCTGAGATCAGAGGAATCAGATTCTTACTGAAATATCCATCCCTGCAAGGACTGAAGAAAGGCTGTATCATTTCTCTAAGAGTGAACTATGGCCTTATGAAAATGACATTTTTGCTCCAATGCAAGGCTCCAGCTCCAAATCATTCATGATTTCAGACAGAGCTGAACTAAGCATATGTTCCTGTCATTTAAAAAAAAAAAGATGTGTGATGGAAAGCATATTGAGTGGAGCGAGGCTCACTCATTGACAGCATGGAAGCAATTAATTGAGTGCTATACCAGCCAGTGGCATGGTAGTAGATATTGATCCAAGCACTGAATGTGGAAATTGTAGAGTTGGGGTCACTGCTAGTTTAGCCCTGGCACAACACTTGGAAATAACAAATCTACAAACAAGGAATTACTTGCTATCAATTCCTTTCTACAATGACTAAGACATATCTAAGTCACATTGTGCTTCTAAAACTATGAGTATGATGGATAACTGCAAACACCTCAGGTAACTGTAACTGAGTACTTGTCACAGTTGAAGGGGTGTGTAGCTTCACTTCTTAGCCTTGTTTCGTACCACAGGCAGATAACATGTTGATGTTTTTAAGTGCAATGACACCTGTTGGCTTCCTTGTCATGAGGATGATGACACCACACCAGGTTTTAGTCTGAACTTTAAGAAAGCTGTCAAAGGCCCAGAACCCTATCATCAGCTAGGCTCAGCACCTTGGACAGCTCCTGTAAACTCCAGTCTTAAATTCAGGGTGGATTCACCACTCCACCAGCAGGAAAGGTACCAGCTGTTACTGTTTCAAAGCCCATTTAGAACACACTATTGTAAAATTTTTTGAAATGGAAGAGTTACTTTAAATGTGACTGTAATATAAAACTAACTTCACAGGGATTTTTAAAATGAATTGACCAAGCTACCTCTCTCTTACATTCCTGCCTGCATACATGCTGTGTCTGCCTCTGGCTGGGGACTCTCCTTCTTCTCACAAATGTCTCAAGGAAGACAACATTAGGAAGCACTTTCTGATGGTAAGAGCAGTTTGACAGGGGAATGAGTGCCTCAAAGGCCATTTCTACACTAGACTGTTATAGTGCTATTATTCCACTTTCAACGTCCTATGGAATTCTGGGCTTTGCAAGTTTAGGGAGGGGCCTCAAACTGCAAATCCCAGGATTCCATTGGATGTTGAAAGTGGAGTAATAGAACTATAACAGTCTAGTGTGGAAATGGCCAGAGTTCAATGGAGTCTCCTTCTTTGGAGGTTTTTATACAGAAGCTGGATTTCTATCTGTCATGCTTTGATTGTGTATTCTTGCATGGCAGGGGGTTGGACTCAATGGCCTTTGTGGTCTCTTCCAACTCTAGAGTTCCCTTCTTGTTTACCTCCTCACATTAAGAGGAAAAGCTTGACAAAGTTACTTTTTTTGATTACAGCAAATACCTCAGCCAGCAGGCCACAACTGAGTGGAGAGGCTGGGAGTTGGAGTCCAGAAAGTATTTTTCCTCCTCTATCTTTGTTTCTGAATATGTTCAGTTTCAGTCAAGGCTAATAGGAAAGGTTGCTATGATGGCAGCTGTGTTGGAAGGTAATATGTGCTTGGTTTTCACCTATGTGTAAGCTGCCTTAGGTCCCTATTGGGAGAAAGGCAGGATATAAATAAAGTAATATCTAAATCAAGTAAAAAAGTTGGTTGTCCTTCCCAGTAGCCTCCATGTTAAGAGTTGCCAGATTCCCACAGTAGATCCACCACCACCATGGCATGGAGACTCTCTCTCTCCTGCAGCTGGCCAAGTAGCCCCATGGCGTTCAGGACCACTTCATTCTCCAGACATAGTTTTAACCTGCTTGGACTTGGTATGTTGCACGAGTATTAAATCTTCCTCTCAGCCAAAGAGCCTGGAGACCAGGAGGTGAAGAAAGAGAGAGACAAGAGAGGGGCGGCGGTAGGTGAGGTGAGATGAGGAGAGGAGGGATTGGAAGCGGGGGAAGGACAACGAATCACCGTGAAACACATTGTTGGGATTTACTGGAAATCCAGCCTAGCGGGGATGGGAGCTGGGAATCACGGAAACGACCCGCATGGGGGGAAAAAAAAAAAAGTGCCGTTAATCAGCCTGTTAATCGCGCCGGGACATATATGGCTTCCCAGGGAGCGAGCGTGACATCCAAGATGATGCCCAAGGAAGAAACGCCAGGCAGTTGGAGAGAGAGAGGGGCCGTCTTCTCCCTTCTGAGCGCCTCTCGAGACTCCGGTTAAGTCTTCGGATCAGAGGGCGGCGGCGATGATGATTTCCTCGCTCCACGGAGGACGGTCCACGTATTTGGAGAAGCTGGACCGTTTTCCGGGAAGGGAGATGATGCCTCCCGTAGTCAGACATCCATCCGTAGGGCAGTGGCAGTCCAAAAGTACAGTCGCTGCTGCGTAATATAGGAATAAATAGCCTCTCCCTTTTTCATACAGGCACAATTCAATTTAGATCTTCCGGCTTAGGATGGCGCAGTGAAAGAGAAATCCCCTCGCAACAGGGGCTCCGTTGTCGCTTTGGCTATTTCGAGTACCGCTGCTCCCTGCCTGTTGCTGCCTTTTTTTAGCTAAGTAAATAAATAAATTATTTAAAAATTTTTTTAAGGTAACTATGACTTCATATTCTTTTTTTTACACACTTCTCTATGTGCAAAAAAAGAGAAGGGTGTTTTAGAATTCTTTTCTCGTTTGTCACCTGGGATTCCACATTGGGGGGAAAAAATACCCTGGAGGTAAGAGCTAAGCATTTTGTTGCTGAGCTGGTAACCGCCTTTACGCTGAAGTGACAACGCCGTTGGTTTCGATAGGATTTGCCCCCAGATAACAAGGCACTGGATATATAGTTCTGGATTTCTACTGTTCTGTGAGATAAGGGAAGATTTGAGGGGTTTTTTTTTGTGGGGAGGGAGATTAATTTGAGGATCTACCCACCTCTCCATGACCTGCAGTTTTACTTGGAACCACGTTCCAATCGGCGGAGGTTACCTCCGAGTAAGGTCTGCAATCCCACGCCCTTCCGTGGGAGGAAAGCCCACTGACCTGGAGGAGATTCGCTCCCGAAGGGAGGCGAAATAGATTCGGACTGAGTGCGGGCCATCGGAAGCGGCTGCTCGGGAGAGAGACATTGGCGAATCCGTCTTCCGTTGCCGCACTCAGAAGGCATCAGGACCCGAGACTCACGATCCAACGCGTGGGAGGGAAACACGCCTGAAAACTGGGGATGGGGGTGGGAGGCGATTATCTCGAAGCCAAACATGAAGCGATCAGGTTGCGAGGCTCTCCCTCCTCCCACTCTCACGCCACCCTCTCTCGCTTTTACGCGCACACACACACACACACACATCCCGGTCCGTTCCTTCAGGGTCTCCTGTGGCTTTATTCAAGCAGAAGATTCTTTTCTGAGTATTGGGAACCCTCCCTCTCCCCGAGATCTTTCTCCCCGCCTGCACCGGTTGTCCTCACTCTCTCTCGTTCCGTGCCCAGCTCGACCACGGCCAAAGCTCCCGTGTTTTCCATTCAGCCACAGCGCTGGGAGAAAATCCCTGGCGGTGGCGACTGTGACGGCCCTCCTCTTCCTCCTCCTCCTCCTCTTGGCTTCTCTTTCGCTGTTGTTGTTGTTCATGCCCACGCACACGCCTGGGTGTCGTTCCTCGCCGCCGTTCCGTTCACACAGAGACTGGCGAGAGAGCCACACGGGCGCTCACACACACGCACACACGGGCGCGCTCACACACGCGCGCATCCCGCCGGCTTCCCCTGGCCGTGCGGCGTGATGGTTGGCGAATTGCTGGTGTATTTCAAACCGCGGCGTTTTGGCTCGGGCGCAGCAGCTCCTCCCCTTGGCGGTGCTCTCTTCTGACTTGATCAAATCCTCGAACGTGAACAGTTTCACTGAAAAGCACTTTTTTTGAAAGAAAAAAAAGAGAGAGAGAGACAAAGCGAGAGAGAGAGAGAAAGGGTGAAAGAAAGAGAAAATCCACCAACAGGGAAAGAACAGGATCCAACTACTGGAGTTTTGGAGGGATTTTTGGTGCGTGCGTGCGTCTCTCTCTCTGTGTGTGCGTTTTTTAAACTGCTCACCATCTCCGAGGCTGAGAAACGGGTGGAAAGAAGAGACTCCAGGCTGCCAAATAATCATCACCATCCACCAGCCGCTCCCCTCCCTCCCTCCCTCTCTCTCTCTTTTTTTAAACACCCCCCTCCCGCCCTGCGCGCCGCTCCTCCACACTCAACTCTCTCTGCAAGGCATGGAGAGAGAGGGTCGCTGGTCCTTGGGCTGCTCCCTCGTTTGGATCGCCTCGACATGGCTTTGGCTGGGCACTTGGTCTGTTACCGACGCTGAGATAACTTGCAGGGCTTGCCTGTCTCCTTCGCCGTCCTCGCCGTCCTCTTTTCGGGTGAAGCCGCCGCTGCAGCCGCAGCAGCCGCCGCCGTCGCCGCTGGAGGTTCCTCGGGGAGTGTCGCTTGGGCCAAGAGGCGGCGGCGGTGGCGAAGACGACGACGAGGAAGAAGGGGAAATCCTGTCGGAGAAAGCCGGTGGTGGAGGATGGGGCGCTGGGGAGGCGGAAGAAGCGGCGCCCGGAGGGGAGGGAGTTGGAGCCCCGCTCGCCTCCCGAAAGGATCGAGGACGGCCGGCGGCGAGAGAGGTGGAAGGGCTGGGAACCGTGGGGGCGCACGGAGAAGCCGTCGCCTCTGGAGCTCCAGAGGGGACCGAGAAGGCGCGTCGGGACCTCAAGCCCGGCCGGGCTGCTCAAGTTCTGGGTAGGGCGAGGCGCATCCGAAGCGCCGAGGAGATGCGGCCGGTGGTGACGCCCGGAGAGGGTGGCCTGCCGGGAACGCGCTCTCGTGCGCCCAGGGCGCGGAGAAACAGCGAGGATTGGCAGCCTTTGGCCCCGGACGGTCTCGGGGCAGAAGGAGCTGGCGGCGGCCGCTGGGGCGCTTCCTTCACGGAGGGCCAGAGAGCCCCCCGAGCTCAAGGCAGAGGCTCCAGAGAGGAGGGGCGGATGGGGAAGCTGCGCGCAACGGGAGGCGGCGGCGGCGGCGGCGGCGGCGGCGGCAGCGAAGAGTTGAAATTGACCAGTACGACCTTTGCCCTCAACGGAGACTCGGCCCACAACCAAGCCATGGTGCACTGGTCCGGCTACAACAGCAGCGTAAGTCAAAAGGCCCGAAGAGGGGGAGAGGGGGTGGCAAAGCGGGCTCAACTCCCCTCACTCTCCCTCCCAGTGCTCTTTCGCCTGCGAGTTCAATGCGCTGGACAGAGAAAAGTCAGCCGCACTGGTCCTCTTTCTTCGCTTTGCCACCACTCCCCAACCAAGAAAACACAAAAGTTTTTCTTGGGCGGGAGGAGCGCAGGTCGGTTCCCACGAAGACCTCACCAAGGGTGGGTGAGCGGCTGGTGGCTGCGGACCAGGACGCCACAGAGGGAGAAAAAGAGTCTCGTGGTCTCTCTCTCTCTCTCTCTGTTTTAAAATAGGCGCTGATGGAAAGTGGAAAAGATGGAAAATGAGTTTCTGGAAGGAAAGTTGGTTCAGACGAGTGGTTTCAGTGGGCTGTTCTCTCTTTCTCTCTCTGATGAAAAGAAAAAAAAATCCCTTCCTTCTTTTTCTAGAGCGAAAATTAGGTTAGTTGCATGGCTTATAACGCAGAGATACAGTTGTCTTTCCATGTCTCCCCCCATGCACGCGGGCGGGCGGGCGGGCGCGCGCGCGCACACACACACACACACGCTTGAAAATGATTCAGTGGGTCTGCACTTGAAGTGATTAATCCTGGGCGGACGCGAAGGAGGGATACCAGCCTTCCTGTAGTTTAGCACCTGACCGTTTGATTTACTAAGAAGCGAAACACCCTTCCTTCTCTGCTAATGTGGCATGACAGAAGGGAAAGCACTATTTAGCATATATCTTCAGACGAATCAGAGACAACTAAAGGGTCCCCCCCCCATTTAGTAGATAGAAAACAGGGAGGGGAGACATCCCTGAAAGTTTGCGTATTGGAGATTTCCCCCCCCGCTTTTCTTTTTCATCTTTGGATTGAGTCTCATCAAAAGGTGGCGCCCTTGAAATCCTATTCTGAATAGCTGTGTTGGAGGATGTAGCTGTTACTACATGCAATGTGTCTGCTGGAGAGAGCAATGAAAGCGACATTGTTAGGTTAGGAACACTTAGCTACTAGCATCTTGATTCATAATGCTGTGTAGACAGCCATAGGAAGGAATTTCAGTTTTATTTTCGTCTGATGTAAGAAGCTGCTGTAAAAGATTGAAAGGAGGGAAAATTCTCTTTGGAGGTTTGGGGACAGCCTATTGGTGAAGGTGTTCTTGTTATCCTTTTCTTTATTGTTTATTTGCATGTGCTGTCAGCAGGCACAGAACAATTAGAAACTCAAAGTGGAACATGTAAACCTAAATATTCCATATCCCATCTACTGATTTTTATTATCTGTTCTTTTCCAGTTTGTAGTTGGTCAGTCCGGGCCTGACCAATCGGTGTTTATTCCTGTCTGTTTTGATAAACCACAATAATGCTGTACACATTTTTTCTACTTCATGATTTGGAAGTTTTACGTTTAGCTGATCATCATTTAGTTGGTAAACCTGGATGCATGCCATCTTTAATTTGACTAAGCTGTGGATACCAGTTTCTTCCAAGCAATTTTGAAGTGTCTTAAAAGTGTGTCATGTCTAAATGTTCAGCAGGACTTTCCTTTTCTCTTTTTAAACAACTTGGATCAATATGATGAAATCCGTTATCATTGTTTTCTTGTCTGAAGCATTCAGAGCTTAGTGTTCCACCAAAAGAGCTAATCAATGGTAAGGATTTCCTATACTCACTTTGACTGCCTGTTGCAAAATGGTTCTGACACTTTGGAAAAATAGAGGTTTTATTTTTCAAAAGGCAAGTTTGAGGAGAATCATCTTCCTTATTGTGTATGTAAAGAATCTGCTCTGTCCCGCAAGTCTGAGATCACTGGGTAATAAAACTAAGAACTCATTCAGGGTTGGCAGTCTAGCACATTGCAGTAGCATTCTGTTTTCCCTGGTGTTTCAGGTGGAAGTGTTTGGCTGCAAAGAAACAGTGTTTTGCTGATGGAAGGGACTGCTGTGGTGTTTGCATGGGAAAGGAAAATAAGCCAGCATGTTAATGAATAAGTAATATTCCTCCATGATTTCTATAATTAGTGGTCAGATACCTGGAGATTTTTCTCTTAACTCTTTTCTGGGAGAAAGCATATACTCTAGCTGATGATTAATTAGATTGATTTTTAAAAGCCACTGCTATTATGAACCTACAGGGAAAGTCCAATGTTCAGCTTTACTCTGAAACATACTGCTCTTGTGTGTTAACGGTGGGTGGGTGGGAAATGCAGTCTGAGATTAGCTGACTCTTTTATCCTTCCTGCTGTAGCTTTGCTTTTACCCAATTTGACAATGGGCTTGATTGTGGCATAAGGAGGTCAAGCAATTGGCTTAAAGGGGCACAGTGAAATAGTGATTTGGCTCAGATTAGAGCTCAAAACCATTATATATCTGACCACAAGACTTTATTACTGCCAAGTGTTATATATTTCCTGAATGCATAGGACATGCAAAGGATCAGAGAGAGAAACAGGGAATACAGAAGCTCATCTCTGCTGTGCAGTTTATGTAGTGCTCTCTGGAGCAGCCCAGAGTTTCAGTTCTGAATGTACTAGCCTGATGAACACATATGGGTTACATCTACACTTCCTCTCTGCTCATAAAAGCATAGACTTGTCAAAGCCTCTCTTTGGCTTTTGGCAGGCCTCAGAAACTGGAAAAAGTGGTGGCTGCATACATGGTTAATTTCAGTCAATGAATCTCTCCTGGGGCTTTTATATAAAAAATATGCCTTAGGAAGAAAAAAAAAAAGGAAATCATTTAAAAAACACTAATGGAGAATGCAAGCTTCAAGTAGTTGAGAGAAAAGGAACAATAAGTATAGATAGTGCAGGATAATAAAGATCAAATACAGACAAATCAAAGAAGGAACATAGCAGTTTTACTTGCTAAAAAATTATGTCACATAAGAAGACATATGAAAACTAAACTGTAGGTTTGGAAGTTGTGGTCAGGGCCAAGGATGGAATTTATGTGCATGGCTATTTGTGTGTAACTATATGTATCCAGTAAAATGAATTCAGGTAAATTAGGTTTCTTCCCATCCCAGTTTCCTTTCTGTATATGAAAAGAGATTACTGTTCACTGTGGGAGGCTATGGAGAACAATCCACTCCTGCTTATAACTTCAGGCTTTGCATCCATGAGATACAGCTTCAGCAGGATACTTTTGCAATGTGTTGGAGTTTTGTGCATACAAGTCTCTCTCTCTCTCTCCCCCCTCCCTCCCTCTGTATGTATGTATATATATAAACAAACAAACTGAGTGAGGCTTTGGAGAGAAGACACACAGGTTGTAAAAAGAGGGAAGTTTATATCATATATATAGAATGGTTGTGTCTGCCTCTTCTGGTATATTCATACTGTTGGCTCTCTGTCTCTTTTTTTGACTACTTAGGTGGAAGCAAAAAAGATCCAGGGATTTTTATCTCCTTTTAGATCTTTCTGAGTCCTTTTCACACTCCTGGAACATTGGCTTTTACATCTCTCTCCCTCTTCCTTTAAATAGGTTCCTTTTACTCATCAACAATCAAATGTCTTCTCCTGGACATTTATCTAGTGGTGGCTGGTGGTTCTAGTGTCAGTGGGGTGTTGAATCTTCTCTGGAGTTTAGTTTGAACTATAGAGGAATTATCCAAGATAATAGGAATAGAGTTCAGCACTGTAGACAGCTCCTTTTATGTTTGGACTACACATGGAATGGTTGAAATCAACATGTAGCTTATTACAAAAATCCAAAAGACATATACCTGAGCATCAGTCAAACAGGGCTGGCAACCTTTTATTAATTCTGTAGAGAAGATGCTAGGGAAGGAGGATCCTAATGCCAAATAAGGAGAGGGGGGGTGATAGACACAAACGTCCAGATATAAAGGTGCTGAAAGGAAAAGGTCATGGCTTTCCTGGAAGTCAGAGGAATGAAAAGCAGGCCCTGAAAAGGGAGTCAAAGAACAAATATTACTTGTTCGTAGATGGAAAGGTAGAGGGACCTTCTTCAGAGCGGAGCTTTGGGATCAGGGATTAATTTGGTGCCAAGCTTTGAAAGCTCTGATTACAGTGAAGAACTGGAGGCAAGTTTGCCTTAAGAATGGAATGGTAGGAGGGTCGGTGTGTGGGGCAGGCAGAGTGCAATGGGGGACCTGAGGCCACATGTTTGCTTGGATTCTTACCTGAAAATGAATCTGAAGATGCAGGCAGGGAAAGATAAGACGAGTGGGAGGAGCAAAACTAACTACAGCTAGAAGACTGAGCCCAAATGAAAACTTTGCCTGCAAAACAGCTGTATAGGCATATCTCAGTTAACAAAGCTTAGAATCTCATTTTTTCAAAACATGGTCTCTCTACAGCAGTCCATTTGAGCTCCCAGCCTCTTTTCTTGCCTGTTGTCTAGCTGGAAAGTTTTATTCTTTATCAGCATTGTTGCTGGAGGGATGGTGAAAGAGAGGTGGGGAAAGACAGACTTACATTATTGGTTGCTGCAGCCAGTTTGCAATAAACAGTGCAATAAAGCTTGATTCAGGAAGGAATGGGATTTTGAGGCCTTTCCGCACTACACTGTTATAGTGCTATTATTTCACTTTCAACATCTTGAGGAATTCTGGGACTAAAGAGACTAAAGAGCTCTTTGGCTGAGAATTCTAAATGCACCTCTCTAAACTGCAAACCCCAGCATTCCGTAGGATGTTGAAAGTGGAATGATAGCACTATAACAGTGTAGTGCAGAAAGGCCCTTGCTCTAAATGATCCCACTGTGTGTATGCTTATGTACAATGGGCAAAGTAAACAGCTGTCTCCAGAATCACTGACTGACTGTGTGTGATTAACAAAACAGAAAGAAAAGGGGAGAGCATAGATTTATGAGTTTCACCACCGATATGGAAATCATAAGAAAAGCGGAAGCTGTTGAAAGAAGAAAAAAAAAACCTAGGATGCATTTTAGAAGAAGCATTTAGGTGGTGTGTAGAAGATTCAAAACATTTTTGTTTAGTCATGCAAGGCTTTCCTGACCTGATTGGTTAATTTCTCTTGTGTATAAGGTTAGTTTTGTATGAAAAATTTGCTGAAACCCATTGAACTGTTCTTCCTTTTTGTGGTGTAGGAACCTATCCCTATTCTTTCCATGTTATTTCTATCTCTGACACCAAAGTTTCTGTTAAAGAAGTAAAGCACTGGAACACATCTACTTTGTTAACTGTTGGATATCTGTATTCTGATAACATAATGGCTGTTGCTATTCCTATTTCCATTTTAAAGATGCCTGGGCTACATTTCACCTGCTAGTTGGCCTAAAGTTTTGGCACCAAATCTTTGGCCCACAGGATAGTGGTAGCCCACTTATTTAGAAGCTTGTTTTCTTCTCTGTGCCATCAATGAATAGATAAGAGTGTTGGCATTGTAGAATGAACTTGCTTTAAGCCAGTGTTGTATTTTTACACCTCAGGTATTTCACATTTGCCTCAACCAAGACAGACTTGTGTTCCCTTATCCCCCTATTAAACAGTCATAGACGCTAACATCCTAAGGTGCCAGTGCAGTTATTTCATTAACTTGGATGAGGGTGTTTTATGACTTTTTAAATAGTTCATTGCTGTGCATTACTACTGGGCTCTTTGATTATAGAAGTAACCTTTGATTGAAAAGAAAAATACAAATAATTGTAGGGAGCAGCAATACTCGGTGCAACTGAGATTCAGACCTTCATCAATCTCTCTGCCTTCTACACAGAACAGTGGAGGGTTATCTGTCAGCCTCTGCATATTGTTGGACTGCAGGTGCTAGCATTCTTCACCATTGACAATGCTTGTCAGGGCTAATGAGAGTTGCAGTCCAGCAACAGCTGAAGGGTTGTCCCAGCACAGATCATACAGATGTCTACAGGTGGGATGGCAAAAACATATGCTCCCAGACCTGACAATAGTTTTAGTGATCCTCGGGGCAATACAAGAAATATACATTTGAAGCTTTGTTCTTGAAAATTTCTATATGTGTGGTACAAATTATTTATGGGAGGCATAGGCACAGAATATATTTATGTGGGAGGGAACTTGGCAAATGTGGAGATGGCAAGAACTCTTTCGTTTGCAAAGCAAACAAACCCAAACAACCTACTGCTTTGTTTTAACAATGTTTTCTTCTAGGTTGTCAAAGTGGATCAGAAAAGCCTTCTCCTGTTCTTCTGTGCCTCAGCCCACATTTTCTTGCACGCAGCAGAGGGTTCCACACATGCATATATTAAATAAGCAGAAGTGCGTGGGGCTGGGCTAGGCCTGAAGGTACAGATCAGAATGAACTTTCTCTTACCTGGCACCCAGTAGATATGTTGTTTTACAACTGCCATTGTCACTAGCCAGAATAATGCTGGCTGGGGATGATGAGGGTTGTTGCCTAACACATCTGATGGGCTGCAGGTAAGGAGAAGGGTCATGCACAGGGTATGTTTCTAAATCTAGGGAAGTAATAGTCCCCCTATATACTGTGCTAGTCAGGCCTCATCTGGAGTACTGTGATCAGTTCTGTGCACCTCATCTTAAGAAGGAAATAGACAAGTCATAGCAGGTTCAGCAAAGAGCAACAACGAAGATAAGAAGTATTGAGAACAAAACATGTGAAGAAAGCTTGAATGAGTTGAGCATGTTCAGCCTTGTGAAGAGAAGACTGAGATTGCACTCTTTAAATTTCTAAAAGGCTGTCACAGACTGGAGGGTGAAGATTTGTTCTCTGCTGCCCCAGAGAGTAGGACCAGGTGTAATGGTTTTAAGTCACAGGAGTGTAGATTTTGACTGCATGTTAGAAGGAACTTCTTGACAGTAATAGCATTCAGTGGAACCAATTGCCTAGAGAGGTGGTGGGTTCTCTTGTTTTGGACATCTGCAAAAAGAGACTGGACCCCTACTCGCTGGGGCTGTTATAGCTGAAGTTCCTACATAGAGCAGGGGTTGAACTTGATGGCCTGTTCCAGTTCCATGATTCTGTTTTTAGATCCTTTTATGTAGTGGGATCTACAGCCTGGAATCTTCTACCAAGTGAGATCTGTCAATCCCTGACATGTTATTTTGGGAGGGTGGCAGAAAGGTTGCTTTCTTCCCATATTTATTTTTTTTTTTAATTTCTTTGGTGGCCTGGTATGATAACAGGGATAGCTTGTGGCTGGTGTTTTTAGGAGTGCTGTCTGCTGTATCTGTTTTTAAATATTCCATGGCCTTTTGTTTCTTAAGCTACCTTAAAGCCATCTCTTGGGAGGATATAATGTGGGATATAAGTTTTTTTTAAAAAAATACAAATATTTAGAAAAAAGCTCCAGATGGAAAAGAAAAGAACTATTATTATAAACGTGCTGAGTTTGAAGCAGGCTGAGAATTCATATCTTTTGCCTTGGGAGTCATTCTACCTAATCACAGTTGAATGGGATCTGAGTTTGATTACTCAGAAGGGAACAAAAATGCTTTGCACAGTATTAACAACTTTTTACAGGGCAAATGGAAAGTATGCTGTATTACAAAGAGCTTGGAAAAGTGGCTTTTTTGGATGATAATTCCCAGTGTACCCCAGCCAGTATAGTCATGCAAATTCCAGGGGCCTGGGTAATCATTCCTGGTGTTTTCCACTTCAGTAGAGTGGAAAATATGCTTTAATTTGCTTTTTAAAGGGACCATCCAAGGTGCCGAATCCTATACCCCAAATAGTTTCAGCATCTCGCACAACACCTTTACAGTTCAGACTAAAATCCAGAGCACATTCATTGCCTCTCCGATATAGAAGCCACGAGTTGCCACCAAGTTCAGAAGTCCAAAAAAGGTTACTTTCCCAAGCGGTGACTAATGTTTTGCAACTATAAATTGGCCATACATAATGTACACAGCTGGATCTATACAATGTAGCCTAAGTCACCTAGGTTGTATGAATGTTCAGCATCTTAATCATTATCCCATAGAGAACGTCAAGGAAACTAGATTTGCATATTGGTCAGGTGGTTGGATAAGGCCCAAGTTCAAAACCCTCCTCAGCTGCAAAGCTTATGGGAACTGCTTGAGCCTGTCACTGTCTCTCAGCCTAATTTATCTCACAGGGTTGTTGTGAGGTAAGCATGTGTGTTGGAAAAACTATGTGTGCCACTCAAGGTGCTTGAAGGGTGGGACAAAAGATGAAGAAATGAGCAGATATTACCTATCTGTGGGCCATCTTTGCTGGAAGGGAACAGGATTCTCTGTGTTACAGTGGTTCTGCTTCTATCTTCAAGTCCAGTTCCAGGGACTAGCATTGGGGGATTCCTGTTCAGCCCTGTAGTCACAGAGTTCCATCCACTCCCCTGTGCTATTCAGTGGCTATATGAAGCTGCTGTCATTAGAAGTTTAGAATTTTGGTGCCATCACCAAAATAGTATGATGGTAACACTCAGCTCTACTACTTTGTGTTGGGAGTTGACTGGAGCTATACAGGTCAGTGCCTGGATATTGTAATGAGCTGGCTGAGAGCCAATAAAGTGAAGCTGAAACCTGAGAAGATGGAGGCTGTGAAGACTGTTAGCTCCCAAGCCCATAATTTGAGTAACTGCCCTGCCCTGGAGGGAGGGAGTACCTCCGGTTCTAACTCCATCACTGGAGACTCAAGTGAACTCTGATTCTTTGACTGTTATCTGCCAGCTATGACCCTTTCTGGAGAGGGATTACCACAGAAGCTCATGCATTGATAACTTGCCTGAATAGACTACTGCAATGTACTTTTGAGTGGGATGACCCTTCAAAATGACTTGGAAGCTGTAAGCTACTGCAACACAGAGCTGCTAAAGTGCTGATGGGAATATCTGATAAGAACCATATGACCTTGGTTTTAAAGGAAATGTACTGGCTGGCAATGTGCTTCTGGGCTGAACTCAAGGTGATATTTCCTACACAACTTGGAACTTTGATACCTGAAGGACTGACTCTCTTTATATATGCCAGTTCAAGGACTGAGGCCTGCTGGAGAGGCCCCCTATGATGTCCCAGCAGTGGAAGTAATACCCTATGGAAAGATGTTAGAAAGGACTTTCTCTGCTGTGGGGTACCATATGTGGAACATGCTCCAGTTGGAGGCTTAATGGGGGTTGACACTCTCTTAATTCTGGTGCCAAGTTAAAACATAGCTTTTTATTAAAGACTTTGTAGGATAAAGATTTATCTAAATCTATACACGTGCATGGTTTCAGACTATTTCAACTGCTTTTAAATTGTTAAATTGTTTAATATGCTTTTAGATATACTTAAATTATATTTTTACGTTGGTTAAACTAATTTTATTGCATGCTGCCCTGAGATTTTATGATACAAGGTGAGCTTTAAAAAATTTAAATAGATTATTAAATGCGGCCACAATGATGCAGTAGCAGTTCCTGCAATTGTTGTAAATGAGCGTCGGTCACCATGGCAGTGGTTGCCAAATTTCTTTAGCTGTTCCTGTTCACTTATTATATTCTCTGTGGCCAGAATCCTCTATCACTGCATACATTATGTAACTTTACATACACTTAGCTATGTAGTATGGGTGCAAAGTATCCCTGTTACTGAACTGCAAAGATGCATGACAGGATATGGGCAAGCGTCTCCTGATGCACATTGGCAGTCCTTAGCTGGTGTCCCAGTGCACAACAGAACTCATGCACAGTGGGACAGACACATAACAGGACACTGGCCCAATGCACATTTGGCCACTTTTCTGGCTCCCCTGTGTAATAATACAACAGAAGCCCTTTACTGGATACAGACATTACAAAACTGCCCAATCTGAATTCCCATGGGCATAGGTCCTCTTATGAAGATGTAACTTTGCAACACGTTTCCAGCCTATGTGATTGTGAACATATGCTGGAGCTTGAAAAAGTTCCTTATTCAACTGCATCAATCAGAATCCAGGCTGTCTGTGCTAGATGGTGGCTTCTGAAGATTATAGTGCAAAGAAAAAAAGAAAAAAAAACTTGCATGTCCCTACTGTTTCATCTAAGTTGTGTTGAGCACATTTCCATCATGTGGATTAGTCTAGATGTCCATACAGAGCCAGTGTTGGATAGACGTTATGTACAGTATTGTGCTGGGATTTGGGAAATGCAGGCTTCATTCTCTGCTGAGCCATGAAATTCCCTTGGTGAGACTGAGACAGTTAGCTGCTCTTTCCCAGACTGACTTATCTTGCATGGTGGTTCTAAGGATAACAGGGACAGAAGAAGGCTATGTATTCCACCTTGAGTGCACTGGAAGAAAAGCAAGATATAAAATGTAAACAAAACAAAACAAAAACAACACAAGGACTGACCACCTACAGAGATTAGGTGAGTATACAGGTGATCTCAGAGATCCTGGATTGGGAGATGTACTGTAAAGATCAGCACAGGTGAAACTGCAACAACTCTTCCCCCCTCACCCACCCCCACCTTTTAACTACAGCAGTCACTTAACCAACACGGCCCAATGGCTGGTGGAGAGTGGAGGACAGTAGTGGAGAAGCATCTGCCTATGTTCCTAAAGGCTGATGCACAGTGACAGGCATCTTCTAGCAACCTCTCAGAGGTCCTTCTAAAGTCCCAGAGGATGATGTCATTGCTCTGCATCCAGCTATAGGCACATAGCTGGATGCTTCTTTGCCCTTCCTCACCAGTCAATAAATGGCCATGAGGGCCTTTAATGGGTAGGTTTATGGGGGGCAATTTGGTCATTGCACAGTTGGTAGGGAATTCCAATCTCCAGAGGTTCCAAAAAAGTGAAGTTACAGAAGTGTTAAGTTATGCCTCCATAAATAACTACTAACATGCCAAGCAGCGATTCATCTCAAGTACATAAACAGGGAGATAACATTAATGAACAAGGAAGACAGACTGATTGGTTCATATAAAGCAGAAGCAGGATTTGTACAGTCTCTGGTCTATTTGTGTACTGCCCCAAAACCTGCCTCCAGCTGCCATTGAGAGCCCCCTAATGAAAGAGTTAACATTTTAGTCAGAAGCCACACATCCATTTGTAGAAATGATCCTGTGGATGTGTAGCCATGCCCTGTACTCTGCAAGGGCTTTTGTGTATTGGTTAACTTTCATTTGTCTAGTACTGTTTAAGGCACTGGGCTTCATGTAAGCTAGAATGGGAATTGCATGATCCTCCAGATTTTTCTCAGTTACTTCTCTAGTACTCCTTCACATTAGCTATTCTGAGAAAGGCTGATGGGAACTGCAGTTCAAGAACATTTGGAGGGCTGTGTGATTCCTACATTTGATCTGAACAGATCATTATTTGCTTAGAATTTGGTGGTGCCTGTCAAGGAATTTGAGAACTCTTTGCCCATGATGGGTTGTTCAGGATTTTTTTTTCAGAGCAGGAGCCATGACAGGGAAGAATCATGCAGCCCTTTGGATGTTGCTGGACTGCAAGTGTCGGTATTCTTCATCTTTGGCTGTGGTGGCTAAGACTGCTAGAAGTTACAATCCACCACCTGGAAGATGGCCTAATACCCACTCCTGAACTGTGGCATCATCTGCCAAAGCACCAGGATAACTTGTCAGAGAGCTGCTCTGAAGACTACGTAAAGTGATAATGAGGTCTTCGAATTCTACTGTTGTTTGTAACAGATTGATACTAAGGAAGTCACAGAAAGAGGAAATAATGAAACAGATTTGAATGTGTTTTTCCTTTTCTTTGGTGGAATCCCTACTTCACCACTAGAGTTCAATTAGTCATCTTGTGTGTGTGTGTGTGTGAGATCATTTGCATTTTTCATTGAAAGTGACTGGATACATTTCAGATGCTGGATCATAGAATCATAGAATCATAGAAATTCAGAGTTGGAAGAGACCACACAGGCCATCCAGTCCAACCCCCTGCCATGCAGGAACACCCTCAAATCAATCCCGACAGATGGCCATCAAGCCTCTGCTTAAAAACCTCCAAGGAAGGAGACTCCACTACACTCCGAGGCAGCAGATTCCACTGCCGGACAGCCCTGACTGTCAGGAAGTTCTTCCTGAGGTTCAGGTGGAATCTCCTTTCCTGCAGCTTGAATCCATTGCTCCTTGTCCTGGTCTGTGGAGCAGCAGAAAACAAGTCCCCTCCTTCCTCTACGTGGCATCCCTTCAAATATTTAAACATGGCTATCATGTCCCCTCTTAACCTCCTCTTCTGCAGACTAAACATACCCAGCTCTCTAAGTCTATCCTCATAGGGCATGGCTTCCAGGCCTCTCACCATTTTGGTCGCCCTCCTCTGGACTTGCTCCAGCTTGTCAATATCCTTCTTGAATTGGGGTGCCCAGAACTGGACACAGTATTCAAGATGGGGTCTAACCAAAGCAGAGTAGAGTGGTACCAGTACCTCCCTCGATCTAGACACCATACTCCTATTGATGCAGCCAAGAATTGCATTGGCTTTCTTGGCTGCCGCATCACACTGCTGACTCATGTTCAGCTTGTGGTCTATGAAGACTCCTAGATCCCTTTCACACATACTGCTATCCAGCCACGTGTCCCCCATCCTATATTTGTGGATTCCATTATTTCTGCCTAAGTGTAGGACCTTACATTTCTCTCTGTTGAATTTCATTTTGTTCGCCCTGGCCCAGCTCTCCAATCTATCCAGGTCATTTTGAATTTTGATCCTGTCCTCTGGCGTATTAGCAACCCCTCCCAATTTGGTGTCATCTGCAAATTTGATCAGCATGCCCTCTATTCCTTCATCCAAGTCGTTGATAAAAATATTGAACAGCACTGGGCCTAGGATTGTCTCTTGTTAACACTCATGGTGTTTCAGTGGAGAATTTCAACGGAGTTTATTTCTAGGTGGCTATGCCTAGGATTGCAATCATGCCCTACAAATTTAAATATGAGATTATATTAGTGGTTTGTTTGCTTGTTTGTTTGGATGTTGGTATTATGTGATGTGTTTTGTAACCAGAGCTTTAGTTCCTTTGAGAATAGGTAACAGGAAAAAAACAAACCAAGATATAAATATGGATAAATGTAGATTATGGATTCTTTTCAGGAACACAGCTATGGGTGGTTTAAAAGTAGCACTACCTTCTGCACCTGATATGACGTGTTGAAATCTTAGGCACACTTAATTAGAGGAAAGCCCAAGGGAAAACTAATGGATTCTCCTGTGTAAACAGTAATGAGGACCTATTAGCCAATAGCTCTGAATTTCTGGGTTTCAGAAAATGCCATGAGGTCAGCTTTTCTGTGCAAGAGGTGAGCTGTTGTGGTTTCAGCAACAATGTGGTTAGATTTTGTTTTTTCTGTTCTGTTAATTATACATTGTAAGAAATTATATACAGACAATTATCTATGACAATGAGTAATTAAGGATATACATGCACCCAGAGGTGTTTGTAAGAAATCTAAACTATAATTGATTGTTCTTTTTTCCTTGTTCATCTGATACCTTTTGCTCAAAGAACTGGAAATGTCTTTATTGAACAAAAAAGTGGGGAAGCACACATTTCTCTTCCTCTTCATTCTTAGCGGTAATTATTAGGACTGCCGTTGGCAGTGTTCTGATGAGATCGCTAGGCTGCTAATGTACAAATTGTCAATCAAATGCTGTTATTTACCTCACACACCTTTGCAATTTGCAGGTTGGGAGCCTGATAGGGTCTAATATCTGGTGAGTATTTTTTTTTTTTTAATTAAGGCACCAACACTGTAGGATGTGGCAAAGAGATTTTTTTTTCTTTTAATGAACTAGCTCTGCAGAGAGAGACTCTTGCCTGTGGTAGAGATGAGGAAATTTCATCACTGTGCTCATTTACAGTGCAGACCTATTCATAGCTACTCAGAAGTAAGTTCAGTGGGGTTTACTCCCAGGTAAGTGAGTATAGGACTCTGGCCTTTTAAGTTCCATGCTGAAGAATGTCTGCTGTAACACCAGGTAGGAAGATATTCAGTAGGATTAATAACTATGCTTTTGGAGAAATAGAGTTCCCTTATCCTCACATAATGTTGACCATGTGGTTAGTGCAGACACCATTTCAAAGAATCGTCAGTGTCTGTTACAATTTCGTTATGTGTTCATTTTCCATGTGTTGCTTGCTTTGGGGTTTAATAGCAGGAACATGTTAGAAGTACCAAATAATGACATTTGCTAATATGTTACATTAGCTACTTAGTTACTTCTGTGAGTAAACACCACTGGGAATAAACTCCACCAAACATACTTCTGAGTAGCTGTGTCTAGATCTGCACTGTAAATGAGTAGTATTGTCTCCTGACCTGACTTCCTTCCAGCCCACCTCAGGAGAGAGCAGTCTGATTGGGTGAAAGGGGTTTATTCAGCTGCTGATTGAAGTGCAACAAGGACGACATTTCCAAGTCATTTGGGTAGCAAGTGAGGCTGTGACCAGGACTTGCAATAGGGGTACTGCTTTTGATTGTTGCAGCCTCACTTGCTGGTGGGAAAAAGGTTGGAAATGCATCTTCCCTGCATCCTGATGAGCAGCTGAATGGATTTCCTTCATCCACTTTGGCTTCTGGCTCTTAAGGTGGGCTGGAAGCAGTATTTACATAGTTTTCCATGGAGACTATGCAGGCCATTTCCGCGTTACACTCTTATAGTGTGATTATTCCACTTTCAACATCCTATGGAATCCTGGGGTTTGCAGTTTCAGGAGGGGCCAGCTGGCCCCTCCCAAAACTGCAAACCCCAGGATTCCATAGGATGTTGAAAGTGGAATAATTGCGCTATAAGAGTGTAGTGTTGAAATGGCTGTAGTTTTACTGAATATGGAGCAGTTATGGATTCGTAACTCTAGGTTACAAATCTGTAACTGCAATACTGAATGCCAGCCAACACTTGTTACGTGTTACTTTTTATATAGTGAGGACATAATGATAGTCCTTTTGTAAACTAACATGTCAACTGGTAACACTGTTAGTCACTCTTGTTATAGTTAAGGTTCCCATTTTACTTTTTCTCATTGCTGTTGGGATAATTAGTGCTTTGGGAGCATTTTCAGGGATTTTTTTTGGTCTTAGCCCTTTATTGGACGGTTATTATTTTTTTAATCCAAAACCTAAAATGTTGGATGAGTAACACACTGAATTGCAAGTGCCTCCAGGAAAATATTAAGGATGATGTGTTACTGGGCTGGGTTGTCTTGCAATGAGTTACATAGCAAGTGAACTTTTCAAAAAGTAAGATAACCTCTCAAGCTGACTATGACAGGCATTTTGTGGAGGATAGGGAGTTGAAGCCTTTATTAGGCTTGGGTCTTTCTCTTAAACATAGTTTCCCCAATTTAACTCAAGTAAGCCCCTTTAAAGCCAATTGAAATCAAGGTGCTTAAGATCTCCCTTTGTATTGGTCTCTGGCCAGCATGCTAGGTGAATTAAAATCCCCTAAATACCTTTGAAATTCAACAGGGGAACTGAAGGCATGTGTGCACACATATAAATACTTTAAAGGCATCAGGTCCTGTCTGATCTTGGAAGGTAAGCAAGGTCAGCTCTGGTTAGTACTTGGATGGGAGACTGCCAATGACTACCTGGTGCTGTAGGCTGTACTTCAAAGGAAACAACTGTCAAAACCACCTCTGCGTATTCCTTGCCTAAGAAAACCCATGTAGTCATCATAAGTCAACAGGCAACTTGAACGCATGTGTGCCTGCACATGCATATACACACTATTTCATATTGAGAGAGCGAGCAGAATTTAGACCCTTTTGTATACTGTGTTCCTCTCTTAGATGCCCCTCTTAGGGGCTTGAATGCATCAGAAAGGCTGAGAGAGACGTAACAGCAATACTATCAGGATTGAGTCACCCAAAGTGGAATGCTTAAGGCAAAATGCCCTAATATTAGTATAATGTTATACTTTCAAACATGATCACTTGCCAACATAGTCACTCCTTTGTGATTAACTGGAAAATCCATGATGAATATTCTCTATTGCATTCCGAAAGTCACAGGAAAGCTCGAGGTTTCAACTGAAAGACCATATTGTCTCATATAAACTTTCCCAGGCCTTGAAGACCTTCATCTTGATCCTGTCACATTTGGAAACATGTTTGGTGGGGGTGCAAGAAAAATCTTTCTTATTAGCTACCCCTAGGCTCTGGAACTCTCTGTCATGTAAAGCTAGGCTGGACTTCTCCTGTTGTCTTTCTACTGGAGAGTAAAGGCAGTCCTTTGGCAAATAAAATGGGTGTTGTGGGAGAAATTTCTTTCACTGATACGCTTTAAATCTGTGTGTTTTAGTCTCTGTTTTACTTAATTTCATCATTTTCAGCCATTTCGCATGTAGCACTTTGAGAGAAAGGTGGGATATAAAGAAATAAACTCTACAGGCAATTACATTATATCCACCAAAAAGGAATATGCTCCAGCCAAGAAGCAAGATGAAACAATGTGGAACTGCAGCTTTCTTGTTTCCCAGTCCTGCTGCAGCCCTCTGTAGTTCCAAAAGTTGTTCCAAGTTTTTAGGAGGTATGGTGGTTGGTGGGGGATTGATGATTGTAAAATCCTGACTGATAACTCTACTTACCATCTATAAAGCCTCCTTGGAACCTATCACTCTGCATCCATGGCTAGAGAATTAGCAGCACCCAAGGGAGAACTGGAGTTTGGGAGGCACACTGTAGAAGGCGTTTGCACCTAGCAGTTAGGGAGGAAAAAGTAATAAAGGCAGCACAAGTAGTACTTTCTCAGTTTGACTTCCTATCTCATAATAGGACAATGTCAGCATTCACCAGACTGTTAAATTCCATTACATCTAGGCCTGCAAAGATGAGGAGGCAAGCCATGAAGGCTGAGCCACAGGTGAAGGTAAGTTCATGCCTCAGGGTATGACTTGCCTCCTTTTAAAATGTATTTTAAGCATATATGTACTGACCATCACAAATACACGGAGAATTTGACCTCTGACAATGAAGGTCCTTTTTACAAAATATTTTTATATCCCTTTTCCTCTTTATCCTCTGTCTAGCTGGACTTTTTGCAGCATCAGTATTGGGAGGAGGATGAAGAAAGGCTAAAGAAACACAGATGATCAGTAGCAGGTTGCAGCAACATGTTTGCAGTAAACAATGCAATAAACAAAGCTTGGTAAAGAATGGGATCCTCCTGTAGCCAATCCCACGGTAACTGTGTGTGCCTGCCTACAAGAGGCAAGGTAAGGAGAAGCTGTCTCCAGAATCCCTTACTGAGCATACATGAACTCCAAAACAGAGAGAAGAAGGGAGAGTAGATAAGTCTGCCTCATACGCTACTCCCTGAATGTTAAAAAAAAAAAAAGCATAGATCTGTAAGGCAATTTCCACACTACATTGTTATAGTACTATTATTCCACTTTCAACATCCTGTGGAATTCTGGGGTTTGTAGTTTACTGGGGCCAAAGAGCTCTCTGGCTGAGAATTCTAAATGCCCCTCCCTAAACTGCAAACCCCAGGATTCCATAGGATGTTGAAAGTGGAATCATAGAATCATAGAAATGTAGAGTTGGAAGAGAACACACAGGCCATCCAGTCCAACCCCCTGCCATGCAGGAACACCCTCAAAGCACTCCCGACAGATGGCCATCCAGCCTCTACTCAAAAGCCTCCAAAGAAGGAGAATCCACTACACTCGAAGGCAGCATATTCCACTGCTGGACAGCCCTGACTGTCAGGAAGCTCTTCCTGAGGTTCAGGTAGAATCTCCTTTCCTACAGCTTGAATCCATTCCTCCTTGTCCTAGTCTCTGGAGCAGCAGAAAACAAGCCCTCTCCTTCTTCTACATGGCATCCCTTCAAATATTTAAACATGGCTATAATAATAGCACTACAACAGTGTAATGAGGAAGTGGCCTAGGCTTAGCAACCAAAATGGGAATCACAAACAAAACAGAGACTTTAAAAAAAAGTCATCTGGATGCATTTTTGAAGAAGCTGTCAAGTGACCTCTGGAATGTTCAAAATGCTTTTGTTTGCTTATGCGAGGCATATTTGACCTGGTTGCTTCATTTCACATGTAGGTACTGTTGGTATTGAACATGAGCTGCTTTTCTGTTTTGTAGTGCAGGAACCTGTCATTATTCTTTCCATGATATTTCTTCCTCTGGTACCAAAGTTTCTGTTAGAGATGTTAAGATCTTTAAGCCCAGGAACACGTCGACTTCATTAACCAAGATATACCTGCATTTATCCCAGGGTCTTTCACGAAGCAAATGAAATCAATTGCACCAATAAAATACTCAATAAAACAGACACTACAATTAAACAACAGTCAGTTCAGGAAATGAGAGTGTGAAGCTTCATTTCAAGCATTTAAAATAATTTTTCCTTCCAGTGCTTAATACAATTCCCTAAAATGCCCAAGAAACAAAAAACACCTTAACTCTAAAATGCCCAAGAAATGAAAAATGTCTTAATAAAGAGAATAGCAGGTGCACTTCTACCTTTTGGTCATCACTGAGGAAGGAGTCTATGTAATCTCTGCAGTGTGATGGTGCACAATGGAAGGTCTTAGCCTATGGGCAAGTGAATATGGGAGAAGGTGGTCCTTAAAGTATGCTGGACCCTAAAACTATGAAGGGGTTTCAAGCTTAAAGTTAACCCTTTCAGTGAAGCTCTGAAGCAAACCACTGGCCAATATAGATCACTGGCATCTCAGTGGGATTTTGAAGCTTCTCTTTAAAAGTCTCTGGGTTGACCTTGCAAGTATTCTTGCAAGTTGTCTAGTCATGATGACATGTGCTGCTGGAGGTGTGCCTTGTGCTTTTGGTGTCCTGATCAGTGTCTTCCTTGTGTGATGAACATGAATGTGTTGGCTGTAAGCAGAATCATAATTTGTGAGTAAAACATGATTTGCTTGTGAGTAGTTGTCACTGTTGCTATGCTAGCTGTTAGACCTGATGACTTAGCTTCCTGAGAATGCATGGGATCATGATTATGCTCTACTGCCATTAATTCTCATATAGGAACTTGTTGAAGTAATGGGATCATAGGATTAGCTTGTACATCTGCTTTCTTGTATTATGGCTGCTGCCTTAAGCCAATGTGGGCCTGGTTTATCCTCTCCTTTTTATCTCCTCCTTTTAATGGAAAACTTGAAAATGTTTTAAGGAGGACTGTCACATCTTGGTTCTCTGCCACCTCTTGTCTTGATGCCATCAGAACAGTAGCACCCTTTCTCCGTCTGCATCAAGGTCCCTAAAGTAGTTACATTTAAAGCATTTCCTGTCATTTCCTTTGCTTCTGTCACCTTTCTTTTTATTCCCCTCTTTCTTACCACAGAAACTCATGTGCAACCCACCCCCTCACTTTCCCACTCTAGTTTTCGCGCCTTCTCCTGTGCTGCTTCTGAAGTTTTCGAATTGCCTCCCCTCTCTTTCAAACTTCTTTCCTCTCTTCAGTTATGTTTCTATTTGAGCCTCTGCGAAAACTCTTCTGAATCATATTACCTTGCCTTTTTTGCATCATGCTTGCATCAGATTATTTCGCTCCACCACTCTAACTAACCATGTTAATCCCTTACTTCTCTCCCCTTCCCTGACCTCAGCAGCTGTCTTGTCTGTGAATCTGACATAGACTGTGAATGATACATCTGTGAAATCATGTTTATTTTGATGACAGTGTCTGGCAAATTATTGGTGCCCAATGATCCAAATACCGCTCACAAGATGTGCAGCTAAGTTTGCACAGGCTGTTTGAACCAGCTGTTCCTCTGGGGTATATCTCAGGATTCCAAGATGGAATTGCCAGGCTGCAACCAGTGTGTTTAAACTATCCACAACATCAGTAGATAAAAGGGCCTTGGCTTTTTCTGTGCATTTCCCCCAAGTCTTTTGAGTGTTCTCTTCCCCTACCCTCTGTAGCAAATAGGACTCCAGCTGTGCCTTACAGTAAGTGGGGAAAGAAACAGACAAATCGATAGAGGGGGATATGCCATTGATGCTATGCCAGCTGAGATTTAGACTTTCAGTGGTTTTCTCCACCCAATGAGGTAAGGGAGATTGCTAAAAGAGAGAAGGCCATTGCAGTGGTAGCCCTCATATGCCCTCCCCAGAGAGGCTCAGCTGGTGCCTATTTCATGATCTCTGATAGTGCCAAGTAAATATCTTTTTATTCTTCCAGACATTTTGAGAATTGTATCTAGTGCTTTCAGGGTGCAGTTGGAAGCAATTTTGGGTGGAGTCAGCATTAGTAGAAATGTACTGACTCCAACATAAAACTTATTATAACAATATATGGTAAAGAAGTCATTTTATATTTATATTTTATACTAAAATAAATAATTTTTCTGTTCTTTCATTCTAAGAAGGTTGAAGATTCATGTGGTGTTGATGGAATGTTTTATGCTACCATTTCAATAAGGTAAATGTATTGTTACTGATTAATATACACTTGTCATTTATGTCGGAGCTGGAGTCGAAGATCTGACGTATTGGCTCCACAGCCCAGCTTTTATGTCTTAGTGCTTATCCGGTTTGCTGCTGATTTTACTTTGATTTTGTGCACTTCAGTGTTTTAGTTATGAGTTGCTTTGACTTACTGTTTGTATTTAAGGCTAGGGTCTTCCTGTGTGACTCCTCTTCTACAACTGCTTTGAATTGTTTAGCATTTGTGCAGCACAAGCAGATGTCCCCTGGTCCCTGTGCCGATTGTCAAACAGGAAGTATTACGCAGAGGTGCTCCAGTATTACTATATCAGTGGCCTTTTCACTCCATTCCATTCAACTGGCTTTCAGTCTATAGTTTTAATGTACTAGATAACTCTTAGAGAACTTTGGTTTTAGGGTAGTCTAACATTGAAATAAAGTAAACATGTACATATATATCTATGCAAACATGGCATTTTTGTTGTTCTTGTTGTGTGCCTTCAAGTTGTTTCTGATTATGGGAATCCTAAGGTGAGCCTATGTTTTCTGGGGCTGTGTGTATGTGATGCTCCCAAGATCACCCAGTGGGTTTCCATGGCCAAGCAGGGAATCAAACTTCGCTGTCCAGGGTCATAGCTCAAACCATTATACTACATTGGCTATAGCCCATGCTTCTTTTTTGCTTTTCACTCTTATTGTATTTCACTGAAAGTGTACATATACAAATGGCCTAAGGAACATTGCACACAGTTGCCAGCTGAGAAGGAAGGTGGTTTTTACTCATCCAACACTAAGTGCAGGAACAACTTCCTTAAATATTGAGGAACCTGTGGTCCTCTAGATGTTAGATTGCAACTCCCGTCAGCCCTCACCACTAGCCATGCTAGGCAGTCGGATTTGAACTACATTCAGAGAAAAATGACCAGACTGTGCACAAATATATTAGCAGTAGATTGCAGATACATAGAGAATGATTAAAAATAGAGGGACTGGTTTTGATTGGCCACAGAAGGAGAATACTGGGGAGCTTTAGATGAAGTTATTGTGGTACAACCACTTCTTCCTAGGCTTGAATATGTGTGGTCACCTTACCTGCATCCCCTGCCTCTAACAGAGGTCTGTCTTGCCTTTCGTACATGTGGAAATAATGTATTATGTACTTTCCTTGATAAAATCAACAGGGAACAACAACTCATTTAGAGTATGTTGTCAGACCTTCCTTACATGGAATCTTAAAGGGAATACAAATGACGAGGGAGAAAAGGTTGTTTAAATTACATGGGTGAATTTAGTCTTCAATGGTAAATCTTTGGGGTGGGGAGGAAACAAGTGTTGTGTGCAGCGGAGGAGGGCTACTGTAGTTCTCCAGATGTTTTTGGATTGGATCTCTTATAAACCTTCACTACTGGCTATTCTGGAAAGGGTTGATGGAAGTTTCAGACTAAACATATTTCAAGAGTTTCAGTTGCTCACCCGAGATATAGAATCAGCATGGAAGGGCTGCCCATTTTATTTTACTGGAGAAGGGGAAAAATTATTACGTTCAGGAGACTGAAATACTCTCCAGCCTCAATGCCACTATTCACATTACTTTCTGCTGTCATTGCTTCCCTGATTTGCCACTGAGGCAAAATAAATAAATAAATAAATAAAAATAAATGAAAATCTTTTGGGGAACAATCACTTAGTCAATGATGTAATAAATGTAAAGATGGCATCATAATGTAAAGCCAATCTGTTATGTCTTTTCCACAATATTTGAGACTGAGAATAAATGTTTCTTGGGTCAACTTTGCCTTACCTCTTTTGAACAATTCTCTCAAACGCTGTTTTGAAGAGCATGATTCTTCCTTTCCCCTCTTCCATAGTTAATGCCTGAGGGTATTATTAGTCTACATGCAGAAGCATGCTGGGATAGGAAAGGAATGGCAGCTATTACTATCAGTACCAATACTACTATTACCATACTACCCATGCTAGGCTAGGCTGAAACACTCTTTACTCGGTTTCAGATGACAGATCAATATACGTGTGTGTGTATGTATGTACGTATGTGTATGTATGTATGTATGTATGTGTATATATATATATATATATATATATAAAATATTTGGTAATTACTTATCTTTCTGTGGGATATATGTGTACTACATTTTTAATCTTTATTGTTTTTAAATCATTTTATATTTTTAAAATTAGTGGTGTTTGAATTATACCTTGTTTAATTGTGTTGTAACTGTTTATGATTAGGTTTTTAAGTTTTATCTTGTTTTCACCCTTTTGCAAACTGCCAAGGATCCACATCAGGAGAAAGCATGGTCTTAAATAAATAAATAAATAAAACCAGCAGTCTTTGGTATTTCCTATCTCATTTCTCATGCTAGAGAAAGTGGAACTATTAATTCAGGATGCAATTCTTTACCAAGTTTCATCTTGAAGGAAGCAATGGGTAATTTTAACACATTTCTTCCTGCTGCAGGCAAGCATTTTTGAAACCTATTTGCAGTTGAGGATTTTTTTCTGTGCAAATTTTGCATGTGATTGGTTTGTATAGAAGACAGCATTTTCTGCACAGAAAATATTTCCATCCAGAAATGTTATTTCCTACACAGAGAATGTTGTTTCTGGTACATAAAATGTTTTTA